>CM067353.1:79365850-79391787 GCA_034190875.2 Urechis unicinctus | reverse complement strand
ATGTCGTCTGAATCGTTGCTAATCAGATAGTGCCTGATCTAACGATTGTTAGCACGATGTTTGACCAATCATTCAGATACGTATGTAAATTGAACTGAATGTGTCTCATTACAACGCTCTCTCTGCCATTTACCTTAGATGGACCGTTCATATTTCTTTACGATATCAACCATATATCTACATATATATATATATATATATATATATATATATATATATATATATATATATATATATATATATATATATATATATATATATATATATATATATATTATATATATATAAATATATATATATATATATATTAATATACATATATATTATATACATATATATATATATATATATATATATATATGTGTGTGTGTGTGTGTGTGTGTGTGTGTGTGTGTGTGTGTGTGTGTGTGTGTGTATGTGTGTGTGTGTGTGTGTGTGTGTGTGTGTGTGTGTGTGTGTGTGTGTGTGTGTGTGTGTGTGTGTGTGTGTGTGTGTGTGTGTGTGTGTGTGTGTGTGTGTGTGTGTGTGTATCGACATTTTCACCGCTCTCATCATCTCTTACGATTGCCGTTCATTATAATTAGGAAAAATTCACCGCAGAGCCACTCAAAGTGAGCCCTCTTAGCGTCGCTATGATATCTGTTGTCTCATGACGCAAAGGTTCTGCTTATCCGCAAACACGAAGTTTAACAGCAATCGACGTTTGGACTAGAGAGCAAATGTTTATTTCCTTTAATGCGTCTTATCACAACACCAGGATTGATTCGCTGTACTTTCGGACTGCAAGGTATAATAACCTACATCTTATTGAGATCATGGCTTTACCACATAAAAAAAAGCTACTGTCAGTATTCCCAAAACGTCATCCAATTATCAGTCAATACACCAACATAACCATAAAAGCGACATTGCCGATTTCATCTTTGTTTTATATGCTCGTCAGATCATCGGACTATTGAGCATCATCGTATAGCATTAAATTGCACCATTACTGCAAAGAAGCGTTGTTAAACAAAAACACTCATATTTGAAGAAAAACGCGGGACAATGGAAAATTGCAATACAAAATATAACGTCTTCCAATATTTGCCGTTCAATACAGTGCCACAATATTTCACTATCTGTGTTAAGGTAATACAATGACACCATCGCACTCCAATAGATTGTGCTTTTAGCAACACAACTGTCGTTGATGTTCAAACGTACAATATCTCGTCAGATCAGTAGTACATATGTCAACATATCATATTTACATTTTCAAATATACGTACCCGCTATTGTCATATATAGAGCAACAAACGTGCGTTAATACATCGAGCCGTCTCAATCTATTGTCGATGCAATCCCTCGCAGCAGCTCCACTGAAAATTGTTCATCTATATATATATATATATATATATATATATATATATATATAAATATAACTACACACATAAATAAATATATTTATTTATATATATATATATATATATTTATGCATATATATAATATACACACACATACATATATTTATATTATATACAAATATATAATATACATATATATATGTATATATATATGCTTATTATATATAGGCATATAGGTGCATATGTACATATATATTAACATATATATACATATGAATATATATATATATATATATATATATATATATATATATATATATATATATATATACATATGTATATATATGCACCTATATGTCTATATATATATATGTATATTTATAAATATGTGTAGATTTATATATATATAATAACTATATATATATATATAAATATATATTTATATAATTATATGTGCATATTAAACATATATATATATATGTATATTATATATATGTATATAACTATATATACATAAATATATATATGTATATTATATTTATGCATAAATATATATATATAAATAAATATATTTATATATATATGTGTAATTATATTGATATATTTATATCAACAATTTTATATATATTCGCATATATTTACATATATGTATGAATATACATATTGACAATATATGCACGCTAATTTATATATATAAATGTATATACATAAATAATACTAAATATATTTATATATCAATATGTATGTACTTTTGTACATATATATATATATATATATAAAAATATACATATTCATTTATACATGTGCACATATGTATATTTATATAAACATATGTATATGCATATATGAAAATATATGAACACATATATATAATTGTATATATAAGTATATATAAAACATATATATATGTATATATATACTTATATTTATATACTTATAAATATATATTTATTACCTTATATATATATATATCTATGTACATTCATATATCTGCGTGTATGCATGTACATATATATTTATATATTCATGTGTGTATATATATAGATATATATATATGTATATATATATATACACACATTTATATATAACAATATACATGTTGACAAAATATGTACCAATACTTGTTTATATTTAAATATATATACATAATAAAATACATATACATATATATATATATATTTATAAATATATATATGTATAAATATATAGTTATTATATATATACAAATCTGTAAATATACATATATATATAGACATATAGGTGCATATATATACATATGTACATATATTAATATATATATATATATATTTACATATGTATATATATATATGTATATATATGCATATATATACATATATGTATGATAAAAAATATTGAAAATACATGCAAGCTTACGTATATATATATATATATAAATGCATATACATAAACAATACTTAATATTTTTATATATCAATACGTATATACTTTTATACATATAACTATATATATATATATAAAAATATATATATTCATTTATATATGTGCACATATGTATATTTATATATACATATATATATGCATATATGCAAATATATGTACACACATATATATTTGTATGTATATATATAGATATATATATACATATATATCTGTATATATATACTTATTTATATATACTTATACATATATATTTATTCACTTATATATATATATCTATGTATATTCATATATCTGCGTGTATGCATGTACATATATATATATATGTGTGCATATATATATATAGATATATATATATATGTATATATATACACACATATATATATAAGAATATATATGTTGACAAAATATGCACGCATACTTGTATATATATAAATATATATACATAAATAAATATACATATAGATATATATATATATATATATATATATATATATATATATATACATATTTATAAATATATATATGTATATATATAGTTATTATATATATAAATCTATTCATATTTATAAATATACATATATATATAGACATATAGATGCATATATATACATATGTACATATATTAATATATATATACGTATGTATATATATATATTTATATATATATTTATGCATATATATACATATATGTATGAATATACATACTGACGATACATGCAAGCTTACTTATATCTATATAAATGTATATACTTATATATATACTTATACATATATATTTATTCACTAATATATATATCTATATATATATTTATATATCTACGTGTATGCGTGTATATGTATATATATATATATATGTGTATATATATATATATTATTATATATATATATATATATATATATATATATATATATATATATATATGAATATACATATCGACAATATATGCACGCATCCTTGTATATATATAAATATATATACATAAATAAATCTAAATATATTTTTATATGAATATCTATATGTATATACTTTTATACATATATCTATATATATATCTATATCAATATATATATAATCATTTTTATATGTGCACATATGTTTATATATATACATATGTATATGCATATACATATATACATATATTTATGAATATATATATACATGAATTAGCATATATTCTGAAATATATACATCGAAACGTATATATAAAAAGACATCTACATATATTTATATATATAACGATATACATGTATATATATATATATGTGTGTATATATATATATATATATATATATATATATATATATATATATATATATATATATATATATATATATATATATATATATATATATATATATATATATATATATATATATATCTTTATCTCAAAAAGTCAAAATGAGACGCGTGGCCTGATATAAATCATATCAGAATGAACAGACACTGTTTTTCCGTTCCAATGTACTTTCGTGGTGTAACGACGGAATTCACTTCAAGATTTAACTGTTAAACGTTTTCGTACGTCCGGCTGTCTTTATATAGGGTGCAATTATGGCGATTTTCTTCAATGTGTGATTCACACAGCCACAAAGAGGCGTCTTTTTTATTGTGAGTAGTTAATTCGTACAAATGATGTGGTGGAAAATAACCACAGGGTTAAATCGCCACGCATTCTGATTATTTCTTGATGAGGCACTGTTTTCAGGCAACGCATTGGATCACCTGCTTCGTTTAATTACTCAATTTAGTGCCAACAAGCCTAATAAAATATCCTCCAACAATACAATAATGTTGTGGAATATCAAATCTCAAAGAGCATACATCTAAAACCAATACATTGTCAGCCACCTGTGTCAGAATGATAATAATAAACCTCAAACGCCTATTGACATAACCCAGCCACAACCATATGTTGTAATATCCGGTTTAATAACATAAGTATATTGAAACAGAACCCATCTTGACACTTTACCATATTGTGTTATAGTAGAGGTATAAATATTCAGAAATGTAGGCATCATCAAATTGCGAACAGTGAATTTACTTAGGCATGTATAAAATGCAGTCACTGAACAGAAATATAGACAGCCATCAAATACTAATAAGCAAATACAGTTGGGTCGCTGTCAGTAGTGTGGAACATCAATGGACGACCAGTGAACCATAGGCCATTTTCCCACCAAGCATTTTGCTGTCGGATACTCAAAACAACTCCTGAACGTCAACATTAAGCCGTGAGTCAATTCTGAACAAAAACACAAATGGTCACAATCAGACCTGCTCTTGGGAGACTATGGATATTTTTACGATCATATTTCAGCAAGGAGCATATATACGGTCTCATTAATCGAAATTACATCTGCCGCCAAAAAGGGTCACTGTTCCTCGTGAACTGTAAATTGTAAGCAACGAGTGGGAGCAATAATAGACTTTACCAGGACCACAGGCACGCAGACACTAAAAAGGCACAAGTAAGGGCTGTGATTGTTCTCGTCAAAATACTGGTAGTGACATACAAGCTTGTAACCGCTGAATGTTGATTTATCTATCATTTGTTATAATATTGGGTTCGGCTTAGAAGAAAAAGAAAACGTTTTGATAACAGTGTTTTTAACTATAGCCATATCACCACCCTATAACTGAATATTTCCAAACCGCTGTTTTCCAAGTTGTGTCCAGTAAAAGCGATATAGTCAGTATTTACGGTGAAATGTTAACACCCCTCCTGCCTAAATTGACAATGTTATTTACAGCGTCTGTTTAATGATGCTCAGTCTGCTGTTTGTACGATTAATACCTCATCCTTTATAAATTCCGGTTGGAGGCAGTTTATCCAATAACAGCCAATATATTCTTGCTCGTATATATATGAAACGTAACGTTCCCTAAATATAAAGGAATGTTTATGAACATAATTCAGCATATCCAGGATTAATGTGTGCATTACACTTCATCAGTGTCTGACATTTATGAATAATTGAGATTTGGAAATGATCAAGCAGCCATAACAAATGCATGCTTAATACATTAGTTTTAAACGAAAGGTTGCTCATTTTACCCTCAGTTGATTAGATTATCCTAACTACATTCAGATAAATAAGTCAGCTTTTAAAAATTGGTATTGCTGTTATAAACATGGGTGGCTTTCATCCTTCCAAATGTGTCGGTGTTCCATTTTTATGAATACTTCAGTATCATTTTCTCTCTCACTAAATCATCGATGAGTTTATATTTTTGCACTTGAGTGCTTAAACAGGTAATTGCCTATTACTTTTGATTAATTTAGAGATAGTATTTCTCATCGCATGGTATGTTTTTGCCGTGGCTATAACTCTTTATCAAAACCACGATGCACCCAAAGAACATCGACTGTGCACTCACTTTGTTTGAAACCAATGATAACAATGAATTACCAGCTTGGTCAATTAAATGTACTTCCCAACACTATTTTACGGATGCATCTACAGGAAAGAAGCGTTCTCAGAACTCGTTGCGACCTAAAAGATCATTACGTTCATTTTAGCATACCATTGATATTATTGGTTTCCCCGGCACTTGGCTTGATAAACTATCGGGAGTATGAATATCGTTATTTAAATACACACAGTTATACGCTTCATGATTACTTCTTGCAAGCCCAATATTGCGTATATTGAGTTAAATATACATTTATATATATATATATATATACATAATATATATATATATATACATATATATAATATATATATATATATAAATATATATGTATATATATGTATATATATATAATATATATATATATGTGTATATATATAATATATATATATATATATGTATATATAAACTTGCCTATTGCGAATGAAACGTATCACGAAAAATACGTATTGTTTTAACCATCACTACGAGCGTAGTCGATTCTATTGGCAGCTAGATTTCAATGGCATTCTTTTTGCCTGTTTTGTTCATGACATGTTCCCTGAGTTCCTACTTGGCGTTGACATCCTTGCATCCCTGTATCCCTAATTGACATGGCTAAACCTCAGGCGTAATCTACAGGTTGCCTATCATTTACGAGTGACGGAGGCGTTTTATCTGGCGCCAATCACTATTCCTACAGATATATGTTGTCCAATCTGCTATAGAAATGTCCATCCAAATTAATAGCCGTAAATAACCGATGATAATTGCGTTCAGGGATATAGAAAATCATTAAGTCACTTGTTGCGAGTGCCAAAGATTATCAAAGGATATCGCCTTTTGATGTGATGTGATCCTACGGTTGATTGCGTAATGGAATAGGTGGCATTAAACGCATTGTGAATACACTGGTAATACTTATATCGTGCTGGGATTCACGTTAAATATTGGTGGGGTTAGTGCAATGTCCGTTATCTCAGACTTACACGTACCAAAATGCGTATATATCTACTTGTTATAGTGACAGAATGTAAAAAAGTCCAAAATCTAATTTTCACTTTGCCTTCGGGGGTTTTAAAGAAGTTGCGGGGAGTTGAAAATAATATTGTTTTGTACGATTCATCGGATCTGAGATTTGGAGAAATATCATTATTTGAAAGCTTAAGCATTACTAGGTTACGCAGAATTACTTTGCGGGGAACGGCCTCTTCGTGTTGCTACGGTAACGTAAACGAAATATGCTCTTAGCTCATTGTATATGTTGCATTACAGCTCAATTATGTAATCGTATAAATCATGTCTGAGAAGCAGCAGCGCAAAAGGGACACTGGACAGTTATTATCTTACAAAGCATATGTGTCATTCACACATGCAGCAATTTAATCAACACATGGATAAATTATAAGTCATATAGCAATAATTAGGTTGATGCCGGTTTAATAGTAACATTTCTACCGGGTCATTTATCCAAAGCGTGTCCGGGTATTATTCTAGTGCTCTAACGATTTTACCTCTTCTTTGCTGGCGACAGTGACGTTCGGAAATACCATTGACGATTGACTCAGCAATCAGGTTTTTGAATATAGACTTGCACACTCGTTGTAAAGGAAATCTTTAACAGGTGCGACAAATAACATAGCTTGGCTTGTACAGTTTTTTTCACAAGAATTTCTGGCAGGTGAGGTATCGTATTGTTATCTGCCAAGGTTTCTGAAAGTGCATTTATGTTACTTAAATGATGATGTATTCATGAACATTCTAGTGTTAGCATCGCGATGGCTAATTGCGTAAGGTGATATATTACCATCCTTACATTCTGTCTCGACGGCACATAAATAACTCGTAAGAGATTACAATGTTCCGGTCTATGCCGCACATCAACGCCGTGGAATTCCATTGGACGAATGGCCGTAATGGATTGACTAAGATTACTTTGTGCCAACCACACGTTAATCACCAGTAATGACCGTTCAAACGTTAATCGCTGTAGACCGGGTTACGTATGTGTTTTATTGAGATGTGATAAACGTGGGTGACATCCTTATCAATTATATAATCTGATGTTGGTGTTATTTAAAAACCGAAGATGGGTGGCGAAGCAAAAAGGAAATGGCCATACTTATTGTTTATTGCAATTTTCTATAACAACGATTACATCGCAATAGGATGAAATTCGAGTCACTGGTTGGCTCGTCACCAACATCTAAGTTTGTTGATGACTCATACTCAAATACTTTGGTTATGCAAGACAATTCGACAATATATGCAAGACTAATGATTTGATTGTGCGCACCTAACCCCAGCAATGTTGGTTACATACCACATTGTTTCAATTCATTGACGTGCTTAATACCGAGGTCGTAGTATGAAGGCTATTGAATTGCTATCCGTGTCTCAATGACAACCGGCAAAATGCATGAAAACAGTCCTCTTGGCAGCAACTCACACTTCATCAACAGAGACAGTCAACCTTACATGACTGAGTAATTTTGTGTTTTTAGGATAGAAACAATAAATCGCCGACGCCAAGTGAGGAATAAAAGCATTTACATGCCAGATTACAACCTAGGCCAGATAAATCGTTCAGCAATTGTAAGCAATGATAATAAAGAGCTTATATATTGGACATTGGCGATAGATATTAGAAAAAATAACTTCATAACCAAAGCATTTCGCGCCATGCACCTTTTACCATGCATTTGTCATTGACGTTATAATCTAACGGAAGCCGGCAGATTTTCTATTTTCTCAACATAATTGGCATGAATCAACGCCTGCTATGAAGTCGGTTGTTTCATATGTTATATTGTGATAAAGAGGATGCAAATCCTTCTCATCCGCTAAAACAAGGAAACGAAATGCACGTTGAGCACATATTACCTCGTGACAAATAAGTGGTGGCCTTCACAACCACCCCAATTATGTTCTTACCTACATCGTTTTCTTATCTCTTCTCGAATCTGACTATTCTAAATGACTGTTTGGATTTACGTATTGCCCAGGACATATCAAACGATATGTCCTTGGCAATGCTGATGGCCCCTTAATGCCATGAGCTATGATCACAATCAGCTTATTTGTGCTAGATGGTCAAAGCAAATGAAATATAAGGCCAGTACGAAGCAATATTACTGATTGAAATTATTGTGAACAATTGTTGAGTGAAAAAGCGATCTGTGAAAAAAGCCTTTTTTTGTGTCTCAGTTGAATCATTTTGGATGGAGAGGCAGGATCTAATCATAATGACAGGGATAAAAGGAAAATGACGTTGGTGTTATTCTCATGGATTGAATACCGATAATACATTAGTAGAACGAAATATCAGGCGGATATTGGCTAGGTATTGCAACGTGCATGTAATGGAATCTCCCAGCATTGCACTATTGGTCCGACGTAGTCAGATGACACCAAGTTGACATTTAGTAAGAAAATCAATTGCATTTTAAAATAAAAGGAAGTACAACTTATACGGCATGTGAAGCTTCTTAGTCATATACGTAAACATTCCCTTTTGCCAGAATTAATGTTTTTTCTCATACTTTAGGAAGGAGGTCTAAAGCTTTTCTATGTACAAATAGGCCTCCATGATATGATTTATTTAATGGCGTTGAAAGTATTTTCAAATCGGTTGAGAGAAGAAGCGGCTATTCATCTGATTTAGTAGAGCAGAATTAGTATATATCGGCCCGAAGCTAGCAGCATTCTTTACGGAAAGATGGACGACGGTTTTCATCGATTGCTTATAGGCACTGGGTGGCCATGTAAATCACAGTTGAAGTGCGATTTCCACAATAATCCGGGCTCATCCGAAATAGCCCATGATTGATTTGCCTATGCCTTTGTCTGTGATTTGTTACTCGCATTATCTGCCCTGGATAATGGTCTTCAAGTCTGCTTGAGACAGGCTGCTTATTATAACCACTTAAGTATCGGGACAGAATGCATTTCAGCCGTCAGAGTTAGACAAATGATTGAGCAGAAATTAAGCTGGTTCAAAGGTTGCACTATATTGTCAAAGTAAATGCATTATTTGATACATGTTTTTATGAAATCAAGAACTGAAACACACTAGATTAATATTCAAGAAGAGCGGTTCCCTGGCACAATGTCTAAACCCAAGTTAAAATAGTATACTTTTCGATAAATTAATCTAATAAATCGAGATACGGAAATGAGAGGCATCGTCTTTCTTTGCTATTTCTTGTAATTGATACGGTCTTTACCATGCTCATTCACTTTTATGAGTTGACCGTACTCCATGTATGAAGACTGAGTCACTTATAAGCAACAATAGCATCGCTGATCATAAATGTGACGTTGTTCTAACTATTCAACCAGCTCGTTCATGTTGTGCTTCCCTGGAATAATTACTTATTTCTAGTATATCATTAGCATAATAAGAGCCATGTCCAATTATATAAAGACACTGTTTATTTTCCAGATAAGGACGGCTAGCCACTCTCATTACGTTCAATATGCATTATTTGAATGAGGCTGTTCTAATGCGTGTGATGATCTCATATGGGTGCCAGACGCAATCTCGGTGGTTCTGGAAGGCTATCTAATGACCACCTATCCTAACTGATTCAAGGACGAACTAAATGAATTCAGTTTGCTTCAATCTATGGCCACGATGACACATTGTGCACTAACAATAATGCGTTTAACCAAGCAGAGTTAAATGTTTCCCTGTTCATACTCATCAAGTGCAAGAAAAGCACAACATCATCAATCATGAGATGAGGCAAGGTTATATAAAGGGAACGATAGCACAAGAGAAATAATAGTTTCTTGTGGTATCCCGACAGACGGTCCGATGCTTGAATTGACCTATGTGTGCGATTCATCCAACTCACCTGCCCGCCATTTTCCCGCTCGTGACTGGTCGAGTATACACCGAGAACAGGCCCGGCAATCAAAATCATCGATCGCATTGTATTTTGGCCGTGTGGATTAGAAATCATTCGTACCGATACACTCGTACCTTTAGTCCACGATGAAAGAGGAGGGGGCAAGTCGTCGGACATAACCTGGCATAACATTATTCCGTCATGTCTTGCTGAATAAATCAATGCATGTTATATTCATAAGCATCGCGTGATTTCTGACAGCTGTATCACCTGAGCAAACGCCGTTGTCACAAAGCCTTATTGCCCCTGGGATGTGTATTTTAAAAGACACTTTCAAAATAAATCCTCGCACGCTATCACCTTGCACAGTACGCACACAAACCATTTGTGTTCAGTGTAATTTTAATGGAATCATTCGGTTCTACATACAGATGTTGATACATACATCTCGATGGGGCATATGTCACGATTAAGTTTCATTGTATCTTGTCATGCTCATTCGAAAGAGCCCATGCGACTGTTATGATTTCCCTATGGACTTAGAGGTAATCCATACGATAAATGAGGCTTTCCTCGGAGCCTCACACGCACAAGCCCTGATACAAAATTTTGGTTAGTTAATCGATGAATATGTAATAATGCCAATTTGCATTACAATCCACTAAAACATCCCAGTTCTTATGCCCTCAGCAAACGCGGTCGATGTCTCTAGTTTGGTCATGGTTTCCCTCGATAGCACTTGATTGTAAGCTCTGTAAGTCCCCCAGTAAGACACTCATTCCGTTGATGCTAGTGATAAAGTCAATATGTACTCTGACGCTCTATTTAATACGTTAACGTAGCTTGAGTCAACATGTCCATATTGTGTCGCCATTTTGTATTTGATTAATTGCGCGTAAGAAATGTTACACTTCCGGACTATATACAAACATCAAATGCCGGGTGCAAAACTTATGGATATTGGCTGCCTCAGTCAGAAATCCTCCGTGTCATCAACGAGCTAGACATGTTGATTATTACCTCGACTTAACAGGGTTATGGAGAAACTTTAGTATTGCTAAAAGACCTCATTATGTGCTTCAAAATATGGGATACCGTGTAATCAAACGATTGGGACATATGATAACTGCCATGAATAATCGTAATCAGATATGGAAAAGCCTTGGTGACCACCGAATGAGATTCTCAAGAGTACCCGGAGATATCTGCTCCCGGGCACTGCAGGGATGCTACAGGGAATATGCGATAAGGCGGCAGTCACGCAATGCTTTAATCTATCAAGAGCAACGTGATGCTGCATGTAAGCTGCCTGCTGTTCTAGGATAAGCGGTGATATGTAATGTGACGTTGTGTAGATCGGCGACGCCTGATAAGCATTGCCGTACACGGTTGTTAATCAAGTTGTATTGTACCTATATGTACGAGCTATTGCAAAACCCAAATATATTGCGGTTCTGTGAGTAACTGGGGTAAGCAACTAACATTTATATGAAGCCATCATTGACGGAAATATAATATTTGCAAGCGCATACTCTCTGTTACCTGCGTAGAAATACAATCGACCAGTAAGGTAAGCATTTGATTAACGTTCATCCACGTCTAGTGCGATCGTGGGGCATCATTGACCCACATAAAACGTTCAGATACCAACCTTTCTATTGACAATGAAATCTACCCTCGCTCTTGCTCTGTCTGAAACTTTGTCTATCAGGATCAATACTGTGTAAAGCATATCGACCCATCTGTCAGGTGTTGAAAGAAGATTAAATTCAACGGCAACACAAACTGAATCTGGTCAATACTCCAGGTCTCGAGGCCGAGGGGTTTTTTCAAAATCATTTTGACCATGGTGAACACTACTGACCTGTAGCCTTGTGTCATGAACAAAACCTATTCACCTACCGGTATCAATCACAGTTGGTGTCAGAATCTAACATCAATATATATATATATATATATAATATATATATATATATATATATATATATATATATATATATATATATATATATATATATATATATATATATATATATGTATATGTATATGTATATATATATATATGTCATAAATATATATTTTTTATACATATATATATGTGCATAAATATAATTCTATATATATATATTTATACATATACATATATATATACACATATATATATAAATATATATATATATATATATATATATGCATACATATATGTATATATATATAGAGATGCATATATATATATATATATATGCATATATATATATGTACATACCTATATATATATGCACATATATATGTATAAATATATATATATACAATATATATGTATGTATAAATATATACATATTTACGTATTGCTTCGAGGGTCGATTATATGAGAATCCTCTAGATTATCTCATTTGGGTGCTAGACGTGCTTTCGCCGTTTCCAAATACCGCCGCTTATCCTACCTCCCTCAAGGACAACCTGGGATAAAGAGCACGTTGGATTGCTGCTATAGCGATGTTAAATCTTTGCTGAGCAATGCTGAGTCCAATGAATCTCACTCCGTACCAAATGCCAGAACTGGGTGAAGGGATGAGGCACAGTTTTCAAGCGCCCCTAAGGCACAAATGACAGGAATTTTAGTCACAAATGGATAGGAGACGGAATAATCTGCCGATGTTTCATGAAGAACACTAAGTATATCCTCGCCCGCTGCCCCCGTATATATGTGTACGTGTATATCTATATATGCATATGTATAAATTCGTATATAGATATATATATATACATGTACATATATATATAGATGTATATAGATGTAAATATGAATATATATATATGTATATATATATATGTATGTATTTTCATATAAATATATATATATATATAATATATATATATAAATATATATATATATATATATTCCTGTGAATACCTGTATACATAATTGTGATCACATATGTTACGCTAATTTATTCGACTTGCATATTGTTTATAATATTTCGTGGAAGTGTGCTATCGAATATGAGCGCAAAGCTAATATATACGAATTGTTTACACCAACACTTTGCATCCTGACGTGCGTTAAATTAGCCTGATTTATTGTTAGCTAAGTTTAAATGTCATTTTATTTGCCTGTATCTTATATGATAGATTCTATGAGTATATTTATTGCTAATTTCGTCTTTTATGAGCGATGTGTGCATTGTCAAACCTTTATTTGTCGTGCATACTTACATCGTTATATCATGAACAGAGCAACGCAAGCTGTTTGCTCAGTTTCAATCCTTTTTATCAATTCAGATTCTAGACTGGCGGCTGTTGCAGCTAAACATTTCACAACCGTATGCTCATCAATTACTGATCTCCAAATAGACACTATGCGTCATTCTCATTCACCATCAAAATAGACACAGTTCGCCATAGTTGATTTTGAAAAAAAATTCCTTGTGGTCATCAAATGATGAAATAGGCTAAGGTTATGTTTATTGACGATTGGAATTGTCCGAACTATGAATACGTGTTGTGCAGCACGGTAATGTATATTTGCCGTCCCAAATTGGCCAGCTTGCAAATTAATATCCCAAGGCTAATACTTGTAAGGAATATATGCACAATCGAATCGTCCGCATGACCGGATGCTGAACAGACAACGAGCAGCTGGTAAGACGATGGTGTACATTCATTCGGTATTGCTACTTATTGTATGCATATCATTTTCGCTCTATTATTTGTGAATGATTGTTGTGTTTATTGATGCCTTACTGGGAACGTATTGAGAAAATAGGCATACTTGACACATTTCGGTAAAAACACGATTTAATCTCTTTGTGACGGTTATATCAGATTATTGCTAATGCATGTAACCATGCACACTAATGATATAGTTAACAAGTTTTATTATGCCTGTTTGTATCTATTTTGTTTTGCAAATACTTCTTCAAGTAATGATAGCTTATTGTCTTCTGTCAAGGTTTCTGAACGTGCATTTTTTCGCCGTAAATGATGCTGTACTTATGCACATTCTAGGTGCAAGCATCGCGATGGGTAATTGAATAAGGCGATATATTCTGTCTCGACGGCACATAACTGAATGATTGAGAATTTCCGGTCTGCTACATCAGTGCAATGGGCTTCAATTTTATAAATGGCCGCTGTTAAGTCATCAACTGTAATGACCTTGATTACGCTGTGTCAACATCCACCTTCTCATTACCCGTAAAAGCCATTCAAACATTTATCTCAGTAAACCCCGTGATGTGTTGCAGTCAGATATTACAAACCTTGGTGACAATTTTCAATTAAAGCATCTAATGTTAGTGTCATTCTAGAAACTGAGGCTGGGCGGCTAAGCAAAATGCGCTGAATTGCGATTCAGGTAAGATCCTGAGCGCTCACAGTATGATTCTGCCTATTGCCAAGTGCGACTACGACATAGACAATAAAGAAAATGGCTGAACGCATCGTGTATTAGAATTTGCTGCAACTTATATTACATCGCCGTATTGTGATATTCGATTCACGGGTAGGTTGGTTTTCTGCATCAAATTAGCCTGTGTTGATTGCACATTCTCAAATAATCTGGTTATATAGCGCAGTATATGGATGACTAATGATTTGATTGTGCTTACCTAACCCCAGCGATGTTGGTTACATACCAAATGGATTCAATTCATTGACGCGAGTATTACCAAGGACAGAGTATGAAGACTGTTATATTCATATCCCCAGACAACCAACTTAACCGTCAGGATGTATGACAATAATCGAAATGGCCGCAACTGAGAATTTATAAGGTACTGCCGTCTGTAAATGTCACATTTCATTAATTCATACACTGTACCTGAACAAACAAAGCATCATTGTAATTTTCTGTTTTTACCCATAACAGCAATGCGTCGCCGACGCCAAGAATTGAACAAAAGCGCCTATACAAACTAGTTTGTCATCTTGGCTAGACAAATCGATCATCAATTGTAAGCAGTGATAATACTGGGCTGATGCATGTGACATAGGTTTATAAACGAGTCCCTTAAACCCAAAACCATTTGCAACATTCACCTATCGCCACGCGTCTGTCATCGACGCTATTATCGCATGGACGCTACCAGTTTTATCCATTTACTCAACATAATTATTGCGAATAATTGTCAAGATTAAAGTAGTTTGAAAGTATGTACCGTAGGATGACATTATTTTTATATCAATAGGGGACGCAATGGCAAAGCGGAATGAATAGCCTTTGGTACATTTGACATGGCGATCAATCAGTTGGATAAGCATAAACATGCAAAGTCCACCAAACGAGGAGGCAAATATCTAGCATCCTGTATACAAAAGGAAATGAAATGTACGTGAAGCCCGTGTAGATATGATTTGGCAAGACACATTGGGGGTGTGACTCGACAATTAAATCTCTGCATATTATCTGTGTAAAACATATAATACGTCAGCGGCCGTGTGAAGAATACGCCAACTGCGTGTAAGACGTATGTTGCTGAGAACATATAGGTACGCATACAACCATTAGAGCCTTACACTCATACGGCATTGATATGAAATTTGGGTTTATTAATAATGGCAATTTACATTAATATCCACGGACACATCAAAATTCAATTCCCCGCAACAAATTCATCGTGTGCGCCGAATATGGTATACCGTGTAATCAAACAATTGCTACACTTGACAACTGCTATGTAGCACCACGACTCTTTGTCATCAGCGACGGAAAACCCTTAGAGTGGGATGATGGAGTTAGCTACTCCCAACCACTGCAGGGATACTGCAGGGATACTGCAGGCAATAGGCGACAAGGCGGCAGTCACGCAATACTCTGCTTTATCACTATCAACGTGATGTTACAACAAGGCTGCCTGTTATTTCAGGATAAGTGGCGGTATGTAACGTGCATGTGTGTCGAATGGCGACGCCTGATGAGCAGTGACGTTCACGGCTGTTAAACAAGTTGCATTGTACCGGGGTCATATATATATATATAAGTACGAAGAGCCACATGATTGTATGCATGAGTTATTGCTAAAACCAGATATATTGTTGCGCTATGAGTAACTCGGTTTAAACACTAATATTTATATGAAGCCATCATCGACGGAAATTTAATAACGCATGCTGTCTGTTACCCACGTAGACATGCAATCGACCGTTCAGGGAAGCGATTGATTTACTTCCACCTACATGTAGCGCGATCGCGGGGCCTCATTGACCAATAGAAAATCGATGAGATGGTACCCAATAAACTGCACACAGATATCTCCCATCGATCCCGCTCTGTCTGAAACGTTTACAATCAGCACACAAACTGTGAAAAGCATATCGACCCAGCTCTAATGATCAGCCATAAGGTATTATTAAACGTGACGGCAACAAACACCCATTGTGCTCAAAACTCCAGGTCTCGAGGCCGAGGGGGGTTTTAAATCACTTTTACTTTGACGATCTTTAGCCCTGTTTTATGAAAAGAACCCATTCACCTGCCAGTATCGATCACCGTTGGTGTCAGAATATAATATCATGAATGATAGACGGTGTTGGTGGGAGCCTGGTTGATCTGCAGCTTTTCACCAAGCTATAAACACGATGTCACAACGGATGAGGTACTAAGGTGTGAAAGGTTCATATGTAAGCCATATCTAGGATGTAAAGGTAAGCGACAATATCGCCCATATCGACTCGACAGGTACACCTTGCTGTTACCATGCTTGATTTCAGGTAATTATTGTAACATACTGACACACATCTGTAGTGACACAAAGTGTCGTTTATTCAGCTACAACATCAAATAATGAAAAGGACCGGCATCAAATGAATTATATCCTGCGATATTGTTTCTCATGGATGTGTGACTAGAAAGGGGCGGTGGAGGGGATACAGATATTGTTTCCCATGGATGTGTGACTAGAAAGGGGCGGTGGAGGGGATACAGATATTATTTCTCATGGATGTGTGACTAGAAAGGGGCGGTGGAGGGGATACAGATATTGTATTGATGACGGCGTGAGGAATTCTTGCCCTATTGAAAATGTTTACTAAGGTTACGTTATTTATTCAGTGAATACTGCAACTGTATTATTAATCATATCAGAGCCATTATCCATCAGGATATCAGGAAACTCAATAGTAAAGGTCATCACTACTGCAGTTATCATCATCGACATCACCATCACCTCACTGCCAAGGATCAAGAAAATAAATGATAATGATTGTCAGTCGTTACAAGCTATATGTATCGCACAGGAAATGTCTTTCCAAAGTTTGTTGCTATCACATTCCTCTTACGAATAAACAATGAAACGATTAAATGACATTGTAAATGTATTGATAATTATATATGGAAATAAATGGTTATGTAAGCCCACCAACAATTCGTTTGCAATGGGGTGATTATCATGATGAATATTATGCGAAATGCGTTTCCTCAGGGGACTTCACGGACATCAAATTTAGTTTCTGTAGTGAACGTCAACGAGACAACTATAATCCATATTATAGATGTTGTCTTTCTTGCAGACGCATTCTTAATATAATGTTATGGGTATTTCCATCATGGGCTTCGATTAACGTTCTAGATAGACGGTGGGTATTTATAAGCAAATGCAATTGGGTTACATTTGCGTGCATAATGGACGACGAGAGGGCCATTGACCATTTCCCAAACCGGTATTTTGCCGTCGGATACTTAAATACGTGATTCAGCCGTGAGATGAGATGGCCACAAGACACGAATGCAATCAGACGTGCCCATCATAGACCATGGAATTTTTTACGATCATATTCTAGCAAGGAACACATACACGGCATCATGTCATTAATTGAAAATACATTTACCGCCAATAAGGGACAATATTTCCAATTAACAGTAAATTGTAAGCAATGAATGGGAGCAAAAGCAAGCTTTACCAGGACCACAGGCACGCAGACGCTCAAAAGTGGTCTGTGATTGTTTTCTTCAAACAACAGACAGTGACACAAGCTTAGAACCCCATGAGAGTTGATCTATCAATCATTTGTTATAACATTGGGTTCGGTTAAGTAAACCTGGACAGCGTTATGATAGCAGTTGTACATTCATCATGCTTTTAACAATATCCATTATACTTATCGATATTTCCGTTACCAAGCAACGCTTTGCTATTTCCATTGTGTCCAGTAAATGCGATTTAGTCATCATTTACAGCGAACTGTTAACACCCACCTGCCTAAATTGACATGGCTATATATTGCATATCTAAAGTGATGATCAGTGTGTCGTTCTTTACGAGTGATACTCTCAGAGTGCAGACGGTTTATCCGGTACCAACCGATATTCTTGCAGATATGTGGGGTCCTATCCGCTATGCTGTTAGTAACCGTATATATTCGATGATTATTGCGCATACTTTACGGGGCTAGAGTAGATCATTCGAATAGACAACCGTTGTAAGTGTCAAATTATTTGGAAGTCACACAGAGCCCTTGGAAATCGCTGCTCTCGTTAAAGATAGAGATGTCTTTCTTACTTCCAAATATGTCAGTGTTCTATTTGTATGCATACCTCAATATTAACTTGTTCATTCTAAAACATCGAGAGTTTATATTTTTGGCACTTGAGTACTTAAACAGCTAACTGCCTCTAAATTTAAAAAACAACTTACGATGATTTCATTCATGGAATACAATAAACTATCCTACAGTCTACTGAGTATATATAAATATATATATATATATATATATATGTATATAAGTATATATATATATATATATATTATATATATATATATGTATATAAATATATATACGTGTGTGTATGTATATATATAAATGTATATATATATATATATTTATATATATACATATATATACATATATGTATATATAGATATATTTATATATATATATATACATATATATATATACATATATATATATATCTATATCTATTTGTGTCTTTTTATGCATGCATATATATATTTATATGTCTGTATATACATGCATATATATATACATTTATATATATATATATATGAATATATATATATATATATTTACATATATATGCATATATATATGTAAACAGTTATATTTTTAAATATCGATATATATATATATATATTCATATATATATATATATATATGTATATGTATTAATATGTGTGTGTATGATATATATATTTGTGTCTGTATAAATATAAGTATGTATATTGGACCCATTTATTAGACTTGCATATTGCTTAATGTTGAGTGAAATCGCATGTTATAGTATGAGCAGAAACGTATTGGACACATACGGGTGGGTTGATCCATTACTGAGTACACTTGCGAGAATTAAAGTAGCCTATTCTATTGTTGGCTGAATTTAATTAGCATTGTATTTGCCGGTTTCCTACATGGTATGTTCCGTGAATATATGAAATGCTAAATTGGTCCGTTATAAACGATGTGTGTGCGTTGTCAAACCTGTGTTTATTGTTTATACTTGCACTCTTTTGTCATGAACAGAGTAACGCGAGATTTTTTCTTCCTTTGAATAAATGATCACATCATTTACATCCATAAAAGCGAATTCACTGGCAGCGGTTTGACTGCTTTGAATGGTTTATGGCTGTCTGCTTAGATCTCCTTATGCGTCAACTTCTTCGACTTCCACACATCGTATTCGTCTAAGAATATCTGTTTCAGTCCAATTTCCCATTCGGACTCTAGATGGACTGCTGTTGTAGTTCAAGGTGTATAGCCATGTACTAATTCATGACAGATCTCCAAATGGTGCAGTTCGCCGAAATTAATTTTGTGGTTATCAATTCATGAAATAGAATATGGTTTCATGTATTGACGATTGGAACTGTCCGTACTATGCACACGCGTTGTACAGCACCGTATGTTTGAAATGCATTGTAGCAGCTTGCAAGTTAAATATGCACAATAGAGTCGTCCGCATGAACTGATGCTGATAAGACAACGAGCGACTGCTAGGGCGATCGTATACCTTCATTTTGTATTACTACTTGTTGAATACATATCGTTTTCGCTCAATTATTTGTATATATTTTTTGCGATTATTGTTGCCTTACTGAAAACGTATTGGGATTAAAAACACACTTGACGCATCTCGGTACATACACAATTTAGCCTCTTTGTGACTGGAACACCAGATTATTGCATATAACCATGCATACTCGGGATTATTGGAATCGTTAACAGGTGTGACGAATAGCATTTCTTGGCGTGCTTGTAACTATTTCTTTTGCAAATATTTCTCCCAGTTTCTGAAAGTGCACTTATGTGACGTGAATGATGCTTATGCATATTCTGGTGTAAGCATCGTGATAGCAATTTGGGGAAGGTATAATCTCATTCCTCCTTAAGATCATTCTCGACGCCGCATAAATAACTCGTAAACGATTAAAATGTTCCTGTCAGTGCAGTGGGATTCACATAATGGATTGACTACGATTACTTTGCGCCAACATTCACCCCTTCATCACCAACACTAACCGTTCAAACATGCATCGATTTAGACACACGTTATCTACTGTAGAGAGATATGATAAACCTTTGTTACAAATTCTTCTATTAAATAATCTAAGGTAAGAGTCATTCGAGAAATAATGAAAGGGCGACTAAGCTAAATGCGTGCGATTTTACCTATTGCCAAAAGAAACTGATAACAATGGAAATGGCTAAACATATTGTGTATTGGAATGTTTTACAACATCAATTTCATCGTATTATTGTGATATTTGAGTCACGCGTCGGTTGGTCTCGTGTATCAAAATAAGCCTTTATTGATGACATATACCCAAATTACCCGGTGATTTAGCGCAGTATACGAAAGACAAATGATTTGATTGTGCGCACCTAACCCCAGCGATGTTGGTAACATACCAAATTAATTTAATTCATTGACGTGAATAACACCGTGAGCGGTGTTGAATTGATATCCTGGTGTACGATGCATTACCTAACTATCAACCCTCATTAACGCTCAATAGACCTTAAGATATATTCAAGGCTGTGATTCTCACGGAAAGGGAGATGACGAAGAAGCTAAATTTTTCGCGCGGCTTCATAGGTTTCTCGGTAGTACACACATAAGATGGCGTAGATGGATGATAGGGTCTGCAATTGAACGACATTTCTTTCAACTCTTTATGCGCCAATTGGCGAGGACGTTGTGTCAAATGGAAAAGGACCTCTGCAATATTGTAAGCAGCTATTGCAGGGTTAGAATCAGCCATTCCCTTACCATGTCGCCAGCGCACAGACAAATTACCAATTGAATTGTAATACAATTTGTTCAGTGTTGCATTAACTCGTAAATGTAGGGAGTAATATCTAACTGGTACAGACAACCGAGATATTTCAAGAATAAATAGTTATTGCTAAATCGAGTCCATAACTCGGTCCCGCCCGATGGCGGGTAAGGACCATGAAGTATTTGCACTGTTGAATAGAGCCGGAACGCAGTTCAATAACTCGGTTTGTAAGCATAGACCGAACAATGCAGTACAGCTTCTCGTTACACATGGAAAGTATCGACATTACACAGCTGGTGTAACAGTGCATTGCAACTGAAAAAGCAGTAAATCAATATTAGATTGTTGAAGTCTGCTTTGGAAAATGCTTGTTGAAAATACATGCGAAATGTTACAATAGATTGTTAGAATAACGTACTGCCTTGTGCCGATGTGATTGAATTGACATAAGTTGACGACATGAACGGATGAAACTATTCCAGTACTATTATTGTCATGTAGAACGGATGGTTGCCGACATACTGAAACAGACAATTACCGCGGGAGAGGGGTAGTGATCGAGTCGTCTGATAAAACCCATTCATTTAAAGCTATGCATTGGGAGCGTAAGCTGTATTTATACATATTGTTGGGCGCAATTGGCGAACAATGATACGTTAATCGAACACGGACACAAAGTATACTACTACGACCGATAACTTATAAGGAATAATAGCATCATACGTGCAACGACAACATTGTGCTAGCTGGCCTTCGCACAGTATACTGTATATTCAACGATATATATAAATATATATATATATATATATATATATATATATATATATATATATATATATATATATATATATATATATATATATATATATATATATATATATATATATATATAATAATATATATACATGTATATCAAAAAGACACCGAAGTGTTATTTGATTTTTACAGCTGATAAAGTTTGACCATCATATCATTGTGGTATTTTGTTTGGTCATTAGTCACTTGATGTCAAGTGCTCATCTCACACTGAAGTGAACGGAAACCATAAATGAAATGCACAGGCAAGAATCACAGCATCGCTGCACGAACAGCGATGGTTAGTGTTGACCAAATGTATTCACGTTTGCCCAGGCACGTGGACTTTATTGGCAGATTGTAACACCTTTCAGCTTAAATCACTTGGGCGCTGATATCGCGAGAGGCATATGTAAATAAGCACGTAGCAGAATAAGGCACATCTTGCCTGCGCCGGAATGATAGTTGGTTTTGCCAGCAACCGAAGGCTGGAATATGCATTATAGCAAACGGCTACAAATGTCGTTAATGATTTGCAAAATCAGCACGTGGACTTTAATGGAAGCAACTCACTTGTGCGCTGATATTTTGAGAGGCATATGCAAATAAGCACATAGACATACTACCTCCGTTTAACGACATCATCTGAGTCACGATTGATAAGCATACTGTATGATTTTAAGCAACGCCATTACATGACATTAGAGTTGCTTAATAATGCGCACACTTAAACTTGCATCCGTGACGCGGATTATAAAGTGTCCTGTCATTCGAAAACTGCCAGAGGGCTGTCGTAGCATGTCAAATATGCCAATTCATGACAAGGGTAGATGCATATTTGCTTGAAAGTGAAACCAGATGCATCGCTTTTATAATGGCGTGCTGCCTGTGTATCTGTTGGCGTCGTTGTGGGCAGTAGGTTCTATTTTTGCGGTGTGATAGTAGCTGAGGATTGAACGTTAAGTATCATCCGGAGTTCTTCATCAATACCATTACCACCATATAAATGTAGTATACTAGTGTTACACCGAACGGCCAAGATAAGCAAAGAGACGCATTTGTGAGTACATAAGTCTGTGGACAAGATGTTGCAATAGCACCAACGTTATAAAACGTGAACCCCAGCCCAATGCGAGTATGGATGTTCCTCTGACAACACTTCATTCAACCACAAACCATAACACAATCAACTAAGTGATCACGTCCAATCAGCGTTCTTCCTGCCGGATTGATGAAAGGATATTGAAGCTCCTTCATCTAGCGACCGCGAGTGAACATGGTGGATGAATGCTGTCAAACATTTGATCACACGTTTTTCTATCGTTGGCAGTCAAAGCAGACCTACCATCAGATCTGTATGGTTACTTGCCCATAATTTGCCCTGCTTCACTCTATATGATCTGTTCTCTTCTCCGCCCTGCTTCACACTATATGATCTGTTCTCTTGCCTGCTATGGACCACATATGTAAATAAGTTTACTTTTGCCGGTGAAATACCATGAAATACCCCTCAGTGGTTTACGACATCAATATATAGCTGTTATCTGGAGGCCCAGAGGAAATTTTCCGCCCATGATGACTCTGTAAGTATGCAACAGAAGCAGTAGCAGCACAAATAACCGCAAATGGTGGTGCAATATATACTACACTCACCAAATCATCAATAACTCCCAACCCAAGGTAGATCGTCTATTTGTGTTATGCGCTACTGCAGGATACCTAACATTCCTGCACAAAATCTGATGGTTCTTCTGCGTGCTCAAACGATTAATAACGATTTATTAAAACCGAATCTAAATCCACGGTTGACATGCTGTCGTGGAGCGCTTTTATCACCTAATATCAAATGGATATCAATGCATTGGCCGATCGGTGCTAAAGCAATACTTAGGTGAAAAATATTATGGCATTATGTAATAAATCTATAAAAAATAAGTAAATTTTGCCCCGATAGTTCCTGCATTAAAAAATCTGCATTACACGGGAAGCATTATCCTCCTCCTAGGCGCTGCCCTTGATGTTGCATGTGCTTCTGTATTAACTATCATAACTGAAATCATTATGTAAATGAATGCTTTGCTAATATTTCCCTGGTGATTATCACTTTTGGGTTAGTTTCAACAAGCGAATGCATGCCCCTCTTATAGTCCTCAAGTTGTATGCTGCAAAGAATTCCTGATTTCAAACCTAGCTGATGAACAGACTCGTTCCCCGAATACGTTATATTTCCATAGTGTTAGGCCAATCGGGCACGTAGTAAGCTTTACCGGATCACCCAGCAATCTTGGTTTAATCCTCAGAGCAAAGCCAACAAAGCAAGGCGCTGTTGCAAACCATGATTGTTGCGTAGAGGTTGCCTATGCTACATTTCTAATTCATTTGTTTGCCCGAACCGCAAAACTCATCGCTATAACATTTCACGGATCATGTTCAGCTACCTGTTTTAAGACTTTGATAGATTAGTATATGTGAATATTTGTTTCTGATTATAGTTTTCACAAATGTATTGGCCAAATGCAATTGCAACAATCCTTATTTTGGGGATTCGATTTGTATTGAACGACTGAGTAGTCTTCTAGCTGTGGTCGCCATAACTTATCACCAACAATTAACTAGTTAACGTTGGCGTAAAAGCATTTGATGTTGGTATCGCGATACGTTCAAAACACATAGAAAAGCATTATGTTGTTGCTTACATTCAAGTAGAGCCTGTCTTATTGATTTCATAGCATCTATGCAGCATCTGACATCTCTGATAACTATATCTTTCATAAATATAAAATTAATGGGAGTTTGGGATCGACATCTGATTTTGTGACGGTTAATGATTTTTATCAGGTGCTATATGTTTAGTACACAATACACTGTAGTGACAGAGTTAGAAGTTGAT
>CM067353.1:79358350-79360850 GCA_034190875.2 Urechis unicinctus | reverse complement strand
ATATATACATATGTATATGCATATATGAAAATATATGTACACCTAAATATAATTGTATGTATATAAATAACTATATAAATACATATATATCTTTATATATATACTTATATATATATATACTTATACATATATATTTATTCACTTATATATATATCTATGTACATTCATATATCTGCGTGTATGCATGTACATATATATTATATATATATATGTGCGTATATATATATAGATATATATATATGTATATATATATACATATATATATAAGAATATACATGTTGACAAAATATGCACCCATACTTGTTTATATATAAATATATATTCATAAATGAATACATATACATATATATATATATATTTATAAATATATATGTGTATATATATAGTTATTATATATATATAAACCTTCACATATTTATAAATATACATATATATATATAGACATATAGGTGCATATATATACATATGTACATATATTAATATATATATATTTACATATGTATATATATATATGTATATATATATATATATATGCATATATTACATATATGTATGAAAATAAATATTGACAATACATGCAAGCTTACGTATATATATATAAATGCATATACATAAACAATACTTAATATATTTATATATCAATATGTATATACTTTTATACATATAACTATATATTTATATAAAAAATATATATATTCATTTATATATCTGTGCACATATGTATATTTATTTGTGCATATGTATATGCATATATGCAAATATATGTACACACATAATTATTTGTATGTATATATATAAATATATATATACATATATATCTGTATATATATACTTATATATATATGTTACAACCCATCTGCCGATCTGACCCATCTGCAGATGGGTCTGACCCGTTTACCGATCTACAGATGGGTCGCCCATCTGCAGATGGGCGACCCTCTGCCGATCCCCGTGACGGAATGAGAGCGACCCATCTGCAGGTGGTTCTGACCCAATTGCGGATCAGGGTTGCATCGTCTTATACTTATGTTTTTTAAGTTATTCTTGCTTTTGGCTACAATACGAACAAACGAAAAACTCAGTGGCATAGTCAGTTTGCCAAATCCCATGCGTTTCTTTGTAAACATACGATGTAAAGAAAATCATCCACAAAAGGTTTTGACGAAACTGCTGATTACAAAACTCATTGCAAAAAAAATTACAGATTTATATTTATTTCCGTTACATGCAACCTAATGCACGCAAATATGTGCCGTAGTACCATATTCTAAGCAACACAGGGAAAACATGATCAGGAACAAAATAATCTGCAGATGGGTCAGACCCATCTGCAGATGCTTCTGACCATTTCTGAGGATGGATAAGTCCCATAGTATGTGAAAAGAAAATCTTCATAAAAAGTAATAGAAATCAACATCAAATCCAACAGATATCATCTTTGGAAGCAGAAACCATCTTAAAGTGACATAAGAATGTCAGGTGTCCGCATCACTATGCTAGTCACCAGCTGGCAGTGAATCCGCAAGGTGTTGTCTGGAGTAGATATAGCTTTGGATGCAGGGATCGTGTGCTCTTAGCAGGGTCTTGGCAAACGGATGGCAAATACCCCACAATCGCTGCCGTTGGTCTGACGGTGAATCAATTTTTGTGAGTTTTAGCAAATTATATTTTCTCATATGTTCCTATCAAAGCTTGCAGAATGCCACATGAATTGTTTTGCGTGAATAGCCAGGTTTTAACCTGCACGCACTTAATCATGACATTGACTCCGTTTCGTATATCCGATGACATGTGTTGTTATTGGTAGATGGTATCACAGATATACTTGTCATCGTTACCACCTGGCGTCAGCTCGCTTGGCGACAATGTCGTATCGGGAATGGGTGTTTGTTGGAAGGGACAAGTGCAATTTAACGACGGACCAGGCGTATGGGAGACGCAATCATACGTCGCGGACGCTCCACCTCACGGACGCTCCACGTCACGGACGCTCCCGTGCTCCTGCTGGCTGGGAGTTTCTGAATATAAGCGCTGTCAATAAAAATTAATTTTCACTTTCAAACTGACCACAGAGAACGCAAAAAGAAAAAAATGGCTGACAGAGAACGCCGGCGTGCCATCTTGAATGAACACGTTCAGAAGCTGGTTGAGAGTAAAAGAGCACCATTGATAACTGGCGAGAAATATAAAGACATTGTGCATCATCTTCAAAACCCTGCTGAAGAAGTCAATCCACATTTTCGACATTACGTTAAATCCAAGCAATTTGACTTAATGGATTTGCAAGCCTTAGGCGTAAGAGATGCACTGGTTGTTCCTGTTTAAAATGCGGCTACTGCTGAGCACCAGAAATCCTTGAGGGTTGTTTCCACTGACACCATCTTCAATGTGGTCAAAACTGTACACGAGACCGAAATGGACCATGCTGGGTACAAGAAATGCTCTTATTATGTAAGTATTCTATTTGCTACTGCATTTAACGGTTATTATCTTGATACCT
>CM067353.1:79275435-79352886 GCA_034190875.2 Urechis unicinctus | reverse complement strand
ATACGCTGTTTTATTTTTTATATCAGACATGATATCTACCTAAATCACCATTGTTATATTCCTATCCCTTGTATTAATGAATGCCAATTTTACGTAGTGATTTTATGCATAGTTCATGTATAGGTTAATATGCATGATGATTTGTTGTGCAGTTCGGAAAACAATACTCCAAGGACGTCAATTCACTTCGGTCTTAGATTAAGGAAAATAGCGTACATCGAGCTGTGGCCCCGTGGAACAGCTTACCACCCACATTAGGTAGCTGAACAGCTTGAAGAACCAGCCAAATTTGTTTTTAAATGACAACAAGTTGAAGTAATATTTAATATTGTGTTATATTTTATATCATTATGTTATTATCTATATTATTATTTTTTATTGTGTTATGGTCTCTTTAGCCATTTAGCTCTCGTACTGAACCGTTTATCCAGCTTAACATATTATCATCCATATATTGTATTAATCATAGCCATTTTATATGCTGCCAAATACTGTTAGCAAAAGCATGGTCTGGAATATGTTTCAGACCTGGGAACAACGGAAAGGATAGGATGACTTTCGAATGGGAAGCAGACTTCAAAAAGTCGGTAGAGAAATTTGTTGCGACGGAAACGAGCAAGAAACTCAAATTCAAATTTGAAAGCACGAACATTTCAATCAAATGCAAAAGCGAAGAGATGGCCCAATTATGGATAACTGTTCTAATGTGCCATAACAGCTTCCCAAAGGAGATGAAGACATGTGTAAACGTGGAGTTGGATGGTCTTACCTTCAATGTTTACAACACTGGAACTTTATTAATTCAGGGTACCAATGAGTTGATGGTCGGCTTTGATGATCGTTTCCGCTCCCTGATGAATGAGTGTGAAAGGCGGAGGCATGCCAGTGAGTACCTTTATTGAAATTTGTTTGGATAATGGATATCAGGGACTAATCCTAAGACTTAAGATGGGTATATATTTTCCAATGAACTGTTAATTAAAATTGATCAAATAGTTTAAACTTGCAATACCGTATGATAAATGGGTTGATGTACTTAAAGAACAAGATTTCTGAACCAAGCAATTTGGGAACAACTACAGATCATACAGGTGATGTCTGTTATATATATATATTAGTTAATGGTCGTATCGTGGTAAAGTTTAAGTAAAGCTGATCGAAAAGTGGCAGGAAAATTGAAAACAAATCGAAAAAGAATTGTGTGGGATTTGAGCACCTACTTAAAAACATCAATATTTCCCTTCCCTGGATATCTCAATTGTAAAAGGTGTTGATATCTTTTGTTTGTTAACTCGATATTTGTCACGCCATACAGGTCGCAATTTTCAACATTTTTTCTATATTTTTTTTTGAATAGGTGTCAATGACGCGCAGAACGCAAAATTTGTTTTTCCTTGACCTCAAATTAAGGTCAAAGTCAAATAAATGTGACAAATTTCGCCAAGTTGTAAGCTTGCCGTTTGTGGCTATGTATGTATGTATGTATGTGTGTGTGTGAGAGTGTGTGTGTGTGTGTGTGTGTGTGTGTGTGTGTGTGTGTGGTGAATTCGCATTCGCCCGAGTTATGGCGATCAGTCCGGTTTCTAAGTTTGTTTGTGGTTGTGTTGGTTTGTAAACATTTTTTGGCCCCGCAATACAGGTCGCATTCTTTTTATTTTTTTTTGTCAAATGGAAGGTCTCGATGATGCGCAGAACCCAGATGTTTTGCCCTTGACCACAAGGTCAAGGTCACGTTGTAATCCTTGATATCTTCTTTACCTACGGTGCGATTTTGGAAAAGTTTATAGTTCCTTGTAGGCAGGTTTATTGGCCAACTTTTCATAGCACATGTCGTAACAAAATATGCATATTTCGCCCCATAGCCAAGCAAAAATAGCCAAGAAATTTTCGTTCGCTTATAAATCAACAATATGCGTTCGATGATCATAAAACTTGGGTCAAATGTTATCATGGCCGATAATTTTCTCATAAACTAAGCTGAAAGAAAAAGTGGTGGCACAAAAATAGAAAAAATGAAAATGTATAATGGCTGGGATTCGTACTCTGGCCTCTCGCATGTAAAACGAACACGCTGGGGCTTGCACCACGAGTTCTCATGTGTTTTTTACTACTAGGTGTCTACAGCGGGTTAAAACCCTTAAAACATAATAATTTGGAGCTCTTCAGTATGATAATGTTCAGGATTATTCAACAATACTGCGTATTGCATTACCTCCTCGCTGATGATGAAAGTGGAAAAGAAGAAGACAAGAACTTAATTTACAATTGATGACCTACCTTCAGTTAAAAGAAAATTACGAAACGATCATCATAATCAAAAGAAAGTTTTACAACCGCTATGATGACAAAACTTTCCATGAGAACTGACAAAATCAAAGCGCGGCTCTGGCTGAATGGTAATGACAACAACTATCGATTTCACTCCCGCGGGAACATTAATGCATTCCGTACCGGAAGTGACGTCATTTACATACATAGCATTTCACGATTTAATTTGCGCTGTCCATAACAACAAATGACCCAATTTTATAACTGTTGAACCGATATATATATATATATATATATATATATATATATATATATATATATATATGCATGCATATATATATACATATATATATATATATGTATTTATATATATATATATATATATATATATATATATATATATATATATATATATATATATATATATATATATATATATATATATATTCTATATATTTTCTTTTTTCAAACCCTTTCCCTGTCAATCTCTTCATGATGCAGTAAAGTGCAGTCGTTTATAAATGGGAACGCAAAAATATGCGAGCCAGTGATGTGTGTAAGTTGACAAGTTTTGCCAACATTTTTAGAGGCCTTAAAAATAGCAGCAAGATACATAGTCCGTGTGCGTGGCGCTGATTGGACTGGTGTTAATCGACTACCCGTATTTCACCAAATCGTTAGGCTCTACTAATTTAAAATCGACGCATCTTAGTGTGACAACACCATGCCGAGCCCTTTTAAGGAACTCACTGATGCTGGACTTTTTTGCACTTTTTGCCACTCAGATACTTGCAGTTGCCGATACAATATGCACCCACATGCACTCGAGTCTTTCAATCCCTATCTCTCTGATGGCTGATGTATAGAGATATATAAACCGTTGGAGAAGTGGCACAGTTTAAGACTCGGGTACCTGCGCAATTCACCACTGTGCATCACTTTGCACACATCAGATCACTTTGCACCACATCACGTCACTTTACACCACTTCACGTCACTGTGCACCACATCAGATCACTTTGCACCACATCACGTCACTTTGCACCACATCACGTCACTTTGCACCACATCACGTCGCGTTACAGCTCATCACATCACTCTGTACACAGTTCATCACACTGTACCTCTTGGCATCACATTTCACACATCGAGTTCTGTTTGTACCACATCACGTCACTTTGCACCACATCACGTCACTTTACCTCTGATTGCGTCACTCTGTACACAGTTCATCACACTGTACCTCTTGGCATCACATTTCACACATCGAGTTCTGTTTGTACCACATCGCCCCGTCACTTTACCCCTCCTTATCATACTGCACCCGGAGGATTTATGATTTTGTTGGGGAGCACATAATCTGTGTTCATATCGAAATTATTGGGCACCCAGATCATATTGTGTTTACGAATTCTATTTATATACTGTGAGCTACAGGTTGCTCAAAATCCTTGACTGCCACATGTTACACTGCTTGGCTTTACAGACCCTGAGGGCAGAGTTTCTGACAACCCTAGAGTTGCTTCGGAAGTTCTCGGAACACATGTATGCATTAAGGACGACATAACACCAACTCCCATGATAAATAATTTGTACGGTTTTCATTATTTCACCATGACTACTGAATTTGTCGTTTTCACAGAACGCTGCCACGAGTTTGATGTCGAACTTGTCTATGGATGACTTCAAGTAAGTCATATGACAGAATAAAACGGTTGGGGTTGGGGTGTAAGTGGGTGGATGAATATTGATTTAGTCGCGTTTGGTGTCAAGTTGCTCGGAATTATTTATTGTATTCGGGTTGGTAGTGTGGTAACTATTAAAGTGCTTGTATGTTTGTAAGTGTACAACATTAGGATTACTAGGCTGTCGTTTTCATTGTTTTTTCCTATGTGGTAAAAATATTCAAAATTGCATTGAATGTGCCAGATGCATCTTAGGTAAAAATTTAATGAATTCAGGTATAGTAATTATTCAACTTGATATATACTATGCTCAGATATTGTTATAACTAGTTAGGTGGGGTTTTTTTTTTTGTTGGCCAACTCCTAGTCAATAATTTTGCGCAGTTGAGCATGTGATGGAAACACAAACTCGTTGGTGGCCATGTTATGTTTTTTGACAGAACGCAGAGAGAAGTGGTGGAGGCGTTACGGAAGGACATGCGATCTCCGGAGGGTTACAACGACATGAAAGTTTCTCGAAATGATGTTTGGAAAGGGGCCCAGGAAACCTTTACAAATCCAAATTTTTTTTTCAACGCTCCCTGTATCGTGACATTCACCGGTGAGCCGGCCATAGACGCTGGTGGGCCTGGACGGGAAGCATTCACGCTGCTACTGCGTCGTATTGCTCAATTATCTCTATTCCGTGGAGATGAGCATTCCAAGATGCTCAATCTGGATGAAGGGGGTAAGGTTGAAATTTTTCTACAATAATATTAATCACTCTTCAACACGGATTCTTTGTTAACATTACGCCAGCCGTTATATGTACGATCGTCGTCTATCACGTTGTTGATCCATGAGCCCCGGTATTTCGGTCGCCCTAGCTGTTGGTGAAGGAAGGTACAAACTTGCTGGCCAGATTATAGCATACGCCCTGCTGCATCTTGGTATAAGGCCGTGCTTCTGTAGCCGCCTCTTATACAGCCTTATTGTCGAGGACAACAGCATGGCTCCTTGCATCGACGACATTGATGACCCCGAACTAAGAGCTGCTGTTAAGAAGGTACTTCAGCGCGATGACATCCATCAGTTGGCTATGTATTTGACTTTTACCGCCTGATGTATCACCAATCACTGAATGTCTCTATATAGATTGACGAGGCTGCCAATAAGGACGACTACGATTCTGCAACGGAAGGCGAATGGATTGCAAACCAAATTTCGATTGCAGGCTGCTCCCCTTTAACCTTGGATTTTGGAAAAAAGTCCCAGCTGGTAAAAGGATTGGTGAAGTTCGACGTTATTACGCGCACCGTGGATCCTCTAGACCAGTGAGGTCTTCTTCGGAATTACAGATGCATTTTCGGCGAAATGTTGTATTTTTAGAATTTTTCTTTTGATTTTGCATAAGTTCCAAACTGGCTCGATAGTAATCCTTTCATGTTCATGGGAATGCCAAGTCGTGGATAATTTATCGCTATGGGTGCTTTGAAAGCAGCCTCCGAAATTATACCAATGAATAGTGACCTGGACAACTAACTACACATGGGCAACTATTCCATTTTCTGGTGTTTTCGCCCATTCTTAGCCCGCACCTTCTTTCCTGGGCCATATGTGGTATATAATTCCGCTTCCCATCTACAATAAGAAAACAGACTTTACAGGGGCCATAAAAACTAGTTGGGGTTAGCGATGGGACTTGATATTTCGGATATCATTATCAATAAAAAAAAATTATGAAACGCTAAGGTGTTGTGATACGTTACTCTCTTAAAGACCAGCTTTTTATGGCAAGCCGTCCAGACTTCATGATACGCGATGGAGGCGGGGCTCAAGTAGGTCGCTGCCTAGCCCTAGGTAGGAGTTGGGTGGGCTGGGCAGCGTCGATGAAACTGGCGATGAGACCTTGAATGGCGATGCTCGTCAATGTGTTAATCTATGAATCAGCTGACTGACATAATTAATAGTATATCGATTGTTGATTGGATTGGTTGCCCTAATGAAAGTTATCACATCATAATTAAATCTCCATCTATAATTGTAATACAACTTAGATGAATGTGATTTTACAATATCATGCGTGGATGAGAGTTCCGACGAGGGACACGCTTGACTTCCGGCTAGCTTTTAGGGGACATTTAGTTGTTCATTATATTTGTCCTATTTTATCATCGCCTAAAGTAATTGCACAAATCAATGGTTATTTGAAAAACTGCAGATTTAAAGAAGGCTTGCGTACACTCGGAGTGCTGGATGCTGTACAACGTTATCCTCATCTGATGAAAAGCGCTTTCGTTGACACACCCGAGCCACTGACTGCTATAATGATCAGAGACTTATTCCAAGTTCCAGAGGAGATATTCAGTACAATACTTGGCCCCAGGCGGACTGCCGAGGATAACGCCGTCGAGCACTGGCGACAGTTCCTTGTAGATCTAGAAGGTAACATGCGTTTATCAACCCATCTAGTAATATAAATATATAAACATGAATATAGCACACATGTTAATATATACATTATATATATATAACATTTTATGCTTAAATATATATTTATAAATGTTTGTAAAAATATATATATATATATATATATATATTTTTATATTCAAATGTTCATATATACATGTATGTTATTTTATATGTTTATATATATAAAGGTATAATATATATATGTATATATATGTATATATATATATATATCTGTATATATATATATACATCTGTATATATATATATATATATATATATATATATATATAAGTAAATAAATATACCTATACATATTCATATATATATATGTATAAATATATATATATTTACAAATGTATGCATTTATTCACATTTATATACACATTTAGCTACCCATGTAGTAATAAAGATATATATATATATATATACATGAATATATGCAAACATATAGATATATACATATATATACATTTTCATTTATAAATATGTATATTTATATATTTATGTATAAATATATATATATATATATATAATATATCAATATATATAATCTAATTTTTACTTATAAACATGTATGTTTTTTTTTTACATGTATCTATATAAATGTAGCGAAATATAGGTATATATACATATATATATATATCTGTATATATATATTTATATATATATATATTTGCACACACGTGTATATATATATTTATATATATATATATATATATATATATATATATATATATATATATATGTATATAGTATATATATATATATATATATATATATATATATATATATATATATATATATATATATATATATATATATCTATCTCTCTATATATATATATATATATATATATATATATATATATATATATATATATATATGTGTGTGTGTGTTTGTGGATTATGACTTTTCAGGTGAAGGGGATTCTTTGTCCCGCCTCCTGAGCCAAGTGTCTGGTGTTGCTAGAATCCCAGTTATGGGTTCGACCCGGCGCCATCCTTGTTTTTCATTCACGAGGCCGCTAGTGATCAGCTGCTGATACGTATAAACACCTGTGCCCTCGAGCTTGGTATCCCATGTGTAAAAGACTATGATATGTTTAAATCGCTCATGATGCAGCTTATCAATGACGATCCATTATTTTCTATACATTAACTGTTTGTTTGCTGGAATAGATAGTTGTCATTTGCATTCTGTACTTTGTTTGATTTGAATATCAAGATGCTTTGATAATTCTCGTGTCAAGTTTTTAACTTTTAACCTAATACACACACACACATGCATACACACATACACACACGAACACACACATACATATATGTTTAAACATATATATATACACACACACACATATATATATATATATATATATATATATATATATACATATATATATATGTTATATATGGATATATATATACATGTTAATGCATGTTTATATGGTATACACACATATGTAATATATATATATATTTATATATATACATATATATATATATATATATATATATACACACACACATATATATATATATATATATATATATATATATATATATATATATATATATATATATATATATATATATATATATATATATATATATATCGTTTGAGTTGGATGCATAGGGCTTGCTGAAAAATAATACACCCGCAAAAATCTCAAATGAAGCAGATGGGATATACTTAGGCCATATAAATGATACGTAATTGACACATCGCGTCAACTAGGTATGAGAGCAGTCCATTGCTGGCACTGGGGATTTCAATGCAAACCTTTACAGCCGATTGCATAGCTGTTCGTCTCCCAATGTGAATAAAAATAGTAAAAGGGTTCTTACTAAAGAAAGTTCTTGCAGGACCAGGACTTACTTCCATTTGATGTGCTACAACTGTTTGTGGTGTGCCGTCTGATGACCACTTCTTAGAAGATCTTGGAACCCATGATCAAATTAATCTACCATGTGTATTACCGAGCCAGAAGAATCCTTGATGATATCAATACCCAGCATTCCCAGGACAGATATTGGGATGCATTTGATAATGTCTACATGCACAGTAGATATAAATGGATATGCAGAGAGTTTTGATTATCTCCCAACACAGAACCCCCCCCCCCCCCCCCCCCTGTGGGTGCGGGGGTAGAATAGACCCACTGTATCCTCCTGCATGTCGTAAGAGGCGTCTAATAAGGGGCAACCTGTTGGCCGTGGGTTGCGACTCGTGTCGGTGGAAGATGGGATCCTGGTGGTTGAGTGGAGCGTTCTTTGCGAGGGCTATATCTGCAACACACCACTTTGACCCGGATTTCACCAAGACGAGAGGGTGGGTAGGCCTGGCCCATTCCTATCGGCTGGTGGCGCCGTGCCCTGGGACTACCCTTCACATACATTTGGCATCTTCCTTCATGATATTCATTAACTTCATGGACCATTTCTCATTCCATTTGCTCCACTAGTCCCAGAAGGCGGCTGCTTAATCAGGTCAATCGGATTCCACTGAGGGGGTTACGGTGCGCCTCTACGAGCCCAGCACCTTGCCAGTGTCTGGGCTCTATGGGGTACGTATTGTCTCACTCTTGATGGGGGACGAGTATATCTCCTGTGTAGCCCTGGCATCTTTAAGATGTCCCTTTATTGGGTTCCGGGGCGGGTGGCAAAATTCTTCTTCAAACCAATAAAATAGCCAACATTAATGTTAAATTTAGTCCACATCGAACCCTAAACCATCAAGGGTGTAATAAAATCTTTTGAATTAAAGTACTGTAGTGACGAAGAAATTGTTGAAGAACTGAGAAATCAAAATGTAAGTGAAGTGACCAAGGTGCTCTTAAATAACAATGGAGAAAAGGTTCCCACAGGCACACACATCTTGACATTCAATAGCCCATATCTTCCAAACAGCATACAAATAGCAGGCCTTAACATCAAAACTGAAGCATTCATTCCTAATCCATTAAGATGCCACAATTGCCAGAAATATGGACACTTCCAAACAAGATGCAATAGAACACCAATCTGCCCCAAATGCGGCGATGAGCACTATTCAAGTGCGCAAATTACTCCGGTGCCCATATGGCAAACAGAAAAACAAATTCAAACTTTACATATCACACAAAAGCTTTCTTTTCCTGAAGCCAGAAAAACCTCCCATATTACCAAATCCATAAGTTCTCAAACTGAGAACCACCCTCCGAAACAAACAAATTTCACGACCAACAACCCCCCAACAGAACAAACAAAACAAAACGCCCCTACAACCGAAAAAACCAATGAACACATAACAAAACATAAGCACCATGAAAAGTCTAAGCTTCCAAGATCAATAAAAACGAAGCTCGTAAGAGTTCAAAACCAAGATACTTTTGTTGGGCCCAACATGTATCGTCCATTGTCTGCCATGGAGACTGATGAGGTCCACCATGACAGACACACACCATCAGGGGCCAATCGGGACCCTGGGTCTGTAGTGGCTCAGGGAACCTGTGGCCCTATGAATGCCTTGGGGACTGATGTCCTCCATGGCAACAAACGCCCCACCAAACCCCGTGATAGGTAATGGCGGGTATTATGCAATGGAATTGCCGAGGACTTCAGAATAATCATGAAGAACTTATTACTTTACTTAACAAAGATAATGGTATTGCCTTCAGGAAACATTCCTGAAGGCGGAAAATAACTATAACTTAAAAGGCTATAAAACGTACCATAAATTTTGAGGCACTGGGGAGCGAGCTACTGGCGGCTCGTCCATTTTAATCAAGGATTTTATTCCCCAGAAAGAAATAAAAACTCAATACAAACCTTCAAGCAGTAGCTGTAAATATAACCTTAAATAAGTCCGTTACACTTTGCTCACTTTACTTAGCGCCAAGCTAAAATTTTACACGAGGAAAACTTGACAACATCATGGCCCAGTTGCCAGAGCCAGTTCTCCTCATGGGTGATTTTAATGCCCACAACTCTTTATGGGGCAATACATATAATGATGGAAAAGGCCAAATTATAGAAGATTTCTTCATTAATCAAAATCTCTGCCTTTTAAATGACGGTTCAAATACGTACATCCATCCAGGCTATGGCACACCAACCGCAATAGATCTTTCTTTCTCTTCTCCTTCTTTGTTTCTCGACCTTGCATGGGAAGTTGGTGTCGATGATACCTGTGGAAGTGACCACTTCCCCATTCTTATCCACCTAAACCCTACATTACCAACAGAGAGACATCCAAAGTGGCAGCTGCATACAGCAGACTGGCCCTCCTTTGGATCTCTGAGTGGGGAGGCTATCCATAGGGATAAGATGCAAGGGAGAGATACACACATAGATACCTTTTGCGATAAACTGAAATTGCCTCCAAAACTATTCTGAAGTCCTCGACAAATCCCAGGTGCATCCCCAAACCATGGTTTAACCAAGACTGTCAGGACGCCATCAACGACAGAAAAAGGGCCCTTAAATCATTTCAATCCCACCTAACCCATGCTAACCTGGCATCATTCAGGGCAGCGAGAGCGAGAGCTCGTCGGGTTGTTAAAGAAAGTACAAAGAATTCATGGAAAACATATGTATCAAAATTAAACTCGAGAACATCAATCAAAAAGACATGGGAAATGGTCCGCAAAATAAGTGGAAAATACACCTCTTCCACTCCTTCTTAACTACTAACACCAGATGGTAATGAAGTCAAAAACAAACAAGAAATATCTAATATCATAGTGGACACGATAACCATGAATTCTTCCACTGCTCATTATTCCGAAAAGTTTCAATGACATAAACAGATTACTGAAAGAACAAAACTCAATTTTAGGTCAAACAACGAAGAAAATTATAATGCTCCTTGCACTTTAGAAGAATTGAAAGAGTCTTTGAAACTCTGCAAGGACACTGCAGTAGGACCAGATGATGTCCATTACCAACTACTTAAACATCTTCCAGAAGAGTCCTTATTAGACATTTTCAATCACATATGGAGCAGCGGAGAATTTCCGGACTCGTGGAGAGAGGCTACCATCATCCCTCTCCCAAAGTCCGGAAAAGACCCAACCGACCGGTCGAGCTACAGGCCCATCGCTCTCACGAGCTGTCTTTGTAAAACCACGGAGAGAGTAATTAACAAGCGTCTTATGTGGTACTTGGAAACAACAATCTTGTTAAACTCGAATCATATATTAGGGATGCTTTTTTTAAGGGGGACCATGTCGTGTCTGTGTTTTTTTATCTAGAAAAAGCATATGACACGACATGGAAATATGGCATTTTAAAAGCTCTACAAGAAGCTGGTCTTCGGGGCAATATGCCACTTTTTACACAAAATTTTTTGAATGATAGATCTTTCAAAGTAAGAATTGGAACCACTCTTTCGGACCAACATGGTCAGGAAATGGGGTCACACTTTTTAATTTAAAAATCAATAGCATCACAAAAGTTCTTAGACATGAAGTAGAAAAATCACTTTATGTAGACGATTTCCTTATATCTTTCCGATCCAGCAGTATCACCACCATAGAACGCCAGCTACAAATCAACATTAACAAGATTCAGAAATGGGCAGATGAAAATGGTTTCAAATTTTCCACAACAGAAACTGTTTGTGTTCATTTTTGTCACAGAAGGGGCCTTCACCCTGACCCAGAACTAACCATTAATGGAAATCCCGTCGCTGTTGTGGAAGAAACCAAACTCTTAGGTATCATATTCGATTCAAAACTTATTTTTATATCCCATGTAAATCACATAAGGAAGTAATGCCTCAAGGCAATGAATCTTCTAAAAGTAGTGTTCAAACTGGACTGGGGAGCTGACAGGCAGGTCCTGCTCAGGCTCTACCGGTGCTTAATAAGATCAAAGCTTGACTATGGCTGCATCGTTTACGGTGCAGCCCGAAAGTCATATCTTAAACGACTGGACATAGAATCAGGTACTGAGGATTTGCCTTGGGGCATTTCGAACCTCACCCATTGAAACCATACTGAAGCCAATGAAATGCCTATCCATTTTAGAAGAAACAAACTGGCCCTTCAATATGCAGTAAAAATAAAAAGCAATCCAGACCATCCTGCCTATGACATTATCTTCCACCCAAAATATCAAACATTATACGAAAATAAACCTAATGCCATACCACCTCTTGGCATCCGTATCCAAGAATCACTAAACAACATATGCAATAATCTAGACATAATTGCTCCAAACAAAATCCCCGAAACACCACCCTGGCAGTTGATCACACCAACAATAGACACATCACTTACCAAATATGATAAATCAAATGCTAATGACCTCTTGATGAAATTTATTGAATTTAAAGAACAACACAAAGACAACATACATATGTACACTGACGGATCCAAAGATGCAAACCGTTTGAGCGCAGGAGTCGTATTGGGCCTCAGACCCACAAGAAAAGACTGTCTGGTGCAGCATCCGTTTTTAGAGCGGAAGTCACCGCAATTAAATTAGCATTGAGCCATATAGCTCACCACACCCATCCAAATTTTTCCATTTTTAGTGATTCTTTATCTGCCATAGAGGCAATTAAAAACAAATCATTATCTTGTCATATTGTTGTTGATATTTTATATGATCTTACTCGTTTATCCATGCTGGGGAAAAATGTTGAGTTGGTCTGGGTACCTAGTCACATAGGTATCCCAGTCAACGAAAGAGCCGACAGGAATGCAAAAGGGGCTCTACATGAGCCAGTGTCTGAGACCAGATCTTGGTTCTCAGATAAACAAACACCTGAAAAATAGCTGGCAAGAATTGTGGTAGGGCTGTGCCGCCAACAAACTTTTTGCCATCCAACCAAATATAGCGGAATGGGTACATAGCAAGCGTGAAAATAGGAGAAAGGAAGTTGTACTGGCTCGTGCACGAATAGGCCATACTTACCTAACGCACGGATATCTGCTAAGAAATGAAGCCATGCCACAATGTATACCTTGCAATGAACCTTTTATTGTAAAACACTTCTTAGTAAATTGCGTAGATTTTAGCCATATACGGCAAAGATATTACAATGTGAGATATATAAAAGAACTCTTTGACACAGTTAATCCTTCAACAATTATTGAATATATCAGACAAACAGGACTTTTCTACAGATTTTAATTCAATTGAACTTTGACTTATTATTTCAACTGAATTCAATTCAATTAATTAAAATCAACTGATATCGTGGCACAATATGACACTATTGTGTTAAACCTTATACTTACCATTACCATTACTCCCAACACAGACTTTGGGCCGATTGTGTTTGAGTCTGAGACTGATACAATGCCATGACATATTATTATTATTCTTTATAAGTCCGAGGGATCACCTGCAAATGGTATCACTAGACGTGCTGTTCCGTTTTGAGGAACATATTATAGGTTACAGCGATTTGATCATGGTAGTGACATATGATTAGAAGATCGGTATAAATCCTGATCTTAATATAGCTCCACAGGTTGCACCCCTATCTAGCCCACTCTTATCAAGTCATTAGCCAGCACTGCATTCATTCATCAAGTCTTCAGCAAACATACCATAAAGAGGGGGGAAATGCGTTAATAGTGGGCTTTTCCGAGCCTAGGCAGAATTTCCTCGAAGGAACTGCAGATGTTTATTTTAAGATATACCCTGTAGGATGAAGGTACTGAGCTTTAGGCCGTGGTCGAGTTTGGGAGCAGAAGGAGCTTGTTTGACAGTTGGACCACCATTCAGCGCCAGCACTTAAGTGCTGATGGGCTTCACCACTTTAATGATCCCCTGCTCTCAAAACAGAATACGCTGCTGTGTCCTTATCCGGTAATTGATGGGTTGTTTCTCGGATTCCACTGAATCTTGGAGTAGCATAGGAAGTGGCGGTTCTGGCACAGCACCCCCCATCTCTACTACACAGCCCAACCCCCAACCGGCCCGACTCCGCCTCGTTAGTTTGTAGGCAAATTAACGTGACCATAGGCCAGCGTGTCCACTCCAATACGACTATCTTTTCGAGTCGAACGGTGAGAGCGACACCTTGCTGACACGGTGGCCATGTATCTTGTGGCCTTCGCTGCGCGGCATGTCCATCCCATGGCGAAACTGTCTCTTTGTGAACAGGGACTCGATTGGGGGCTCTTAATATTGACTCATGAATAATGCAGCAATATTGAGAACGAGGCTTGCAAAGGCTTCCATCAGCTCGCAAGTCGTCGCACATGTAAACAACACGGCAAAGATGGCGAGAAAAGCGGAATTTGTCTCTCGTTCCCCTCTTATAGTTCGGGTTTGTCTAAACTTATTTAGCAAAGACTTCGGATGCTTCCGGGGAAAAAAACTTTGATGAGGAATACGTCCACGGCTTAACAGGTAATTTTATTGTTACATATACCCGCATGGTCGGCGACTGTCTGGCATCTGGGCGCTTGCCGGGGGCATTGATAGAAGTGTTTGGAGGTATAAGGCCTTGAAGCGGTTCATTCAGGATGAATAACACAGGATAGATGCTTATTTGATCATGTTTATTTCTCCAGTGGAAAAGCTTGTCAGTAACTGCTGTGTCATAAATGGAAGATGTCACAGATCCCAGAAGAAAAATGAAGATGCCCACTCAATAGAGGTATGGCAGAGGGCTATCAGGGGAAGCTTCAGCGGATTTGCAACATTAGCAACACAGGAGTATCAAGTCCACATTTTATAATCCCTTTCAATCTGATTTCCCTAAAATTCTAAGATGTTTGAATTTTTTTCAAAAATTGCCCCAGATTCTCTTATGTTCCCTGTTCTTGACCCTTCCAATAGTAGTGGAGAAATGGAGACCAAAACCAGGTGAACCTGTACCCTTGAGGTATTGTAATAAATTCAACATCACCCTGGTTAGCAGTCCAGACAGGAAGGATTACAACCACTCCTGAAGCCAACCCTTTGAATTACTGGAGATCAAGTGCCCATCATTTTCTTCTGTAAAGGAGGTTAATTACCTGAAACGCTCAGAAACAAATGAATTATTAATTTCAAATCTTGGCCCAAATGGCCATAACAGGATTGGCTTGGTGTGATTTTTTTGTATGGTGTGAGAGTGAGTATATCTCATTTAATCAGGACAGGTGGTGTGAAGTAAAAAATAATAAGGTAGACAATTTCTTCTTTGATTACTTCCTTGCTTCAAAGTTGACAACTGAGGGGAATTCAAAGGGCACTGACACTAATATTTGTCAATAGTCCTCAGTCAACATCAATGTTACCTTTAATCAAAGGACCCTGCAAGTTCCTTAAGTCCAGCCGCGGTCCACAACTGCGGAGCAGTTCCAACTAGGGAGAGCGGTAAGGTAGTGTCAAAAAGCTTGTATTCCTTGATCCTTCTGATATATCTCACAACATGAATCCTTACACTTGATCATTTTCTGATATTTCCTTGGAAGTGAACTGTTTTTTTGCTTTAGGAACATTGGGTATGGACGTTAGTCTGCTAGTTTTTTTGCAACTAACTGTTTAATGGTGAACCCTTGTCTGCCATGACCTCATCTCTCCCTAGTTATTTCAACATCAGACATGCAACCACTGTAAAAGGGATACAGAAATGTCAGGGCTCCATGTGGGGCTATACCAACCAGGCACTTAACTGTTGTTCTGTAGTGTGAATAAAGTTGTGAGTTGGCAGCTGGAGATGATGGTTGTTGGATTTCTATTTCACAGCAGTCAATGATTATTCTGGTATTGGGGAAGGAGTTCTTGAAAATTGTTGGCATCTGCTTCCTTATTGAGTATCGTGGAAGCCATATTGATATCCTACCAAGTACAGTGAACAGAAGGTTCGGCCAAGTTATAGCTTTCTTACTGATTGAGGCCAGAGAGCAGTTAAACCTGATTCATTATTCTTTAGTTTTAGGCCCAACCCTTAGACGACATAGAAACATAAACAACTCATCAATGAGTTGCATGCCTCTAAGGTTACCTGTCATTGTAACATCTGTACTAGAAACATAGTATATGCTGGTCATGTTCTTAGCTACCGTCTGTAGGTATTAAAAAAATACTATAATTTCATGATAGTTTCTAAACCCAGTAAAAAACCGTACCATGTCAGGATCATTGGAAAACCGAAAAATATTAAACTTTTAGATCTTTAGTTGATCTTTCATGGCCTGATTCTGTTTTTCTGATTCTGCATACTTGCTTTGCATATCCTGTAGCAACTTCTCTAGCTGAGCTTCTTTGCTGTCACTCTCTTCCACGATCAGCTGGATGTCAAGATCAGCAGTGACAGACAGGGGATGGTCGTCTACTTGGCTAGTACTGGTTGATGGTTTTCCTGCAAACCAGGGGCTCTGATTGAATACGAGCACACTGTAAGCCGCCTCTCGAGGGACAGGTAGAGTTTAAGATTCCTGTTGTGGATCACATACCTTTCTTTGTTGCGTAGGTTTGGTACCAGCTTCTCAACCTCCAAGGTGTTCCCTAATTAAATTTGGAGATTATTCTGTTAGTCCGACATCCATTATTTCTGCACAGATATTGGCGCTGGAGCTAGTGGATAATCATTGTGATCAGCATGTAACTCGTATTCCAGATCAACTTCGAGTATATATCCGGTTTTGGCACTGTCGGGATAGTCTTATATCTGCATATCGGCCGGTTGGTCCACCCATTCAATTGCCCCAATGGGTAGGGGCTGGCTCATCGCCCACGCATACGGCCGGCTGGTCCACCCATTCAATTACCCAAGTGGGTAGGGGCTGGCTCATCGCCCACGCATACAGGTTGGTAGCGTCTATGAACTGGATGTAGCTCGCCGCCCTGTCCTTGTCAAAGCCCTCCGCGTATGGATAATTGACTTCAGCGTGGCGGTGCAATAAGCTGCTTATCCCACTGCGCAGGCCTTTCTCAATGAACAGGTGCTTGTCATATTCAGTTAGCAAATCAAGCAAAACACCTGTGCTCTTCAGCAGCGCATTCAACGATAGTCCAGGACTGGTATAGCAGTAGGCTGGGTCCAGACCATACTGCTTCAGACATGTCTTGCGGAATATCTCAAACACATCTGCTAGGTACAGGTCATGGTAGTCGCCCATGTTGGCGCACTCGAATATGTCCCAGACCTTCTGTGCATGTTTATAGTCTACACCAGATATGCCCTGCTCAGATTGCTTGCTGTAGAACTCCTGGATATGCGGAAGCGGGGCATTGAACTTATTCCAGTGGTCCATGATCTCATAGGGGTACACTCACTTGCGCATTAGCAGGTGACGCTTTGTCCACTGCAAAGGCTTCTGGGTTATTTGCAGAAACCGATTTTTCGTGCTAAGCTAGGTGGAACGGTGTACTTTCAATGAAGAGCAACTGTCGGATGGATAGGGATATGTAATTCTCCATGTTGTCGGGGATGCAGTTGATCTGCTCTTCCATCTTGCTGATGGCCTGCATCAAGAGGTGTCCGTCATAGTTGCGTAGGTTAAAGCTGCAGGCGTTATGTGCCGCGCCGCGGTACTTATCTGTTATATGGCAGTGGTGGCTTTCTGCACACATGACAGTAGGTTGCTGCCTTGTGCAATCTTCTGTTCTCAAGCGTCATGTGCATGTGCCAGGGGTTGTCAGAACTGCTTTGATCTTGCACTCTTCCTGTTGCAGGGCTTGCAAGAATTTCTCCACAGCGTTTAGTCCTCTGTACACCACAGGGTGTTTGGTCTAACTATAGCACCGAACAACTATATAGCCTCTGTTCCTCTGTCTTCTGGGTGTTGCTCTTGGTGGTATCAGGTGCAGGGCCCAGAAGCGCCTCAAAGTCTGCGTAGATCACGTAGGGTGTTGCCAGCTGTTTGCGCCAGTTCTGGAAGGAAATTGTGTTTTTACGGTCCTCCGGCATGTCAACTCTCACAGCATTCTGCCCTATACCCATACACTCTTGCTTGTGCGTCTGGAGCAGTACCATAGTGGTAAAGCCATGAAGGCAGCGCTCATAGAAGAACTTGCGGTGTTCGTGTATACTCGGATCATTCAGCATGCGGTTCAGATCTTCATGATGTCTATACCTGGAATATCACCAGGCTGTTTACTGATGTGGTGTATGATAGCAGCGCCTCCTTTCTCGAGGTATTGCTTCTTGAGACTGATCTCATTCAACATATAGGAGTGCACTGGATTCTCATCAATGGAAGGCAGCTCAGGATATAACAGTGCGTCGGAACGGTTGGTTGTTGTTGGATACTGAGTCTATAAGTCTACAAGTCAAGTTCAATTATAGAATGATACAGAACAAGTCGCTGCTCTGTTTGAATTGATTGTATAAAAGTTCATAACACTGCTTTGTGCCAGTTGTATAGGTTGGTCAATAGATATCACAGCGGCTCATTGGCCAGTAGACTTACTTATCCGTACTGGTTGGTTAGTTTCATTTATAACAGGCACAGTTAGATCATCAGCATCAGCGCTCATGTTTATATATTCTCTTAGGCTTCTACGCTGATCTAAAAGTTGGTTGCCAACATACTTTTTATTTACAGTATCTTTTGGTAAAATTGGATCTCTCAACCTAAGGATTTTATGATCTAGCAAGATATAATCACAAGTGAAAGTCTTATTTGTATATTTAGAGAGGTCTGCTCTATTCTATTTGAGTCGAGGTGCGTAGATGCTTGCTTTTATTGACATTTTGTAAATTAAAGAACAATGCTAACAGGAAAGTCGTGGTTATCCAATAGCCTTCCTTTATTATCGCGTACCTGAACCAATCCATCGCCCATTAAGACCGTCATCAGGACCCAACTTATCTAACACTCCGTCTGTTATGCGTGCAGCCCCATTATCAGGAACTTCGAGGGTAATCTGCAGTATCATCCTCTAACATATGACCTATAGCTGCAATCACCACTCGCAGAAGTTTTCAGAGGCTAAGTTTTAATTTGGCAGCTCCTACATCTTCTGAAGTTCTTGACTGCTGTTGAATGGACTCATTAGTTTCAATGTTATACCAACCCACAGTATACGTTATTGACCTTAGGTCCACACATAGATCACCTGCATTGTTGTCAATAGGAGTTTGCAGGGACACAGCTTCACCGCTTTGAACATTTTTCAGAGTCTCATAAAAAGTTGACTGTGTCGGCCTATCAATATAACAGAGAAGTCACATGTTAAGCAGGTGGGGTAAATCAGGCCAGTGAGAAGGCAGAGGGCTTAACAGAACCAAGCATTCAAGTCTTCTACAGCGGCGTTACATTCAGAGCAAACTTTCCTGTGGTGTTCAGTTGTTATAAGATGCCGCAAGTAACTGTGGATAAGACAATGCAAGCCTGGGCGTCAAAGCCAATGCAGTTCTGGCAGAACCAGATACACTTTACAGTGTGGTGTGCAACCTGCGGCTGTGGCTACGGCCATCTTTTAATCGAACACAGTAGAAAATATTTTTGTAACATTTAAGAGATGATAATTTGTACCAATAATTTCTCGCGTAATGGCCCGAATTTGCCCCAAAGCGATCTGTGTGGTGCAGAGCGAATCCTAGCCTGCGCAGAAGCCGATGCGCAAGGAGATCGCCCCACCCCCTGCCCTCATACATACCCCATATCTAATAGCCACGCCCATCCTCCAGTCCTCTGACCAGGCTACTGCATGTCCCATGAGAATAGGCCGTTTCCCGTACCCCGTCTTGTTGCTACCCGTAACAAGCTTTTCCTTGGCGACGCAGTATGAACAGTTTATAGCGTACCGTTAATGATGTTTTGAATCTGTTTTTGCCGAATAATTTACGATCACATCGAGCCAGAATGCCCACGTAACATTGCTGCTGGGGTAGGTGCAACTCAGACAGCCGATATAGAGATCGAGAAAGAATGAATAGCGTGTCTTTCATTCCTTTCCAATGCTACGCTCTAATCCAAAGAAATGTAGAGAGTGGGCCAGGGCATGTGGACGGGTAGCCGTGCAAGACGTCTTATTATTGATATATTTATATTACCGTCGTGCGCGGCTAGTGGACGGGAAAATTTTGGGCCAGAGAAGGTAAATGAGGGCACCTATATCTGTACAAAGCATTTCATCGGGGGAAACGGTCCAACAATTGAGCATCCTAACCCTATACTTGTTACTTCCCAATCAGAAACTGAACTTAAGCGCTTCATGCGAAAAAACAAAGGCCTACACCTAAAGAAACACCCTGTGTTAACCTACCATGCCAAAGCAGCAAAAACCTGGTGTGTGTAGCAAGAACCATGTAACCATATTAAAACATAAACAGGCTCTCGAGACTCAAATATATCTTTGTGTTAAAAGTATGATTTTGTTTCTTAACTGCAGTTCAGAAAAAAAATAGTTTATATCTATTTGTTGAAGACCAGTTTATATTTTTCCCCATAATATAACAAGACAGTTCCTTGCCAACTCTACAAAACACTGATTAATTTTACAATAAAGAATAATAAACACACTTCCATTGCATTTAACCGAGTACCATTTATTTATAAACATTATGGCTATTATGAACGAGAACATGAAAAGAAATATTATCAATTGAAACAAACTATACATCAAAACATTAATGCACAGAAAAAATAAGAACACTATTGCTGTGCCAACTTGATTATTTCTGGAAAGAGAAATGATGAAAAGAAAAATGCGACACATTACACACAATTTCTGCAAACTTTTCTTCATCAAAGGGTACACTAATAATGTGGAAGCCTTTTATTGTGTACAACACAATGTCACATTTCTGTACACCATAAATTTCCATCTGTCTCTGCACTTGAGTGTAATAAGAACTGCTGTGCTTGAGGTGAAGAAGCTGTGCATCTTTCTATTAACCGTAGTGTATAAAGAACGGGAACCCAATCGACAGCTGGAGTGGTAACGGGTAAATTGTCTCCCATTATTTTAGAAATGAGCACAGACGGGTCAGTATCTGGTTTGTTCATGATGGTTGGAACATCGAGGCTGTGATTCGTCCTAGCCTCATTGCATGCCAGGCTGAGTTATTGGCTTGCCCTTTAGTATCTGAATCAATGAGTTCAATATCAGCAGGGGCATATTTGACAAATCGGACACAATCATCTGCAGTGCAGGCTACTGTGGTGGCTCCCAGTACTGCTTCAGCAGACTGTATGATGTGCCTAACAAAATCCTTTGCTCTATCCAGTACACCCAGTGAGAGGCATGTTGGCTCTGGAGACTGAGATGAAGGTTGACTTGGGTCTTTCGAGTAGTTCGAGGACTTGAGCGTGAGGATTCCTCTGTTACACAGAAAGAATCAATAAAGTGACTTCATTATGTTTGCATACCCCAGTTGTCTATTTTGTACAATCAGTTATATAAATATTACACTTTATTCGGTTTCATTTTAGCATGTGCAATAAACAGAAGCATTTCCATACCTGTCTGATTTTGTGTGCCAGGCCCTGTAGCTAGTCCTCTGAGGTGGGCAACCTGTCACTTGACAAGGGTCAAAGGCGTCAACTTTGTTTACCTAGTGATGACTCTAGTGTGGTTCTATACCTAGAACAGATACAAAAATGATAGTAGAAATTACTCATGGACTTAATAATCCTAACTGACAACTTTAGCCTGGGATAAATACAGCTAATGTTATCTCATATGATCCAAAATATTTGTCTCACCTCACACTTCTAATTGTCATATCCTGTACTGGCACAGGACAGTCATGCTGTCTTGATTGAACGTCTATGTTGGAGCTCATGGCCATAAGCAAAAAGTCTATAGTCTTCGAAAGACTTGTAGCTCTTCACTTTCCTTTTGTCGAAGTCAGGATCACAGGGCAAATTAAGTCCAAGTTTAACTCGATCTTGACGTCGGTAATCCGTCGTTGTAACCCTTCTATCCTTTCAAAAACTCCGCAGTTATTCGACTTTCCAACGCTAAAAAATCTGTTTTGTGCGCCATTGTTGTGAAAATGAGCCTCTTTGTTTGTACCGGGGTCACGTGCCTGGTTACGTCAGGTGCGCTGTTGCGCTTGCGTGCTAGCGTAATTGGGGTTATCGGGAAATCGACTATTGGGATAGCGTGCCTGAGTCGTTGAGGGAATCGTTTTAACCTTTAAAAATGAGTTTTTTCCCTGGCCTCTGAGCTCGAAACTTCTCTCTCCATCTTTTAGGCAATGTTCCGTCTTAAATTCTAAAGTCATAATAATCAATAAAGTTTAAGTTTCTTCTGAACCCTACGCCTCAAGCACGTGTCGCACATCCCACACCACAGATTGTGATACGACACATGACATGATTCTTTATTATTTCCCACTACTGGTGCTCTGCAGGGCATATGATCTTTATCTAAACCTCGGTGCGTCAAATGTCACGACCTCTTCTTCGGCTTTAAAAACCACCTGGCCCAGGCAGCGAGTTGGTTCTGTATGTCTGAATACGGTATTGATGACGCGGATCGGATCAGGGGCCGTTCAAAAATACGATAAGGTAGTGGAGACCGGGGTGTTGTAAGGGTCGAGTGCATTTGAACTTAGGACGAATAGTGAAATGGTTCACTGTTTTTCTCGAAATAAGGCTCTTTCTCGGAAATGTATAAGCCTGAGTACGTGGTTGTAACAAGTTACTTGACCAGCTGCTCTAAAGCCACTAACATTTGAACTCCAACCCCAACCAAACATATTTTTACATAGCCCAAGTTTTGTTGACAAAGACTCCTGTTAGGTTTACAACTCTCTGTCAGGCTTCTTACAATCGATTGGGAGCAGGACAATCTAGGTCAGGTGAAGCCACTGCAAAGTCCGTCATACGTCACGCTTTATGGTAACATCAGTCTAACTATCTATGAATTTAGGTGGAGAAGGAAGGATCAGGTGAAAAAAAACATTCTGATGTCTTCTAAAACTCCACTCCTTCACTACTGGATAAGACAATATTTGTGCTTTTCATCGATTGTAACAGCTAATTTTGATTTCACAGAGTTCAACATATTTAGCAACCTCATTCCACATGAGCTTGATTTCATGATCGGAGATATTTCTGTCTTCCATCGCTGAAGACACATGGCCGGCAATGATAATTAATTTGAATCAGAACGTGGATCTGATCATGCTGTTGACTTTCATAGCCGATCGTCCACTCATAAATTGTGATGCCATGGAGAATAATCCACCACCAGCCCCAGTAACACCCATATCCGTAGCGAAAGTATAGCGACTATTTTTAGACATTACATCAACCACGACTGCTGCGCGTCATAAGGAACTAAAGCAGTGTCCACGGAACTAACTGCCAGTTACGTGGAATATTCTTCCATTATTGTCTCGAGGTAGCACTTGTTGAGGCTTGTGAGTGACTAGGGGAGACTCAGTGGGAGGTAAGCTTAGGGTAAAACCCCGGGAGTGGGGGGCACTTAAGTGTTTAAGTGTATAGAGGTAGTATATATGTGCCGCGCGACGGGGTATGTTTTTTCGGCCTCTCGACTTGTACGACGGGTTTTTTGGCCTCATACTTGTACGACGGGGTATGTTTTTCAGCTTCAATCTGTACTACGGGTTATACATTCGCATAATACCTTGTACGACGGGGTATGCTTTTGGCCATTTTGACCTTGTACGACGGGCACGGGTTTTCGAGGTCCTGCGGCACACCCATATCCAGAATAAGGCCAAAACACCAACTGCATATAGATTCTTCATAGTGCCACACAATGCTCAGTTCACACCAACGGCGCTTTGATGGCGCTTTAAAGCGGTGACCAAAGCGGCACCAAAACGTTACAAAGCTCGACTAAAGCGTCAGGGTCGTAATAGATCGTTGGAAAGCTTTGAGCAAAGCGGGACATTCGGCAAGAGCGCCAACTTTTTTGAAACTGTTTTAAAATTTGGGACGCTCTGTTACGAATTGATTAAAACGCCGAGAGCGTATCAAAGCTTAACAAAGTTCAGCAAAGCTTGACTCAAAGCGTAGGAAAGCTTAACAGAGCTTTGTTCAAAGCGGGGACCCCAATCGTCACGGTCTGTCACCACTTGACACGCTTTGTTAAGATGTCTGAAGATTTGCCACGATCTGGCATGAAGATCTGACACGCTTTCCCACGAATTGAGACGCTTTGGTCAAGGATTGACACGCTTTGTAAGGCTTTGTTACGCTTAGCAAGCTTCCTCACGCTCTCCTACGATACTCCAGCTCTGTCTCCAGCGCTGCGACTTGAGTACCACTCATACGTGACTACGAACTCCATAGGTACATACTGCATTGTTTCAGAAAAAGTATCCTGAACCTGAAAAACTACTAAAACAACATAAGGATGGGACCAAATAGAGGTAGAGGTGCAGCAAAGAAGAGCCAGAGGACATGCAGAGGCCAGGTGGCTAAAAGGCCGAGGTCTCCAACACCACCGTCGACAGAAGATGAAGCCATGCTGCTTTCAGAACCAGAGCAGCCACAGCGTCACCCTGCAGGGGGTGATCTCGCAGACATCACAGAATCAACCCGCAAAAAGCCAAGATGACCCGCGTCAAGAGGACTGTGGGGAAGTCGGGTGATGGTGCTGAGACAATCGACGACCTGTCTGCCACGGACAATTGGGTGTGGGAGAATTTCTCCTTCATCAAAGACCACATCTCAAAACTGTGGAACGCAGAAACGTGGTGAGCATTCGTGGTAGAGGGAGGGGAACACCAGCAACAGCCACAGCTCCCGGGCAAGCAGTACCCCCCACCAACAAGACCACATCATCCAGTCAGACTATGTGGCAGAGTCCCAGTCTACAGAGTCCCCCTCTGGGAGACTCTCTACAGAGAGTGGTGACTTGAAGCGAAGTCTGGTGGAATTTATGTCGGGCAAGAAAGGTGGTCCCTCCACCTTTGCCCGACATATAGATGAGGGTCTAGCACAACTTCCTGGGGACATCAAACGGGCCACAGAGATCAAGCTCATTGAAGTGCTACACGATGGACAGAGGCAGGCTGAAGAGCGCCAGGAGATGTTGCAGCAGATGCCCATCTTCCCACAGCAGGAGCAACAACAGTTCGTCCCAATGCAGCCAATCCAGCCACAACTTCCAAGCTCCACCAGCAGGCAATATCCCCCAAGAATGGTGTCACAGAGTCACCAGTGGCAGCCTCCATCATCACAGTGGTCGACCCAGCAGATGCCAGGTCAACAGCGAACCAGTGTCTGGGGCTCCCAAGACTGTAATTATATGAGCAGACAGTAGCCTGCCCTGTACCCACAACCATCATCACGACCATCAGGGATCTCCACCAACATCCTGGACCTGGACATTGGGGCAACTATAACCAGTACACCCATAGCATGGGCATCTACCAGCTCCCAAGGTTCTACTGCTGCTGCTGCTGACAAACCACAGACTCCCTGAACATGAGTGACTTTGTGCGAACAGCCATGACCACTGCAGGGATAACCAATATGCCACCATCGCCTGTGACCCCTTTGGGAACTCCTCAACCCCCACCCGAAGATGATGCTACCACCAATATGTAAATGTGACACTAGTAAATATTGACACTCTGAAAGTTTGATGCTTCTGTTTTTGATATTATGATATTTGTATGTATGATTTGTAAACACTGATCATATTTTGTTTTGTTTGATTAAGTTGGATGCTTTGTAATATTTATTGTACGTTCACGAGTGGGTTACAGCCAGATATCAGCGCATTGGGGAAACTTAGGGGATGTGATCCGAAACGATCGAGCCGCCTACCATTATCAAAAGATGTTGAACTTATCCCCTATCTTTCCCCCATAAGCTGATACCTGGCTGTAACCCACGAGAGCAGGTACTATAACTGTTTTATTGCACGGATTAATAAAAGTTAAAAAAATTCGCACGCATCTGAGAAGTTTTATATTGTTATTAACACTGTATATTTTAAATTCCCCTTGATAACCCCAATATTCAATCAGGTTTTCCAGACAGCCACTAGTCTTCATCTTCAGTCTTGCGGGCTCTCTCTCTCTCTCTCTCTCTCTCTCTCTCTCTCTCTCTCTCTCTCTCTCTGTCTTCAGTCTTCAGTCTTCCTCTTCCTCATCAGCCTCGGACCCACTCCTCTCTTCAACTGCACCAGGAAGTACAACACCAGCCATTTTGTTTTGCCAGTCAACAGCACCCACTGGAGAGAGAAAGTAGTCTTTGAGATGTTCTCTCTGACGTATGGCATACACAGTGGCGCGGTTCCCCCTTGCAGATGGCTGTGGAACATCTTCCCAGTGAGGTCCATGTCTCCAGGCCCCTGGTATGATTTGTGCTCTTCATCCTCGTGATCCACCTCATTGGCTGCCATCACCACCCGCTGTCTCAGCAGGTTGTGCAGAACCAAAGCAGTCTCCACCAAATGTCTGACGGTCTCTACCTTCTGTTCCAGTGTTCCCAGCAGACATCTGAACCTGTTTGCCAGAATGCCAAATGCATTCTCCACCACTCTTCTACCCCTTGAGATCCTGTAGTTGCAGATTTTCTGCTCATCTGTCAGCCCTCTTCTACTGTATGGCTTCATCATGTAGCTCTTCAGGGCAAAAGCATCATCAGCCAGGATGAAGTATGGAATATCTGGCTCAGATTCCCCAGGGAGAGGGCATGATGGAGGCAGCCCTATGGACCCATCTGCTAAGCATTCAAAGAGCTCAGAGTCTTTGAATATCTGGGAGTCAGACATGTGTCCTTTACCTCCCAGCTCAATCCAGATGAACTTGTACTGTGCATCTACCAAGGCCAGCATTGGTATGGAGAAGAACCCCTTGTAGTTGTTGTAGAGACTGCCTGTGTTTGCTGGCTTCTTGATGTCTATATGCTTTCCATCCAAGGCACCAACTGCATGGGGGACATGCCACTTCTGTTTAAACTGCTGGACAAGGTTTCTCCATGCTTCAGGGGAGGTAGGTGGGTTGAAGACCTCATCTTTATCCGCCTGTACAATGGCCCTGCACACTTCCGGAATCAGCTCTGATATGGTGGAGATACCACATCGGAATCCATATGCCAGCGACCTGTAGTTGTTCCCAGTGGCCAGATGTCTCAAGGTGATTGCCAGCTTGATGCCAGCGGACAAGGATTGCCTGTAGTTAGTCTGCTGGGATGACTGGTGCCACTCTCTCCAGGATCTCATCGAACACCTCAGGGGTAAATCTGGTGAAGTTTCTGAAGGCAACAGGGTCTTCTAATCTGAGTTGTGTATCCAGGAGGCTAGTGTATTGACCATACTGTTGTCTCTTTCTTCAGTGAGCCATGGCCTGGTTCAGCAGCTCCTGATGAATGGTCTGCGTCTTCTCCCTCCTGCTGATAGGCCAACCTCCCCTTGTCTTTGCTGTTCTTCCTCCGCCTCAAGGGCTAGGATGTAGTTATACAGTAGGGAGACAAACATCATGTCTTCTTCAGAAAGATTATGATCTGGTACATCTGGAACTTCTGGATCTTTAAGTTCTGCCATCGTGTTGTGGAGTCAAAGATGCAATGATTTTGTGGATCAAAAGCGGCATGAAATCGGCGATCTCGAAATTTTCCAATGCGTAACACGGCTTAACAATGCACGACAGAGCTTGAAAATCGTATCAGAGCGTGATTTAAGGCGTCATAATCGCGTCAATGCGTAATAAAGCTTATCAAAGCGTGATTTAAAGTGTAACAAAGAGTAACAAGGCCTGATCAAATCGGTAAATAATTCGTCAATCATAGCGTAACCAATTCGTATCAGAGCCTATCAGAGCGTAACATTACTTAGGAGATCGTGATATGTTTGGGAAAGTAAACAAAAATGATGGCGCTTTGCTCGCCGATTTAAAGCGCGGCATTCGCCGTTGGATTTTGATCATGGATACGAAGACTAAAGCACAATACAAACACATCACAGTCTCTCCAAGGGCGTCTATTCGCTGGATGGGTGTGAAAAAGCTATACAGCTTCAACGATAGTTTAGTTGACTACCTATTGGACACATTCGAGTAAGTTCGGCATATCAGCATATGGCGTTAGATTCTATTCTTTTTGTTGTAGAATATGTAAAGGTCGCCTTGTATTTTAGTCTCTACATATTGGCACTTGAAATAAGCTTTGAGAAGTATTGAGCATGTACACAGACTAGGGGAGGGGGTGGGGGTTGAATGAATGTGGAGGTGAAGTCGAACCATGGAAAAAAATCACTGACAGCCCGTTTTCAGGCAGTGGTTGTGGTAGCTCCGGTCGAACGGTTATACTCAGACGTCTTGTAGGGCTATGGTTGTGGTGGGATTTAACACTTGTACCTGAGTAATGCCGCTGTAAATATTCCCCGTAACTTGAAATTCCCACTTGAAATTGCAAGTCCTTGTTGTAAACTACTAGATATGTAAGTGATGTGCATGGTTCTTTGCAGAGCTACAATATGTGTGAAAGCTGCCAATGATGACGGTTTACCAGCGCAACCAAACTTTGTGGACAATGCCTGTGATAGATCTTTGACTGTCTTGCCTGCCAACAAGTATGTTGTCTATGCTTGTAAAATGCGCAACAGCAACACACGAATAAGTACTTATACTCAATGTCTCCAGTACTCAATATAGAGTGCCATACAACTGTTCTAACTGAACATATAAGCAGATGGAATATTATTTCCTTGTGCAGCAATGAAATTCCTGTTCACCATTGTTAACACCAAACCCAGGACTATCCAGGCAGAAGACTTGTAGTTCCCCATGTGCCAACTCCTCCCTGTGTCTCCCTTCAGCTTCAAAGATAAAGTAAGTTTAGGGGATGAATAAAACCACTAGTAAATAGTCTGATAGTGTGGCCCCTGAAATGTGATTAACTTCTGCAATTTCCAGACTACCATATACTGCTCCACACACTCTTATCCCCTGGCACCAATCACCATCAGGAATGAGGCATGTATATTTGTCATGTGTTTATTTACAGATAGTATTCATTTAGCAAACTACTGAGAAAATATAATCACATTTGAAATGGGTGTCCTTAAAGTTTTGCAGTAGGCAATATCCAGAGACACCTACCTTGGAACATTCATTTCTTGCATCAACATGTGGCCCCCAGACATCAACCCCAATCAACCATCCTCCTGCAAGCGTCTATTTGTGGTGCTTCCGGAGGATGAAGAAAATGTAAACGACAATGACCCAGTGGGATGTGACGCACCAGGCGAGTTTGATGATGATGATGATGATCAAGAAGATGATGATGGGTATGCTACCTAAACTTATTACTCAATCATGTAACACTGCAAAAATCATTTAGTGTATATATATATATATATATATATATATATATATATATATATATATATATATATATATATATATATATATATATATATATATATATATATATATATATATATATATATATATATATATATATATATATATATATATATATATATATATATATATATATATATATATATATTGTGGGTGGACCCTGTGTTTATATTTATATTTATTTTACGGAACATAAAACTTTACTCCTGTCGCCTTCTTAAGTTGTGCAGATCTAGAGGTCATGGCAAGGGAAGAGCCTGACAACAGCTTCGCTGAGCTCGATTGACCTTTCAGATTCTGAACAGACCACAGATAACTTTGTCACAGAAAGCAGTGAGTTGCTGCTAGATGATTCACCCGGCAAAAGGAGATTATTGGAGGAAGGGTGGCATGAGAAAGTTCTCAGGGAGACATTTGGCATGGTACAAGCAGGCCAACGAGGAGCGATTTATCGTTGACACAACAAGCCTTCTTCAACTTGCTCCACTGTTATGTAAAAACTGTGGTGAAAGCCTTGAGAGACTGGTGAGGCAGAATGGTGCAGTATGTGAGTTATACTCCAAGTGTGCGCACTGTGGCTTTGACAGTAAGTGGGCCAGCAGCTCTACAGTGGGTTCCACATACACCACGAACTTACTTTTGCCAGCCGCCATCCTTTTGTCTGGAAATCAATATGTAAAAGTTAGGCATCTATTCAGGTGTCTAGGCTTGGGGTGTGTTGGGAGGACCAAAAATCACCAAGTTTGTAAGTTATACACTAAACCAACCATCCAGCTGTGGTACCAGGCAACCCAAGACCTCATAATAAATGAACTTGGGAATGAGCTAGTTGTTTTAGCAGGGGATGGCCGTAGTGATTCACCTGGCTACAGCGGCCAGTACTGCAGCTTCTCTTTTATGCTACTACATTACGGCTATGTTCTCCATACCGGACTGGTTGACAAGCGGGAGGTATGAGGGCTGCAAGAGGGCACTAAAAGACCTCAAGGATAGGATCCTCATACAGGAAATAGTTACAGATGCCCATCCACAAATCATTGCCTTACTAGGTAAATATCGCATGCGAATTGACTCAAGTCTGCTGGTATGTCTCCATATTGTCATGATTTCAATGAGTCTATTATATAATTTACATGTTATTCGTTCTGCTCTCCAGCTTCCAAAGATTTCAGAAGTGAAGTCGGCAATTTTGAGCACCAGCTTGATGTGTGGCATAAGTCCCATAAAGTGGCGAAAATGGTGGCAGAGGTTTGGACTTTATTCTTTTCTTTAGTCTTTTTTTATATTTGTTCAATGATGGTGGAGTTTTCATTCGGTTCAACTCTGGTGTTTTGTAGTCCTGACTTTACCTTATATTCATTTTCTTTTAAAAATACTGTATTGGTAGTTTATATAATTGTTGCACATCACTATTGATCAATTGCAGGCTGCAAAAAAGAAAGGGATGGACAATCTTTATGATTTGGTGAGGAGTGTACGCAACCATTTCTGGTTCTGTTGCGAAACTGCAGAAGGCGACCAAATTACAGGTGCAGACAGCAATGATATTGATAACAATTGAATAATAGTAGAAAAGCAAGTAAATATGAAATGTAATGTTTTATTTTATGTAACTTGAACTTTGCCATTTGTAACATTGGAAATACCTAATGGTTCTTCTTACATCAATGATTTGTATGCCACAGGACAATTGGCAGCGTTTGCTATGGCATGTCCATGGGGTCCATGACTTTTGTAACCATCCAGTAACCGACACCCCTGAGGCTTCCAATGCCATGCCAATGGACCACGCAGCCTTCAGTACCCTGAGAGATACTGTCTTTGACAAACGGCTCAACCATTCTCTTACCTGCTACACTATTTAATTACCCTATATATTTATTAACACTTATCATGAATATGTACCTGGCAGTGTTTATTTATTGTTATATAATATCACTTTCGGTCAATCTAATACTGAAACAATATGAATTAACAATTTTATTAACATCACATGAAACAATTGGAACAAAAAAATGAACTTCTATGAAACCATCTGTTACATGCAGTCACACTGGCTTGCTGGAGAATTTCAACAACCTGATCCTGATGTATGCCCCTAAGCGGTCACCCTATGTGTATGCTTCTGTAACTTTATATGGATGTCACTATCATTAACTTGTGAGGGATAGAGAAAGAGTATGTCATGAGTATATATAATAGATAAAGTATATACTTTGCAGGGTTCAGTTAGGCTAATCAAACATCTACTCTTATCTGAAACACTTAATGTTGCAAAATGAGTATACATTCATTCTACATTGATCTGTACAGGTACCAGCAGATGGACATGCGAGTCAAGCTTGCTGTTATTGACCACAACCACCACCTGCACCGCCCAGCGCTCATTGGTTTAGATGGAAAAGCTAAATGGAAAAGGCAATTTGACAACAAGTCCAGACGTTGGTCTGTTGTCAAAGAAAAGGCCGCCAAAGATTATGAATACACCAAGGGTATTTTGGGATCAATTCTCAATACAAAACTGGCAGACAGAGACTGGCAAAAGTGTTCTGTGGAAATGGATGCCAAAGACCCGCGGAACATTGCCCCAACCATCGCACCAGTCCTACCTCTCCCCACAGAGCATCTTGCACAAAATCACCTCAGCGGGTACGGCCAAGCTGGACCGTCCAAATTTTGGGCAACAGGTCACAGGCGCGACCGTGACATTGACATTGCATAACACTAAGAAACCAAGGCGCGGAACCCTCTGTGATTGGGTGGCAAACGGAACGCAGAGAACCCATGTAGCTCCTCCCCGTCTGAAGCTAGGTAGTGAAATGCCCGTGGATGTTTTTGTTGACTTTGTGTTGGATAAAGAACATGGTAGCCACTGGGCAAGCGATTAGGGGGCGTCTCTTGGTGCTTGAGGGAATAGACAAATCAATCTCGCTATGGCTGTGAATGGACACTGAGAGGGAGAGGTGGCGTCGGCAATCTTGCTTGGAATTGAATTGTTTTTGATGCCTTAAGATGTAAGGCAAGACCCCCAGGTGAACATCACCGCGACAGCGTTGTTTCATCGGGTCGAATGAATCTGTAGACGAATGTACCAAGAAGCTTGAAAAAGGCCGTGGTATAACCAGCCCGCATCACACAGTCAAGGCACCTGTCCCAAGTCATTTGTGGATGTCTGAAAGCCTACGAGGGGTGTAATCGAGAGTTTATGTTTCGTTTGGTTTCCTTTCAGCCTCTGTAAGTCACACAGCCATGTTGGATGTTTGTGTCCCTTGAATGACTGCATCCCGAAAAACTGCCAATGATCTGGGTCGATGCTCACACTACAGTATGCGTTTTCTGTAGGTCGACCTTACTCAGGTAACTACTTGGATATAGTTCTCCTACTGAATTAAACTTGATTTCAGTCGTTGAGGCGTATTTTTCAAAGTTGGGATTTGTTTTACTTCTCTGTTACACCCTTCTGCTATTTCTATATTTATTTGATCTTCCGCTTGTGGCCAGTTAGAAGTTGCCGACTTGTAGCTAGTTTTGATAGTATGTATAATTTGTGTTGACAGGTTTATTATGTTGAAGCCAATTTCGATACCATTACTGACGTTATGTGTGTCAGGGTCTCCCATCATCATTGGTTTCCCTCCACGCGCGAGGAGAGTTTAAGCGTTGTGGGGTGCGGGTGTGGGTTGGGTTTGTGTTGGCCGACCGCGCCACTTCTTTTTTTTTGAGCAGCTGGAATGCTGACTGTGATGGGATGTTATCCTTCACAACCAGTGGCGGAGCATTTGTGTTGGAAATGTGCCAGTGTTGAATAGGCGATATGGAAATGGGTTTGCTGAAAGGGTAGGTCGCGAGATTTAGGTGCATAATGTGGTGTGGTATTTTTGTAGGGCCTCCATGTGTTTTTTTTCTATCAGGTGGATGTTATTATTGCCCCATTTACCCCACTTGCCATCTGCCACTACATATACTATCAGTCATATAGCATGTGGGGACCCCAAGTGGCGAAGTCCGACACCTTCTCTTGGGATTCCAGGTTAAGTTCCTTTTGGACCAGAGCATAGCATGGCGTAGGAGTTAGGTGCATTGCCAATCGACCTTTATGTTGTGGGTCCGATCCCAAGGTGTGACATCCTGATTGAGTATCACGTTAAATGGCGGTCCTATCCACGAAAGTGGTTGTACCCTATCCGTTAACGCCATGTTATCATGCTGGACGTGTGTTTTGCAGCCCGATCTGAGCAATGGGAACTAGCAATTAAGTGGGCGCAAGCAATTCAGTAGCTAGCAATTTATGGGAGCTGTTTAAGCATCACAATCATCCTCACAATCATCCTCACAATCATCCTCACAATCATCCTCACAATCATCCTCATCCATCACCTCGTCGCCATATCACCTCGTCGTTGAATGAGAAAACACTAAAAAATACCTTTCTTTTTGACATCCCAATTTTCAAATTGGCCAGCAGCAGATATTAACTGAGGTTGAAATTTTTCCTCAGAAATGTCACTTACAGAAGAGCAAAATGCACACAGCAAGCTGTTGATAGTGTGGCTGGAGCGGGTTTTCTCGCCAAGCAGCCTCCCATACTGGGTGGGAGTCCTGACTCGCGGAGTGAATGATGGGTGTTATGTTCTATTCATTTGTTGTATTTGTGAATTAATGTTCTTTTATATTGATGTTTTCCTGTGTATTTATGAGATTTATATAATGTGTAACATGTATAGTATTTTTATGTATGTCTATGCATTTATTATGATGTTTACATTTCTCATACAAACCGTGTGGTCACGTGACCTTGTGTATATAAGCTGTGACATCTTCCGTGAACGGCAAAGCCTGTCCCAGTGGTGCTGTGGTTTACTGCATCGCCTTCCGACCCACAGGCTGTGCGTTCCACTCCAATGTGTGACAACCTGACTGGTTACTCGTGACTCGGATGATCACGTAAAAATGGCGGACCCATCTCTGAAAAGGGATCCTCTGAGGACGACGTGCTCCCTTGCAGTGACCACCCTCAGAGTAACACATTCACTGCTAGTCGTACATAGCCTAGTTGCTAAACACGACTATAATTCGATACACACACACACACACGCCAACGGAAGATATCATTTTTGGAGTAACAGCTTGATCTAAAGTAAAGACGAGTGGTTTTTATCACGAGAGCCTTCCTGATGTTTTATTGGTGAGTTCCATTAAGTGGAATTATATTGCTGGTATTCTAGTAAGTCAGAGGTGTTGTGGATGTCCTGTAAAGCGGGACCTATGAACGACACCGCTGACGGTCTGGTATTATCGCCAGTTGCGCGGAACCAATAGTTGTGGCTGAATCGTAACTGAAGATAAGCTAACACAGAGTCTAATAACGATCCCATTTCGCTATTTGAGCCCTTCCACTCGCACGCTACAATAGCAGAGCATAATGTCTGGAACAAAACTGTATACAAAACTGATGACAGATTTGTGAAAGGCACTGTAGCATTGGAATAATTTTACTCAGCAAGTATTGTGGTATGAATAGGGTAACTCACCATAGGTCCCCATACAAAGGAATATTCAGACCTCTGTAACAAAATATAAAAGGTGACATTGACTCACAAATCCTAGACGATTGCTCCAACAACCTAAAGCAGTCACACGGCATGGTTTGCGGAAGATGTTTGGCTTTCTGCCAGTTAATTAATGTGCTTTGTAACAACAGGCCAATAGTGTCTTGGCATGGTAATGACAAGATTAAGTCCAAATATTTATGGTTCGATTATGTATTCAATGACACACAAGGGCTGAACACTAATCCCCAAAACCATAATTTATGCAAATTATAACATTTCTGCGGAGGTAAAATACGATTCAGATCGGATTTGTAGTTTGCAAGGAAATATAGAAATGAGAAGGCTGTTTGTATGATTTTAGATCATTAGCTTGTGACAGTAAAACTTATAATTAAATACTGCATTGGGATTACATGGCACAAGATATTCTCATGTTTGTTAAAAAATAACCCAAGGATCAAAAGTAATACTGGGCTACTTTTAAGTTTAATTTTGGGCTGTTTGCTTGATTCATAAGAATCTCAAATAGTTCCCCAGCCGTAGTGAGATTGTCCTCTTTCAAGGATTTTGAGAGGTGGCTTACAGCCTCAAGACATCTTTCATGATACCTATGTAACAGCCACAGGAAGGTCATTGTCGGTTCTCTCATTCTGTTGTTAGCAGTGGTCATCTTTTGGGACTTATGCTTTCAGGGAAATGAGTGTCAATGACTCGGTAGCTCCTAACAAGGACATCCAAAGTCTCCCAGGTAGACATGCTTTAAATACCTTTTCATGTATTGCCTCTGTCAAGCATCAAAACTCCCCTAGTGCTTTTTGGGGAAAGCGATATTGCTTGTACAGCAGCAGCAATACTTTATCTTTTTGAGTCTCCCATTGATCTTGTTTCCTATTTGCACCTCAAAAAAATTATGTGAACTATATTGGGTTTCATGTAAAGATAAATGTACAACAATATGCTGTCTCATGTATTCATGGTATGAATACTACAATATATACTGATACTAACTCATTATTGCACACCTATGAACAGCTGCTATTTTGTTGTTGATGCAGCCCGATGCCTTTAGAACTAAGCCAAACATGTTAGAGTGGTTAATAGGTTACCATGCCATTCGGGTTGTTAACCATCTTCACTGAAGCCATAGGCTATCTCTAGTGTTATACTAACAGCATAAATCCAATTGAAACAACTTAGAGACATAGTGTACTCCTATATGTCAGCCATATTGCTACGGGGTTAAGGACATAACAGCAAATAATATGCTGGATTGCTTCTGTAGCAGAGTCTTCTATTTAACAGAGCATGGGGTACTAACAGTCAAGACTAGACTTAGTTTACATTCAAATTGTTATTCTAGAAGTAAACCAGAAATGCTTACATTTCCCAACATACCAACCATAGGAGGCACAGAATATGCTCCTACCCCCATAACTTATTTGCTTTTGCTTAGGTACATCAACATGGAATGTTATTCATAATTGCTCAAAGCTTCGTGCTCGGCTGTTCCCCAGTATCAGTCTGCAAACTTTTGTTGCTTTACGCTTACAAGCGTAGGCTTTATGGCAATGGCACAGATAATGCAATAACGGTCAAACACTGATTCTACTGAAGCTAATGGCGAGACAGCCCTAGTTCCTGGCTCTTTTGACCGAGTACGGGGGATGCTGCTGCGAGGTAATAAAACCTGACGTAAGCCTCCTGGGCTAGCAGTTGCGTCTGATATTGGGCCAGTTTCTACTGACTTAATTGTATTGTTTTGGTGTCTCACCATATTTGATCCCCGATTAACTACCATACTATGATATTCGAAAAAAAACACATGTTAACGAAAGTCACTACGCTTTTGAATCAATTTGCATTTCCATTTGACATGATAAACACCATTCGTCTTGTGTTCGTTGTAGACATTATTTAAGCTGCCGATATTATCGCTCAAAAAGACAACACTTTTCTTAACCTGCTAAACTTGTGTCTGACAGTATATTTCAACTGTGCCATATTACTGTCACAATCATTATTCAATAACCGTGGTCACACTTGCGTCTTCACGCAAACATTTTATCAGAGAGAAATTCAAATGCGAATTGTTTAAACGCAATGGTTATGAATATGTGCGTGCCAATGCGCAGCTTATATAAGGCTGGGGTGAACTCATGATCAACTCGGGATGTACTCCGTGAACGAATCTGACACAAAACGTGGTTAACCAAATCTCTTTGAGGTGTTATGGTCGATGCCCTTGGCGACAAGCAGTAACAGTCTCCAGCTCAACATCTAACTCCGGGAACCCTAATTGCCGAATTACACGCGCGAGTGCAAGCTGCGTATTACCTTTAAAGTTACTGGCCTGTAACGGGTTATTTTATGAATCTACAACCCCAAATAAATAAGTTCAAGAATCGAATGTTTTTTAAATGACATAATGCTGATAAGGCAAGCTATGCGATTTGCCGCGTCAGCGATCTTGAGTCGGCCGTGTGAAGGCAAGCTATGCGATTTGCCGCGTCAGCGATCTTGAGTCGGCCGTGTGAAGGCAAGCTATACGCTCTTCCGGTGCGGGCATGACAAAATCGAACATTTTAAAGTTTAGAATTCGACAAAAGGGTTCCAATCGATTCGAAAAAAACTTGACCAAACTGTCCACTTTACTTTAATTACTCTATTAACATATCTAAATTCTGGTATTTGTTTTAGGATTACAAGGCTGTCGTTTTTATTGCTTCTGTCCTATATGGAAAATGCATTCAACATTTCATTGAATGTGACTAAAGAATATTGGGTCAAATTGAATGAAGTCAGGTTGACACTGGGATAGTTATTATTCAACTTGATATAGTATAGATCTAACTGATGGATATATCTAAGTTAACTGACTGCGGCATTTCAGCAGTCAGTGACTCGGCTGTGTAAATGGAAGCGCTTTGCGTACAGCATCCAGCACTCCGAGTAAACACAGAGGATCTCTGAATCTGTTGTGTTTCAAACCATCAGTTGATTTGTGTAATGATAAATTATTTGAGGAAATGATAAAATCTCATTTAACACGTGAATGAGTCAGAGGCCAAACGTGTCCCTCCACAGAACTCTCATCTTCAAAATATTTATTGTTATATGTATCCAGGTGTAACTGCAAATATTGGTGAAGATTTAATTATGATGTGATAACTTTCTTTTGGGCAACGAATCCAAGCACCAATCGATATACCAATCACTACGTCAATCAGCTGATTGGTGGATAAATACATTCACTAGCATCGCTTTTCAAGTTTTTCGTCGCCAGCTTCATTGAAGCTGCCTTGCCAACCCAACTCCTACATACGGCTTGGTAGCGAGAGGGTTCTCGTAGGTCAACTGGTGACTGACCACAGCTCACCTACTTGAGCCCCGCCTCATTCGCCTTTTGGTTTGCTTTAATGGATAGACGCCTCGTCAGCATTATCGTCAATCTTTGGTTATGTGTTGGTCTTCAACTCGAGCGTTGGGCGACTGAGCGTTTATCGTCAGCGGACAAAAGAAGAATTGATATATTTCGCCAGGTGCCATAAAGTGCATGTATACATTGTGGCTGCTGATCCCGTCGTAAAGGTGGCCATTGTGGCTGCTGATCCCGTCGTTAAGATGGCCATTGTGGCTGCTGATCCCGTCGTTAAGATGGCCTTCGGTGGCTTATTAACTTTGAATGTTTCCTTTCACCTAGATGCCATATTATCTCCCATAGGTTAATACTACAAAGTATTTCTGATAGAGTTTCTAACAAATTGCAATGCATGTGTAAGTATTATTCTTACGGTGAACTAATCTGTTTTAATTTGGTTGTAATAGGCGGTTGGTATTGTTTTCAGAAACTCCTAGCAATATTTGGACAAACTTATTTTAAACACATCGCGGCAAATATTTATTCTTCCTCTTGTTCAAGAACTCACATTGGCCCAGGCTTAATGGTATCTATCAACACTTAAATATATAGACAAACTTACATAAATACAATACGCCAAATAGTTATTGTTTTACATATTCCAATATCACACTGCGGCAAATAGTTAATGGCGGCTACCCTCAGCTTGCTGTAGAGGCTGCTGATTTCTCGGTGCAAACAAAGCATAAACATCGCGCAGTTGTAATACGCGAGACCGTAGTATCGTTTGTCTCCATTTCCTGCTGTTCCGAAAGTACCAGGCAGCAGACTGTTTTTCAAGGCGACCCTTTTCATATTTCCCTTTCGCTTTGCTTGCAATGGCTTCGCAAATGGTGGCTTCAGGGCTGTTATCGCCGTATCGTCTGTTGGTGGGTCGAGGGGAAGTGCCAAAACATGGTTGGTTGAGAGTTGGGGCTTGGCACTGCCACTTACCCCAATGCTAGATGTATCTGTCTTCGGTGAGGTAGGAATGAATTGACCCACACTATCTTCATCAGCAGTCAATGAGGACTCGGATAACATAGCTGGCTTGGGTCCTTCCTTTCTATTGGACAGCGCGTCTACATCCGGGTGGCTGACATCTGTGCTCTGCCACAATGTCGTCTCCTCATCCAAACATGGTTCGTTTCCAACTTCTTCAAGGTACATCACGGGATCTTTGTTCATAGCAACTGCAATTTTGGCCTCGTTTTCGCTTGCATTCTGTTCGTTGAACAGACCATCGATACACATTGTCCATTCCCTTTCCATGTCCATTTCACTATGAATATCATGGTTCTTGGATTGATGTTGACAATTTAACATACGGAAAAATCGTCTAATTCTTCGTCTTGCTTTAGTAAGGTCTTTACGGTAAGTTTGAAGATCGAGGAACACGAATAGTCCGATTTCGGTCACAACGAATATCAAACCTATACTGCCAACAAGACTGGCTAGGAAAGCCTCCGAGGGGTCGTCTTGAACTTCGGGGGGCTCTGTCAAAACCACACAACCATCAAACCAGGTGTCGAGGCAACATTGGCAGCAGGGTCGAAGTATGGCAACACGATAACCTAAGGAACTTAATAGAACCATAAATTCAACTCACCAGTAACATTTGTCATACAGTCAAACTGTAGTGGAGTGTATGGGTACCAATGCGAATCAATGCCACAATGTATGACGTTCGACGATTGTGGCAATGAAGTGGGTATATAATCCGCCTGGCACTGAAGCGAGATATCTGATTGAGGAGATCTCAAATTTGCAGGAATGGAGGCCACCCCAGTCCACATTGGTGCATCAGGGCACGCTGGACCTGACAATACATTATCCGTACATTAGAATTGATGACAAGATGGTATACACATGTCCTGGTCAGCACATAATAGGTTATACTCAATACTTTGTTAACTCACAGATCTGACCGGAAGGAACGTCTGTCCAAGTCGTGTTGACCATGGTGGCCGGTGTCCTGCAAGGGTACTCGTCTAGATACAGATTCAGTTCCTTCGCTTGCGGTGTTTTCATCCAGCACATTCCAGCACCACAGCGAAGAGGACAGTTGGTCAAATTAACCTCAAACAAACTAACCATTTCTGACAAGTCAGGTAACACAGTCAACAGCGTGTTTTCTAAATTGAGCTTCTCAAGCTTAGAAAAGGTCGTGAAGATTTTAGGCAGGAAGGCAATTGGGTTTGAGCTTAGGTTTAAATATCTAAGGGAATCAGCTATTGAAGTCAGATTAGGGCATTCAGTGAGGTGGTTTTCGTGTAAAAAGAGGGTATCTATAGGGGTGTAACTTGGGAAGGATTCAAAGGCAGTTAAATTGTTTCCTTGAATTTCAACAAGTGTGAGATAGAAGTGATTTTCCCAGTAGCCTGGAGGAAGTAAGTTTATTTGGTTATGTTGAAGTCTCAAATATTTCAGCCTTGTTGCTGGTGAAATATCTGGGGGTTCAGTGAGAAGATTATTCCCTATTTCGAGTTGGTTAACATTTGGCATACCCAGCAAATATTCAGAAGGGATTTCTTCAAGATTGTTACCACTTAGAAACAAATACCGTAATGTTCCTGGTGATGGTAGATTCAAATAAGGTGCTAATGAAAATATATTATTATTATCTAAATCCAACAAGGTTAATTTCGTGACATTGGCAAAGGCATTCGATGACAAATGTGTTATGTTATTATACGAAATCCAAAGCCACCGAATATTCGTTGAATTATTAATTTCGGGAGGAATCTCACTAAATTCGTTTCGGCTTAAGTACAGATATCTCAGGTTAACGAGATTGTGAAAACCCGTGCCTGAGAGTGTCTGCAAACGGTTTGCTCCAAGATCAAGATAGGTGAGGTTAATGTTATCTGGGCTAAATGCTCTATCAATGGTTTTGATACCCGAATTCCTTAGAGTTAAATGACGGAGTTTTGTCAAATTTGTAAATGTGGACTCAGGGATGAGTAAAAGATCATTAAAAAATAGATAAAATGATTCTAACGGATGAGGCATTGATGCTAACATTGATATATTGGTCACAGAGGAATAGCTAATGGCAACAGCAGTTAAATTCGTAATACAGTCGAGCCAGTGACGCGGTAGGTTACCGATGGTGGCTCCTGCAAGTTCAAGACTGGTCAACGAAGGGAGGCAAATACTTGGGAAGCCTTCAATAGGGTTATCAGAAAGACCCAAAGTGCGCATCATCGGGAACATGTTAGCTAAGGTCGTGGGGATTGTATGGATGTTATTTTTCTCGATGGTTATTTCGTTGATAATATAACTGCCAGATGAAGTTAAGTTGCTAAGTGCATCGTCATCGATCATGTTTTGGTCCAAATCGAGGGTTGTCAATTGTGGGTAACTCTGAAGGATATCACGTGGTATAAATTCCAAACTGGCCCTGCTCAGTTGCAGTATGTTTAAGGATAGTGGGGGAGTGAACGGGCCAGGGAAATGGTTAATTGAGTTGTTGTTCAGGTTGAGGGTGAGGAGGGCAGAATAATTGGACAGCATGCCAGCATCGATACCGTTTATAAAATTATTGTCTAGTCTAAGTACTTTGATTGTCTGCATGGCATCAACTAATTCTGGGATGGTCAGCAGCTGGTTGCCGGACAAAGTGAGCACTAACAGAGTGTGAAGTCCGATGAAGGCCCGTGGTGACACTGAACTGATCGAGTTGTTAGCCAGGTTCACCATTGCCAACTCGCTGTAGTTTGAGAAACAATACTCGCAAATGTGAGTCAGGTCGTTGTTTTGTAATAATACTTCAGTAACATCGAGTGGGATATCCAACGGGATGACTGCCAGATTTTGATCGGTTGCTGAATACGTTTCCGCCCATGCGCAAGCGGAAGCGCTCAGCAAGAACCCAGCGAATGCGAGTGACGTCATTGCATCAAAGAGCGTCAAGCTGAACAGACATCTATGACTGAACTAATGTGTCGGTCCAATTCGGCTCAGGTGTGTAGCGATGTTCGGCTCAGGTGTGTAGTGATGTTCGGCTCAGGTGTGTAGCGATGTTCGGCTCAGGTGTGTAGCGATGTTCGGCTCAGGTGTGTAGCGAAGTTCAGGTGTGTAGTGATGCGGGCAGCAGGAGCCGACGGCCTCCCTGGTCACACTATGACCTTCCTGTGACGTAATTGGAATAAAAAGCAAACTAAATGATACAAGATACAATGTATATGATTAAGAGCTAACAAAATATGACCCATGGTCTACTTATCTGTATCACCATCGATCACAATGATTATCAACTTATCTGTATCACCATCTATCACAATGATTATCAACTTATCTGTATCACCATCTATCACAATGATTATCAACTTATCTGTATCACCATCTATCACAATGATTATCAACTTATCTGTATCACCATCTATCACAATGATTATCAACTTATCTGTATCACCATCTATCACAATGATTATCAACTTATCGGTATCACCATCTATCACAATGTTAATCCACCTAACTGTACCACCATTTATCACAATATTTATCTCACTTATATGTAGCACCATTTACCACAATGTTTATCAACTTTTCTGCATCACCATATATCACAATGTTTATCAACTTTTCTGTATCACCATATATCACAATGTTTATCAACTTTTCTGTATCACCATATATCACAATGTTTATCAACTGTACTGTATCACCATATATCACAATGTTTATCAACTTTACTGTGTCACCATATATCACAATGTTTATCCATTGCAAAGTGTCTATCGTTGTCAGCAACCTGTACTATTTTTGTCATTTATTCTTTTCTGTAATTATGTAATGACAGCTGGGGAGACCATATGGACTCATTCCTATCGACTTTTAGGAACCCCAATGGTGGATCAGAATATGACGTAGTTGGTAGCTTATATATTATATTTTAATGATTGAGTACCCTTTTACATAGAAAACTCAATCGACGGGTTCTCTCCTCGAAAAAGGGTAGGGATTAGCATCCATGGGAAAAGAAACCTGACCTATATGTGAACCTAGCCCACGTGAGAACTAGAGAGCCATCAATACACCAAATGGGCCCAGTGACATGGTGAACGAGCAAAAAGTGACCCAAACATATACCTTTATAAAACACATGACCTTGTGCAATCATTCAGATAAAAGGAAAGCATTGTGTTGCTATGTTCCATATTACCAGTCTACGTAACAGACTCCAGTGGGACCGCTACGTTGTTTGCCCTAGAGTGTTCGACTACATAAGATGTAAATCTGATGCGTCCAATTAATCAGTAGAAATGTTCGTCAATCTTCGTGTCCAACCAAGGCCAAGGTCGAGATTCGAATGGACGCTGACTGGTTTTATGCGCCCTCGGTTTTCTGTGATGTCATAAATATTATGGAAACGATATCAAATATATAGTTACTATGAATTGATCGGCTCATCGGACTGTTTTGAAAGACTGGAAAGCATATGGTCAGCCTTGTTTTTGCAACAAGTTTACCCGTCCCCGTGTGAACATTCATGAAGCAGTCACGACCGTCAAGCGCTACAGCGCACACAATCTTTCGGAAGTCTTTTAAAATCACGCCATGCGACTGTTGCAGTGATTGCGGGCTTCATTTCCGCGGTGTAGGCTAAAGCTTGTACTCCTCTTCTAGTGAAGCGATAGAAACCAAAATGGTGACAAATCTTCTGGAAATCTGACATTGACCAATGAGAGACGACGACTAAAAGTACCTCGAGAAACACGGCGTCTGATTGGGGCATCCCAATTAGTGGCTGTTGCATCAAACAGGGCATGTTAAGATCAAAATTGAATATCCGAAACATTGAGGCAAGTGCATCAGTCTGTTCGTGATGACTCTAGATAAGACTCCCGATCAGCCAAGTAATTAACTTAATCGGTTGTACAAGTTACTTGAGACTTGAAATATGTACCACTAACAGAAACACATGTACCCGACAAGCAGACCATCAGTCCTAAGCAAGTTCCCTCGCCCCTGACGTATTGAGATGATCAGAAATCACCATCTACAGCGCGGGCATGAAAGATGGAGAGTAAGGAACGGCACAGACGCTGTAAGAGGCAAGGAATGTTAGGCTATGCCTTCCTCGGACTGCCCAATTTATCTACTTCACATTTAAAAAAAAATCAGACTTGTTAACCTGGTCATTGCAAAAAATGGACCCATTGCTATACTTGGCAGTCTCAAAAACCGACCTATTCATTTACCAAAATGCCAAAAAGACCCTTTCGTTCACCAAAAAACCCCACAACTGAACCATATTTGCGGCATATCCCTACTTACCTTCACTTAGGGAATCACCCCCCAACCCCACCCTCACCCCAGCCCCCTACCACCAGGGAAGGAGCTCTTTCAGTTAAATGGAGTCTGTTGAATCATATTGCTACCATCCACACACCGTAGTTCATTATATCAGCACGACACAAGCGCCAACAGCATGTCTTCCAACAACCAACAATAAGATATGGGGGTGGGGGGTGGGGGGGAGTAAGGCGCACAATATTACGACGTATGTCACAGACTCTAGGGGTTCCGCTTCGCTTCTCGCCCTGCTGTATTGAATATCATTAACATGTAAACAGGGCCAACAGCGGTTGTTTCACATTGATCTTGAAACCAGTTTATGAGCATCGTATCAACCGTATCTCATCTCAATCTGTACATGAAAGTTATCGAGTTATTGGAGGTGCTTTTTTGTCAGTCACCAAATCAAAGTAAATGTCAGGATTGCCGCAGCTTGCCATACTTAGCTCCCGAGCACCGAGTCACTTCATCGTTATATAAATAGCTGACTTTGACTTGGTGCAACGTTCAGCGCGTTTGCATCTAGAACTGAGTTATGTACATACTTGCGATTTTCCAATTAGTTCAGTTTGTTCTGATGCAATTACTGCCCAAATTTGATGAAGATGGCACAAATATTAACGATAGTATAAGCGAACGAATTTCCTGCCAATTCCGCTTTTTTGTCCAATTTTCATCCTGCTGCTATTGTGATAACTAAGCATTATACATGCTAACATGAGGCGTATGAAAGTTTGCCAATATCCTCAGCTACCTGGAAATGTAAACTTGTTCGAAATAAAACCAATATTGACGACGATATTATGGAGGAAAGGCGTTTTACTGCACACAAAAATACTTTTGTTTGGACCCTATGGCCTTGAAAAGGTCAACTATAATAAAGCAAGTTGTAGAACTTTGTAACATCAGTTTGTGATGTCAAAATGATCATGAAAACCCATGTCGTTATTGAGTTTTAGCAAGAAAAAAAATAGCCATTTCTTTGAAAACCAGGTCAACCATACTATATCAAGTTAATCAGCAGTATAACATGTGCTATCGGTGTCAATATGGTCATGAAAGCTTTATTCGTTATCAAGTTATAGCAAGTATAAATTTTCCCTTCTTCATACCTTCAGCGGTTTGGGAGGAGATACATCCAGAAAAATAAATAAAATTAAAAAAAAAAAAAAGCCAAGCAAGGGGGTGTTCAAATATCGAAATACTACGTTGCAACACAACTCGGGCAGATCGCAATAGTATCGGTACAGAAGGAAGTTAATAATGTGTCATTACATTTTCGCCAAAAAAGAACTCATGCAATAATGCAATTATTGACCGAAAGTTGTTATTTAGGAACTGCATTCAATACCTTTAATCCAAAATTGCGAAAGGAATATGGATAATGGATTAAATAGAATACAGTGTATGTGAACAAACACTGAGGACACGGCAATACAGTGTATGTGAACAAACACTGAGGACACGGCAATACAGTGTATGTGAACAAACACTGAGGACACGACAATTAACTGATAAACTGGGGCAAAACGCACTACTCAAACGCCTGTCAAACGAGCGCTGACATTTGTCCGACCATTTGATAGCTATCAGCTGTCGCCGAGAGGAACTATTTGGGAACAAAGGGGAACAAATAGCATGATAGCATGATCCGAATAGTTACAGTTAGTTGTATACTAACATAGAGAGACAGTTAATGTTCTAAACGTGGTACGCCTCTTAACTCTACGAAAGAAGACTTATATCATTATTAAGAGAATATCAATGATTTGTCATTACCAGTATAAATAACTACGAACATCTACAACCCAAAACACCAGCCATGTCAAATATAAGTTACCAGTACCATATATTTAAGGCACAAGTGTACTTCACTTCAATAACCACACCCATACTCTCGCCCCACGAGCGCTCACGAGAGTTCAATCATATCCTCGCCGGGGATAAGTTTGATAATATATGTGGAAATTATGTGTGTCGACAACTGTGGCAAATTCCGCCGTCGTCCTCATAGCAATTGTATATGATTGTACTGTCGATGAAGCCTCCATAGCTAACATACCGCCTGCTCTCTTCACTGGAGTGAAGCGAATTACTACGGTATAAATCGTTATTTTTTAATGAAATAGAAGAGTACCTCCGAATGTAGTGATCAATGAACTCAATAAGAATCAGAGGAAACAAAATTCAGCGTCATGGATGAGAGATTATTATTATATTATCAATATATTCGTATTATTTCGAGAGATACGGACATGTAGTCTATCATACACATGCGATTGTAAGTTACTCGTGTCCCACTGAACATAACAGCTGCATTGAATTCAATACAGCTGCCTCGATTTATTCACCCATTCAGATTCATTTAACTGACAACGGACTTAATTTTCTTTGCTTACCTTGATTTCCTAGCGGGGTTTTGTCGGATAGCTAGCTGTCGTGAACGCCAATTCTTGAAATGGCAAATGTCGAAGCAGGGAAGGCTACGGAAATTACGACTAACTTAATTCCCCTCCCTACCCCCGAGTACTATCACGTGATTTATTGACCGGCTCGTATTGTTCTGTGGATTCCGAGAATTGTGGCCATGTCGAGGCAATTGTTTGATTCGTTGCCCAGAAAAGCGAGCTGCCAAGTTGTATGTACATATAGAGTTAAAATACACTTTGTATATATAGACGCTGTGCAAATATTGTGTTGGTACTCGTCTGAACTATTGTTGATGTTTCTGTAGACTACGCAGTGTAAACTTGTAAAGTATTAATCTAGCGAATAAAACACCTGCACAATTTCCCAACACAAATCCATGACAATCTGCCGCTAGGGTATGCGGGTTAAGCCATTTTAGTCGCTAGAGGGAGCACCCGGGGTCAATGAAGGGCCGGTCATTAGCGTTGTCAGGATCCATTTCTAGGATTTCCTCTCGACATCGTCCTCGATATAAAACGAATCGATCCGTGATTCGTAGAATGAGGGCACGCTAAATGTGTCACATGATTGAGTCATGACACGGGTTTTTGATCGAATGGCCATCTAACGCGCTACTATTTTAGGGTATAGAGTAGTTGCACCCTTGTAGATTAGTGTTGGTTGCTATGGGCGCGTTGCTACAGATTAAAAACACATCAATGTAGATTGAGTTCTGCAGTTGAATCCCACCCGTCCCCTTCCCCACCTACACTACCAAAAACATTCTACAATCTTTGTCTTTCAGAAACATACGCACACGTAAGTCAATTCCTTCTGCGAGCGCACCTGACTCAGGTTTATATGTTCAGCTCTCTTAAGACCTGCTTTGGCGCTAGAATATGAAATGGTTGAATGTCTTATGTTTCCAGTTAGTAAACCACAAGTCTGGCTGGTGATAATGCGATGCGGTGACACGCTTGTGGTTATTGGCTGGTTTACCATTCTTAAAAACCAAAGAGTTTACAGCTCCTTTAAAAATGTCCACTCCGTCAAGCTGTGTGGTGAAATAACGTGAAATATACGTCCGTCATCTGGCGACGTTACCATGAAATAAACAACAGCACATGGGACTGGCGTCTGTTAAAGATATGCAGTCATCTGATTGATCGAGGCGACCACACCTCCAAATTGATCAGAGAATTCCACGTGATTTTAAGCACAGGGGTTAGCATTGGTCGCAGTTATCAGGCTATCTTCTATGAAAATTTATAAATTCGTTTTGGCGCGGACATTAACGCATGCATTTTACACAAAGCGTTGAACCAATTGATCATTAATTATTGATAACAAAAATTAGCGTGAAATTTTTTTTTTATTGATTAATTTGTATTGATTACGAACGGTTTGATCCTTTTGTCGAAAAACGTGTGAGCTGCCGCTCGACCAATCCGATCTCGCGAGTTTTGATTTGTTTTTGGCCTTTGACGATTGCCGGTTGATCGTTCAACTTCCGGCTGCAGCGAAGTTGCGAGTTGGCTAAAATAGCGTATTAATGGTAACACATATCGGGACAGGTAATTTTGTTTGGTAGAATGACATATTTGCATTAGATATGGGGCGCGACAAGCTCGTAAACGAGACTTTGGATGGTTGAGGTGAGATTTTTGGTGAGCTGGTGGCGAAATCGTTTTTCCAACTGGGTTTATGTATGCATAGAATATAGCTGCGGCCGGACCAATACTAACCCCTGTGGTTTAAGAGACGCTATGACAAAGTAACACCTGGCTCACAGGTGGCGCCTTCACATATTTTCCCAGGTGGAAGCTTGAGTGAAGACTCGTAGCGTAGCTATACACTCTTCGTTACAACCGACCCAACAATTGTAGCATACCGGAGGCTCTTGTTCAGCTTATGTATAAGAGCATCCAAAAGCAACGTTCTGATATTCTCACATGGGGAGACATCTCTCAAAGAAATAAACTTTATTCGTTGTAAGTTGCTTGGGTTGTACAGCTAACGATAAGGGATTTTAGCCATGCTATAATGGATCATTCCACCCTTCATATAGAGGAGTAGGAACAATAAATAAACACATCTCCAGATTAACAATAAACATGTATTCATTAAGTTTTTCCATTGATAATAGCTTGGAATACTTTTCCAGATGCCCGTTGAATAGCCTCAGCATTATTTCTGGACACTCATGTGATCCGACGTCTTAGCTTTTGACGCATAGCTTTCAAAACCCGCATGAACCTTAATCACTCTAAAGTTATTCATCCCCTCCACCGACTAATTGTGGGTTTTCAGTTACTCAGAATGTGTGAACGTCATAACTAGACAGGTACTGTTTTACATCCCTCCATCGCCGTCCCTTGAGGAAATTCGCAGTGACCCATCTGAGGGGCTTAATCTTGCTGTTTCCGTTAGGAGGACTTAATTCAATAAACAAATGTATCACTTTTTCCTTCTTTTTGCATAGGTAGTTGATTTTGTTGGGAGGATGCGGTCTGTATTGGAGTTGAAGTTGTTTCGTTGTTTTGTTAGGGTCAGGGCTGGGCTATTCCAGTTGAATGTCTGCTTCTAACACTTCTCTCAATATTGTCTATCTCATGGGCCGGACGTCCTGGGGCGCTCGTTGATAGCCTGCGGGCTCGAGTCGATCTCCTGCGCATCGGCTTCTGCGCAGGCTGGGATTCGCCTCTGCAATACTCTGATCGCTTTGGTGCAAATTCGGGCCATTGCGCGACGAAATATTATTACGAAATGTCATCTCTTAAATATTACAAAAACATTTCTTGTTGTGTGTGATTAGAATAATAATAAAAATTTCGTTATGGAAAACCTTTTTATAGGCCCAATATGAGGCATTTTTATTGAAAAAAAGTAGTTCCGCGGACGTTTTTCATGGCCGTCAAGCGTTTCTAAAAATGGCGGCAGTCGTTGTGAAGAAGAATTTTGTTAACGAAAATCGACTAAAAAAGCAATAGAAAGTTACACGCCCGGGATTGGAAATGACAGACAAGCAGCGAGAGTGTTTGGAGAAATTGTTCTTGGGAAACGACGTTGTTGCTAATCTACCAATGGAGTATGGGAAAAGCCTGATATACCATTTGCTCCCAGATTTGCTGCTCCACCCCCCCCCCCCTGCCCCCCGATGGGGGTTCACATGTTTTATGCAAAAAAATAGAAAGACACACAACCCAAAAGAAATTGGACTGCAAATGTTAGAATAAGATTTGCCAAAATTTAACACTTGTGACTGCAGGGCCTTGGTTATATAACCTAAATAACTGCAGCGTATAAAGTAAAGAAAGTTCATAATCAAAGACATCAAAATGCGGCCTTTGTGGACAGTAAATACAGCTTACTTCCGAGCTTCCCCGATAAGCTCCATTCATGTTGACCATTCTTGTTTGTTTATGTTTGACGCGCGCTGTTCGTTATCGCCCGGTCAGAGGTTACAACCGGGTCAAATCGCATGTGTTCCGTGAACTATTGCAGAGATGTTATGTTAGCATTGCGTCAAACATGTCTGTCATGGAGAGTGGGCTCGAGTCACATTTCTGTTGATTTAGTGGCCGCTATTTAATTAAACGCCTTGCCGTTACGAACCAGAGCATCGTTGGAACTGCAGTTGCGAAGCTTAATAAACGTACTTTTTCATTCTGAATCGTTAGTTTGGTATATGGATGGGTCCCTTGAAGCTCCTGGAGGTGGTCTAGATATGATTTGGGATCATTAATTTTGTATATGAATGGGTCTTTTCAGAGGATTTGGTATGCAAATGGTTCTCTTTTCTCACTTTGGCTTGGTATAGATATGGTCCGGCTTTTGTTTCCCATGGCGGCTAACCCCTACCCTTTTCCAAGGAGAGAACCCCCCCCCCCCCCCCCACTCCCTTATCTTATCTTGGTATATATTCAGAGACAAACCAGCTCATTGCAGCTCATGACGGCAAGGAGTAAATATTTCTGGCAAACAGCCGGGTATTCTTACCTACGATGGCTGACAAACAGTACTCGCTTTGAGTAAGATGGTGACGTACTACAACGACCCCGCTATGATCTGTGACATGAACCCACGATGATGGGCATTATGATCGAACGTGTCCGCTATGATAGGTGAATAAATCTGTTGATCATAATATTTCTAAGCATCAAATAATTTCGATTAGTAGATTCAATCCTCCGTCTGCACTCTAGTATTTGCTAGTAATTTTTTTGACAATGAGAGTATGACTGTGGGATGTTTTGGCTTGTATTTAAGAAAAACTGCCCGGTTTTGAACTAGTGGCGTGCATACAATCTAAAGTTACACCCCATCTGCAAGGATGATGTTCCACAAATTTGTATTTAAAATGAAAATATTCAAATTTTAACTACCCAGAAAGTAGCGGCATTTGACAGAAGTAAAGTTCAGCGGTGCATCCGTTTGCCACTGAAGAATGACAATAATGCAATTGACCCCAACGTCAGGCAGTAAACTCACCACTCAATGAAGGTTAGATTTTTGTCTCTTGGCGCGCTTTGTGAAGATCTTATATTCGGTACAGAAAGGTGTCGCCGTTGACGGCGCTTAAAGAAGCCATAAAAAGCGTCTGTTTACATTGATGATTGATCGCCTTTCTTTACCAGCATCAATTCGCAGTCAATGAGGCAAGATATTTTGGCAACAATTTCGCCCTGGTTGCCAGAGGAAAAAATTGTGGAAATAGTACAAGACCAGCAATGGTACATATTCGTCCCATGTAAATAGAGAAGTATTCAAAATGTAACATTGGCAATCTACGCTTGCTGTGGAAGGTGTTGTGTGGCGTGGTTGTTTGGCGGTTACCGATGCCAAGCTCCCGAGCGCGAGCACTATCTACGAAATAGATAGCGGCCCGGTGCTCGGCTCGGTGCTCGGTATATTTTGATAACTTGGCTTCGGGAACCGAGCGTCTGTGTTCCCCGCGTTGTGGTGTGGTTAGAAAAGGGGAGCGTTGCAAAATGTGGAACGCGTTGGGTCGGCCTGGGTTCTGGCTGGTTGCATGGCTCTAGACAATGTGTCGTTATAACCCGAAACGATGGAAACCATCAAGCAGACCTGACAAAATATTAGACATCTTGAGTTCGTTGTGTTTCACCCCATGCGTCCCTTCAATGACAGTGACAACGTGACCAAAATGATATTCTTCAGAATAGTACAAGGTTGATGAACGTGATCTGGGGTCTCAGGGAAGAGGTTGGTAAGTGTGGTCCTTTTTGGGGAGTATCGCTTGTGATTGGTTAGTGTGGTCCTTTTCTATAAGTATCGCCTGTGGTTGGTTGGTGAGGTCTTTTTTGGTGTGTATCGCCTGAGGTTGGTAAGTGTGGTCATTTTTTATGAGTATCGTCTGTGGTTGATAAGGGTGGTCTGTGTTTGGTGGGTAGGGACTGTGGTTAGTTAATGTGATCTATGATAGGTAGCTATGGGCTGTGGTTAGTTAATGTGATCTATGACGGGTATCTATGGACTGTGGTTAGTTAATGTGATCTATGATGGGTAGCTATGGACTGTGGTTTGTGTAGGATCCGTATGGGCTGTCATTGGCATGGGGCTAGTGTGGTAATATATACCCAGAGACAGAACGGACAGAGAGACAGAATGAAGTCTGGATTCAAGACAAGTTAATCTTTATTGTGTCTCCTGCATAGAGCGTCTGTTAATTTGATACAAGCAATTAGCGCAGTCTGATATAGCAATCAATGCAATATAACAGCTTTTGCGGTGGCAGTACCCGAATTCTCCTGTCGTCATTATCATTCCATGTGAAGGAAACATTGCTTATCAGATTGCATTGCATTGAGTTGCCTTACCATAATCATAGGTCCCAACTACAATAAAAGCATGGCAACAACTGTCAGGTTATCAACAAAATGAAAAGCTTACTACTGGCTTGAAACTCTCACTAAAAGCGTATTGTATAATATATATATGTATCACAGGTATAGTTTTAACAGCATGAGAGAAAATGAAATAAAATACAGCACATTAACAAATGGGATTTAAAATAGAGCCTTAATGAATCTGCCACGAGGATGTAATGGTTGCTAGGCATTTACGACAACAGTTTGGTCAACACAAGCCACATCATCTTTTGATCAACATAGTAAGTTTAGACAAATCAATTTATATCTATAATCAGTTGACATAAGTAAATTTACAGATTAGATTAAATCAAGCACCTTAAATGGTCGCAGAAAAATTGTATTACGCAGATAATAATGATACAAGATATAGTAGAGTGATATTCTAGCTTAACCATGAACATATCTAGTGATATGGTTGTGGCATTCATCATGTACAGACAATGATACGTCAGAGATGTATCACCGTTGTTCAGCACCATTTAATAGTCATAACAAAGAACATTCAATTGGTGAATCCGATGATTGATCATCACACAATCCGATGTAGCCACGAAGGATCACGTGATGCCTGCGAAAGAGCACGTGATACACGTAAAAGATTTCCGAATAAACCACGGTAACAGACCCTCGACCGCTCTAAGAGTGGCACATACTTCCAGACATGGCCTAATTAATTGCTTAATTATTTACAATATGTAACTGGAATTTATTTTATTCATGTGAAAAGTAGAATGTATATAAAGTTCGGGAGAAGAAGGGTATATAGATGAAGAATGTTTTAGCCATGCTGCGGTACGTCGAGGAGGGGTGGGGTATTGTGGCGAGGGGAACTAGAGAAAGCTTATTTTATCTGCGTGAAGAATCGCTGACAGTAAAACAGGACGGTCACGTGATATGTTACGTACGAACACATGGCAGATGTGACCCCATCGAATCGAGGTACAAAATAAACACCAAACAGTGTGGATAGGAAGTCTTTCTCAGGTGACGAACCAAGATTGAAACAAAACATGTTCAATTCACAAATGGATAGCGCAATATATTGTGAAACTGTGCTGAAAAAGTCAGTGGTATATCGAAACAAGAAATCATTTATATTGCATTCACCCACGATGGAAAACAATACGATTGACACATTCATTAACACATGAGTATTTCACATATCATACACACAGCAGATCCCGCACTAAATCCAGCGAATATTTCGTGGAATTAGCTAACTGGTGGGAGACATTCAATTAGTTCGTCATCCACAACAATAGCGGGACGCGGTTGTGTCAAGTTGAAGTTACTTTTCAGCTTCGTCGAACCAGTCGGCCTGTTGTGTCGCCGCCTACCGAAAGCTCAGTAAAGTATGCTGTCAGCACCGGAAGTTACCGAGTTGTAACTGATAGCGTCCGCTTCCTGTACACGATGACGAGACCGGGACGAAGACACGTGCTCACGGTGGCCCACGTCGAAATCGCCGCGGTCGTCGTCAACGATGTTGTCAGCAGATCCCATGTAAGGACGATGTCGATTCTCCTCGACCTCGCGGTCGATCTGAACTTCTTTCTGCGCGGCTTCGCCCGCCTCGGCTAAGCCCATGAACGTCTGGTAGAGTTTGAACGTTTCTTTGTTGTTGAGTTTGGAGGCGGCGTGTCGTGAACTATTCGACTTGGAGCTAGAGTTGGTGATATGTTCATACAAACGCCTTCTCTCTTCAGTCACCATGAGGTCGATCTCAATAAGACGGGTCACGATGACACTCGACTTCTTGAACATATCGTCCACGCCTCGTATTGGCACTACACGCTCACAGCGCACCTTGACGGCCACCTGCGCCTTACCCTCCTCCATCCCTAGATCGACTTTCTCCGACACAGTGTCGAAGTCGAGCAGACCGTCCCGCGAGCCGGTGGCGTGTCTGGAAAGCGGTCCCATCACTTCCTCCTCCTCCTTCTCCACGTTTATGGTCTGTTTGATGCTGTCAGCCGGCGCACCCATCAGTAGTTTATCGATGTCAAATTGAGCGGAACTGGAGGATCGTTGTCCGCCGCCACGTCGTCCTCCATCGCGCTCTTCCCGCGTTTCCACGGTTTGTACCTTACGCGTCTCCTCCCAGGAATCTCCCCATTCGTTTTCATTTTGCTCCACATCACCTGCAAACACACACGAACATGGTGACCGGGCTGTTCGTGACTCTACACAGTAACCTGATTGGGATTGGCTTGAGCTGAAGCCACTTCATCAGGCCAGTGCATTTGCATAATATGACATAACACTGAAGTCAAGCAATCTGGAATGGCTCGAACTATTGGAATACAATCGGAAATGTTTCGAACTATATGAACACCATATGAATATCTTTAACTATATAAACCAAATCTGCGCTGGCTTGGACCGAAAGAACACAATCTACGCTGGCTTGCACAATATGTAGTGGTTTGCATTGCAGAAACACAATATGGGCCGGCTTGCACCGATAGCAACATAATATGGACTGGCTTGCACCGAAGGAGCACAATCTGCGCTGGCTTGCATTAATTGAACACCGGGTAAGGATTAAATAACAATAATGTGACCAGCAAACACACACAGCAGCCGATGGTTGTCCCAATGAGAGGACAACGTCAGCGAGCCGGCACCAGCCAACCACACCATGAGATGATGGTTGTCTCAATGAGAGGACAACGTCAGCGAGCCGGCACCAGCCGACCACACCAAGAGATGATGGTTGTCCCAATGAGAGGACAACGTCTGCGAGCCGGCACCAGCCAACCACACCATGAGATGGTGGTCGTCCCAATGAGAGGATAACGTCAGCGAGCCGGCACCAGCCAACCACACCATGAGATGGTGGTCGTCCCAATGAGAGGACAACGTCAGCGAGCCGGCACCAGCCAACAACACCATGAGATGGTGGTTGTCCCAATGAGAGGACAACGTCAGCGAGCCGGCACCAGCCAACCACACCAGGAGATGGTGGTTGTCCCAATGAGAGGACAACGTCAGCGAGCCGGCACCAGCCAACCACACCAGGAGATGGTGGTTGTCCCAATGAGAGGACAACGTCAGCGAGCCGGCACCAGCCAACCACACCAGGAGATGGTGGTTGTCCCAATGAGAGGACAACGTCAGCAAGCCGGCACCAGCCAACCACACCAGGAGATGGTGGTTGTCCCAATGATAGGACAACGTCAGCGAGCCGGCACCAGCCAACCACACCAGGAGATGATGATTCATGATAATTCGGCGATGATGTGGTCAGTTCACAGTTCACATCAACACCATAGGCATGTCATTCTGTCACTCCCAAGTCCCTCACTTTATGAAGTATCATAATGACACGGGTCACAGGGGATCAAGAGGTCCAACCATGCTCTCTGGCCTCTTCGTGTTATTTCCTCCCTTCATTGACAACTATACAAATTACAGATGGAGGTCAGGGTGTGACAGGCTAGTATATCTTTCCAGGGGGCACCTCAGAACGCACAACTACCGGTCACACGACTTGTTTTATGGTGAACCAATGAAGACGCGTCTGTTCTGGTTGGACACACCTTGCCAAATTCTTGAAATGGAAATTGCTAGAGCAAGTTTAACCATTGAGAAGTATAAACAACACACTATTTGGTGACTGTGACAACTACACATACTACACCACCACATGACTGTGACAACTACACATACTACACCACCACTTGACTGTGACAACTACACTTACTATTACACCACTTGTCTGTGACAACTACACTTGCTACTACACCACTTGACTGTGACAACTACACTTACTACACCACCACATGACTGTGACAACTACACTTACTACACCACCACTTTACTGTGACAACTACACATACTACACCACCTGGTGACTTTGAAAACTACACTTACTACACCACCTAGTGACTCTGTCTACTACACTAATACACATAACGTTTGAAGAGGGTTCTCTAGGTCTCTCTATGAACTCGTTTCTAGAGGCGGGCAGTTTACAAATTTATTACCTGACAATAACAGTGAATGCGACGTTGAGTTTCTGAAAGCAATGCTTCGCAGCAGGGAACTCTCCGCAAGATCGCTTCCCTGGTGTTTCTGTTTGTTCCTATTGACATGCATCATGAGCGCATACCTACCATAGCGTACACATAGCTACCATAGTGTACACATAGCTACCATAGCGTACACATAGCTACCATAGCGTACACATAGCTACCATAGTGTACACATAGCTACCTAGCACAACACGTCACTTACCACCGCCACACGTTACCAGCCACTAAGTACACGTTACCTCCTACTGCCTACACGTTACCAGCCACTAAGTACACGTTACCTCCTACTGCCTACACGTTACCAGCCCCTAAGTACACGTTACCTCCTACCGCCAACACGTTACCAGCCACTAAGAACACGTTACCTCCTACTGCCTACACGTTACCAGCCACTAAGTACACGTTACCTCCTACTGCCTACACGTTACCAGCCCCCTAAGTACACGTTACCTCCTACCGCCAACACGTTACCAGCCACTAAGTACACGTTACCTCCTACTGCCTACACGTTACCAGCCCCTAAGAACACGTTACCTCCTACTGCCTACACGTTACCAGCACCTAAGAACACGTTACCTCCTACTGCCTACACGTTACCAGCCCCTAAGTACACGTTACCTCCTACCGCCAACACGTTACCAGCCACTAAGAACACGTTACCTCGTACTGCCTACACGTTACCAGCCCCTAAGTACACGTTACCTCCTACTGCCTACACGTTACCAGCCCCTAAGAACACGTTACCTCCTACGTTACCCCCTAAGTACACGTTACCTCCTATCGCCACACGTCACCAGCCCCCTAAGTACACGTTACCTCCTACTGCCTACACGTTACCAGCCCCTAAGTACACGTTACCTCCTACTGCCTACACGTCACCAGCCCCTAAGAACACGTTACCTCCTACCGCCAACACGTTACCAGCCACTAAGTACACGTTACCTCCTACTGCCTACACGTTACCAGCCACTAAGTACACGTTACCTCCTACTGCCTACACGTTACCAGCCCCTAAGTACACGTTACCTCCTACTGCCTACACGTCACCAGCCCCTAAGAACACGTTACCTCCTACCGCCAACACGTCACCAGCCCCTAAGAACACGTTACCTCCTACCGCCAATACGTTACCAGCCACTAAGAACACGTTACCTCCTACTGCCTACACGTTACCAGCCCCTAAGTACACGTTACCTCCTACTGCCTACACGTTACCAGCCCCTAAGTACACGTTACCTCCTACCGCCAACACGTCACCAGCCCCTAAGTACACGTTACCTCCTACTGCCTGCACGTTACCAGCCCCTAAGTACACGTTACCTCCTACCGCCAACACGTTACCAGCCACTAAGTACACGTTACCTCCTACCGCTAACACGTTACAAACACCTCCTCAATCACCACTCCCTTACATCACCACCTTCCAGCTGATCACCATATTCGCTGCATAATATGACCAGAACGCAACTCACCGCTTTTAGTTTTCTTCCTTCTCCTGTCTTGATCGCCGCTGTATTCTGCACGCAGATACACAACAATGACAATCGACCGGCTAACATAGCCTGGGGGGTGGGGGGTGTGGGGGGGGGGGGGGGGGAGGGTTCGCCAGGGCGTTGCCAACACGCCACAAGGCGCCCACGTACCATGGTCCGGATACTAAGGAAATTGAAACTGAGCTTACTCATATTTTGGGGCAACTACAAACACAATCAATTCCGAAATTCAACGGATCTACCACAATCTTCAAATAATCTATGGCTCAGGAGAGAAGGAACGGAAGTGATTGTGGGATTAGGGTAATGAGCTGGGTGTAGGGGTGGAGCGAGCAAGCGTGGGATCTGATGGGGAAGTGGGTTAAGGTGGTGGTGGGGGCAGTGAAATGTTGGCAGTGAAATGTGCCTGAAGCCCGACTATAGCACGCTACTCGGTAGTACCACTGTTTGTCCATGTTGTAATTGTAGCTTTGATATTTCGGGCAACTTAAGTGCAACACAGTGACAAGACTCGATACTGTAATATTTCATATGTATGAAGCATATCGGTCCAAAGTGATGATGATGATGTTGATGATGATGATGACGACGACGATGATGATGATGATGATGATGATGATGATGATGATGATGATGATGATGATGATGATGATGATGATGATGATGATGATGATGATGTTCCTACTCAATATTCATGAGGATGCTCTATCAATAGATTGGAGGCAGTGACCTTCGCTGGGAACACTCCACCAAGTCCGACCCGCCAACGGCCGCGCTCGCTGACGCGGAACACCCTCCCCGCTGTTTACCACGATCCACACCTTCATAGCTTCCCAATATATCACATACATGCATCGACCATGACCGTTGTCACATGAGACAACCGTGAAACTATTCAATATTCGAGGGCGGTTTATGAATGTATGAGATAGTGAGATGACGTCACAAGAAAGGACAGCTCCTGGAAGTCATGAATTATTCATCAGGCAAGTATTCCTATCGTACACCGCGGAGAGTAGGTACATTGTACATAACACAAAGGGTGGGCATGTGTATAACACAATATCAGAAAATGCCCTTTGTAAAGCCATCAGTCTATAAATGTCCTCTGTACAGACATCAGTCTATAAATGTCCTCTGTAAAGACATCAGTCTATAAATGTCCTCTGTACAGACATCAGTCTATAAATGCCCTCTGTACAGACATCAGTCTATAAATGTCCTCTGTACAGACATCAGTCTATAAATGTCCTCTGTACAGACATCAGTCTATAAATGTCCTCTGTAAAGACATCAGTCTATAAATGCTCTCTGTACAGACATCAGTCTACAGATGTCCTCTGTTCAGACATCAGTCGATAGATGTCCTCTGTTCAGACATCAGTCTATAAATATCCTCTGTACATGAAGCCATAAATGCCTTCACTACAGACATCAGTCTATAGATGTCTTATGTACAGACATCAGTCTATAAATCCCCATTATAGCCGTCAGTCCATACATTCCTACACTACAGACATCAGTCTAAAGATGCCCACAGACATCAGTCTGTAAGTCCTTATTCCTTCAGTAGAGTCATCAGTCTATAAGTCCTTATTCCTTCAGTAGAGACATCGGTCTATAAATGTCTTCCGTACAGACATCAGTCTATAAATGTCCTCTGTAAAGACATCAGTCTATAAATGTCCTCTGTACAGACATCAGTCTACAGATGTCATCTGTAAAGACATCAGTCTATAAATGTCATCTGTAAAGACATCAGTCTATAAATGTCTTCCGTACAGACATCAGTCTATAAATGTCATCTGTAAAGACATCAGTCTATAAATGTCCTCTGTAAAGACATCAGTCTATAAATGTCCTCTGTACAGACATCAGTCTATAAATGTCCTCTGTAAAGACATCAGTCTATAAATGTCCTCTGTACAGACATCAGTCTATAAATGATGCCCTCTGTACAGACATCAGTCTAAATGTCCTCTGTAATGTCCCTCTGTACAGACATCAGTCTATAAATGTCCTCTGTACAGACATCAGTCTATAAATGTCCTCTGTACAGACATCAGTCTATAAATGTCCTCTGTACAGACATCAGTCTATAAATGTCCTCTGTACAGACATCAGTCTTTAAATCCTCATTATAGCCGTCAGTCCATACCTTTCTTCAGTAGAGACATCAGTCTATAAAAGTCTCCCCCACATAAGGACAGCATATGGCATGCATTGTACACCTCAAGCATACAGTTAAAACAAACACGCCATCTGCCACCAACACACATACACACAAAACATTCACAGCTCTCAAATACAAATCTAACCATTTGCATCACTGGCACAAGCACACCGTCCATGGCCATGGCCTGAATGTTCAGGTGAAGGTCGATATTCAGGTCACTGAACGTAATGCCAATTGCAAATGCGGCTCACAGAAAACATAGCTCATATATAAAGGAAGAATCACAGGATGGGAGGATCACAGAAAAAGACAGATCATTGGCAGAGGGATCATGAGGATCACAGAAAAAGTCAGAATATTGCCAGAGGGATCATGAGGATCACAGAGAGGATACATTTTGAGGCTCATGGAAAGGGGGTATTGGATAGAGAGGCTCATGGAAAAGGAGTATTGGATAGAGAGGCTCGTGGAAAGGGGGTATATGGATAGAGAGGCTCATGGAAAGAGAGTATTGGATAGAGAGGCTCGTGGAAAGGGAGTATTGGATAGAGAGGCTCATGCAAAGGGAGTATTGGATAGAGAGGCTCGTGGAAAGTGGGATATGGATAGAGAGGCTCATGGAAAGGGAGTATTGGATAGAGAGGCTCGTGGAAAGGAATATTGGATAGAGAGGCTCATGGAAAGGGGGTGTTGGATAGAGAGGCTCATGGAAGGGGAGTATTGAATAAGAGAGGCTCGTGGAAAGGGGGATATGGATAGAGAGGCTCATGGAAAGAGAGTATTGGATAGAGAGGCTCGTGGAAAGGGAGTATTGGATAGAGAGGCTCATGCAAAGGGAGTATTGGATAGAGAGGCTCGTGGAAAGGGGATATAGATAGAGAGGCTCATGGAAAGGGAGTATTGGATAGGGAGGCTCGTGGAAAAGGAGTATTGGGTAGAGAGGCTCATGGAAAGGGGGTATTGGATAGAGAGGCTCGTGGAAAGGGGATATTGGATAGAGAGGCTCATGGAAAGAGACGGTTATGGTAGGGGGGTAATGGAAAGACAGACTCCTTGAAAAGATGGTTTTGGAAACGGGTAATTTAAATAGTGGCTCACGGAAAGGGGTGATTTTATAAAAGTGCAAATACAAATGAAGACTTATGGAAAAGGTAAGGTTTTGGAAATTGGGTAATGGAAAATATTCAATAACGGGCGAGTCCGTCGCAGCTCAAGATGGCACTCGGATTTCTACCAATTACAAGCGCGCAGCTATGCCATTCGATGGGGTCACTCACAAACCCAATTTAGAAATATGGGTTCTATCGAGTTGAGTGAACCAATATTATTCTTCGTGTTACTAACTGACTTTTATATCAAATGTTTACTTTACGGCTGTTACCATAATAATTACGTAAAGGATTAGAATAGAGAAATCGCCATGACATTACGACACGACATATTACCGCGTTCAGTTTAGTGGCCCCACCATGGCCAAAACGTCGCTGGACGCAGATAGCTTTTTCAAACCGGCAAGTGATAAGCTAATTAGCGCCAAGCACCGAAATGAACTCTGGACAAGCTCAGCTGATACCCACGATTAGCGAGTTACTCGTGCGCTGCGACGGGCTTACTCGGGATTAAGGACGAAATACTGGCCGTTTGAAAGTCGATCATTGAGGGCGGAATACTTAATTGTCGAAAAGAATTATATTGAGCATCCGAAACACCAATCGCAATTTAAGATTCGCGTGCGAATGAGGCAAGGGTGAGGCAGAGGCTCCGGACAGAGGCGCCGGTCATTTGCATATCTTGTAGTATAAATAGATAGCGACTCAGCTCTCGGAAGCTTGGCATCGGGAACCGAGCGCCTGTGGTGAGGACCATTGGAAATGAGCCTCAATATACCAAACGATGAACAGGGAAACGGAGGCCCACAGAAATAAGACTCAAAAAATGAGGATTGCTGGAATTGGAGAGGGTGATTGGTGTCCGTGAGACCGGCCAGCTTCGTCCGCATGCGCTCTTATAACACGGCCTCATCGGCAAACAAGACGATGAGGGAGCGAAAGGGGGGTGGGGGCAAAACAGAGAATGCAGCTCACCGAGTTCCTCCGTCACCTCCTGCGCTACGTCCTCCTCTTCACCACGTGCCTCTAGGGCTCGACCTCCCCACCTCCAGCAGCCCACACCCTGTATAATCCAGCTGTATGCCTCATCTAACGTGCCCTGCATAGCACCATCTAAACACGGCTCTCCATCACGCTTATATCACCCATCACCAAATACCGGCATGCTGCACAACAAACGTTGTCAAGGCAACGTTTCCCTGAGAGCTCTAGAGGTGTATGTCGTGGGTTAGCTGCGAAGACGATGCAGGTGCCTGTGGTGTATTGGAATGTGTGCCCTACGCGGGTCTAGTGGTTATTGATTGGGTTACGTCAGGCAGCTGGTACCTCGCTGCGCGGTGTCCGTCAACTGGCTGGTGGACAGGGGATTAACTTGTAAGCATCTCATCGGGGTGGGTGGCAATCAATGCTCTTCACCAGAACAGGACAAGATTGTAAATTTGAACTACTAGCATTAACTGTGAGCTGTATGAAATTGTTGTGTCGGGCGTGATACAATACCGTCTTTGTCACAATCGGCATGGCTTTCAAGGGCAATGACGAGACTTCCAAGGGTAGCATAGAGACTTCCCAGGGTAGCATGAAACCTCAAAAGGTCGTAACGAGAATTACAAGGGTTATAACTAAAATAGCAATGGCAACAACGAGACCTACAAGGGTGGGAACGAGACTTTCAAGTGTAGAAACAAGACTAAGGAGGCTGGTAACGAGACTTACAAGGGTGGTTACGAGACTTACAAGGGTGGTAACGAGACTTACAAGGGTGGTTACGAGACTTACAAGGGTAGCAACGAGACTTACAAGGATGGTAGTGAGACTAACAGATGTGGTAGCGCGTTTAGCAGACCTATAAGGATGTAGCGAACCTAAAAAGGATATGTATGTTTGAAAGCGAGAATTCCAAGAATGTCTGTGACGTTTACAAGTTTTGTATCGACACTTAAAGAAAGGCAGCGATAGCGAGCGTGTCACGGGGCTGGTACGGACAGAGTGCGGTGCTAGAGGCGTGTGAGTCAGTCATTACGAACGTTACAGATGAGCCTCATTACGAACGTTACACGCGAGTCAGCCATTACGAACGTTACACGTGAGTCAGCCATTACGAACGAACGTTACATGTGAGTCAGCCATTACGAACGTTACACGTGAGTCAGCCATTACGAACGTTACACGCGAGTCAGCCATTACGAACGTTACACGTGAGTCAGCCATTACGAACGTTACACGTGAGTCAGTCATCACGAACGTTACACGCGAGTCAGTCATTGCGAACGTTACACATGAGTCAGTCCTTAGGAACGCTACACGTGAGTCAGTCCTTAGGAACGCTACACATGAGTCAGCCATTACGAACGCTACACATAAGTCAGCCAATACGAACGTTAAACGTGCGTCAGTCATTACTAACGTTACACGTGAGTCAGTCATTACGAACGTTACACGCGAGTCAGCCATTACGAACGTTACACGTGAGTCAGTCCTTAGGAACGCTACACATGAATCAGCCAATACGAACGTTACACGTGCGTCAGTCATTACTAATGGTACACGTGAGTCAGTCATTACGAACGATACACGCGAGTCAGCCAATACGAACGTTAAACGTGCGTCAGTCATTACGAACGTTACACGTGAGTCAGTCATTACGAAGGTTACACGTGAGTCAGTCATTACGAACGTTACACGTGAGCCGGTCATTACGAACGTTACACGTGAATCAAGAGTACAGAGAACTTGACGAATACGTCACAGGTTTCTCACAGCAGTGTGGTTTACCACAGACCTTTTTTTTAAAAACACAAAGCTAATGCATACGTGGGAGTTGTGAACGTAAGCATGAGTCCACTGCCTTACCACCAGTCTAGCAGGTTAGTCCACGTGAGATGACGTTGAGCCGTGCGGACTGGTGGGGTAGGGGGTGATGGCGGCGTTGTCGGGGGTAGGGGGTGATGGTGGCGTTGTCGATTCGACGGGAAAATGGCTGAGGTACATATTAGGTTAGCCCAACATCTACATAAGTTGTATCTGTAAAACAAACTGGGGAATAAACACCCTTATATTAAAGGAGTATTAGGGGGTAGCAGCAGGGGGGTGTGGGGTGGGGTCAAAGACGGGGAAAGGGGTGAGTGCCCGTATCGATACGTGCCGTGACACGAACGTGACTTCAATCAGCGTCAAATTTACATGTTCAGAGCTCGATACTGAAATTGACAGTGAAATGCCCGTTGTGTGATGATGTATTGTGTTTGGTGCATTGATGTGTGTGGTGCATTGATGTGTTTGGTGCATTGATGTGTGTGGTGCATTGATGTGTGTGCTGCATTAATGTGTGTGCTGCATTGATGTGTGTGCTGCATTGATGTGTGAGATGCATTGATGTGTGAGATGCATTGATGTGTGTGGTGCATTGATGTATGTGGTGCATTTATGTGTTTGGTGTATTGATGTGTGTGGTGCATTGATATGTTTGGTGCATTGATGTGTGTGGTGCATTGATGTGTGTGGTGCATTGATGTGTTTGGTGTATTGATGTGTTTGGTGCATTGATGTGTGTGGTGCATTGATGTGTGTGCTGCATTGATGTGTGTGGTGGATTGATGTGTGTGGTGCATTGATGTGTGTGGTGCATTGATGTGTTTGGTGTATTGATGTATGTGGTGCATTGATGTGTTTGGTGTATTGATGTGTGTGGTGCATGATGTGTGTGGTGCATTGATGGTTGGAGTGCATGTGGTCTATGGAATCAATGAGTGGTGTGTTTGGTGTGTACGGCCTGTGTACGTGTTTGCGCTTGGTGAATGTGGTATGTGTGATTCGTTGGGATGTGGTTTGTGGGTGTGGTGAACGTGTTGTATATGTGATGTTTAGGGTAGCTACATGCGTACGTCGACGGGATCAGGTGTAGAGAGGGTTTTCTGGGACATGAGCGCTCGCTGCTTTGTCTCACATGGAATCGAGATGGCGTCTCCAACTCGATCTTATACGAGACCGAGCAGCGATAGCTCCTGCCCCAGAAAAACCCGCTTCACTCGTGGGCCCGTTTGATCAAGACTATATGTCACGAAAAAAGTTCCACGAGGATATATATTTCTTGCAGACGCTAAAAAAATGTCATATTCCGCATCGGTTCTGCGCGCGATCCATTCACATGTTTATCAAGTGAGTATTTGAATGGGGGGTAGGGTTTGGGTTTGGGGGTTAGGGCGTGAAACATATGGATACGTGGTGAGGGATATGCGAGACCGACAGGCGCGTCTCACTTGCGTCTGGTAGGAAATTCCATTCTTTATCATGGGCCTCAGGTGCAGTGAACTTAATAAACAAAATGAAGATGCCGCCTACCGAGGGGAGGATCAAAAAGAAGGCTCAGGGTAGAATAAAGTGTAGGGGTTGGGGGTGGGGTGGTGGTGGTGTAGAGTTGGCGCTGTGTAGAGGTTAGATAGTCCACTTTCATACGTGTAAATGATATGACGCGTGCGTGAAGCATTGCAGGTGCGAGGCACGTACGGGCGTACTTCATGTGGCGGCCAGAAGCCATACCTGAGCCGGTAATGGTGAATACTCGTCACGGCCAGTAGGCACGTCTTTAACAAGCCTCATAGAAAACAACTAACGAAGCATGTAGAAAACAAGTGGACGGGAGGTGGTATATTGTTGACGACAGCGGGTTGGTGACGGGACGTCTCCATCTCCACGGCTTCAGTGGGTGTCATCAGCCTGGCTGACGCCGTCTCGCTTGACTTCACCCCAGGCTTAGGAAAACAAGCTACGGTGGTGATAAATTAAAAAGCCTCCTGCTTTCATAACGAGAAGCGGCAGCATTCCTTCGTTAGTTAACAGTACGCCTTCGCCTTAAATGACAAATAGTTGGCCCATGTTATATTTGGCGCAGCATAGAAAAAATCGCCGTATGAACTGCCTAATTGACAGCCTCATGGAATGGAACATTTATACAGTGACAGGCTAGAGGCAACCTCCTGATAGCGTCACGCGGTTGTATACACACGCCCGGGGCCAGTCCACCAGGAAGGTCGGTCAACCAGTATGATTGCTATGTACGGTGATGAGACAAAAAGGTGTGAAGGCACCAATGCAGGTAGCGCACAGCAAGGCTGATGAATGATTTGTATCCGCATAAGCAGATTTTGGTGAATGGGGTGTATTTTTTTGTCAGTACTTTTGGAATCTCACCTCCAGGGGCGTGATGGTAATGGGGTAAAGGTCATTTTCGCAATGTGGGAAATGTGAGAATAGCATTTTTGAGCCTTGAATGTGAACTAAAGTTACCCTCACAAGTGACAAATAAGACCGCGGATATGTTATGAACGAATGGCTATTTCGCTTACATTTTATGAGATAATTGCTGTCCATAGAAAACCAGTAGCGTAAACTGACAAAACCAGAAATTCGACCCTACCATTGAACCCTTCGTCGTTATTCGTGATCATATATACCTGATGAGTGATATAAGTTAATATAGACTTACCGCGAGTGACCTTGACGTCCGTTTCCCGTGACCTGCGGTTAAGGCCGTTGACCCTACTAGCATCCGTCTCGTCGAATATCTGCGTGAAACTGGGTCTGTGGTGGACCGTGTGTTGGGTGGTACTCAGGTCCTCTTGGCTGGAGTATATGGGGTTCTCGCGAGGCTGGAAGTACCCTCTATCGAAAAGATTCGTGTTGCCCTCCACCGTAAATTCTTCGTCATCGCTATCCTCACCGCGAACGAAGTCAATGACTTTGGGGCCTCCTGATACCGACTCCATGCGGTTCTTGATGAGGATCGAACCTCGAACGACCCTCATGTCCGCCGAGTCGTCGTCAGAGTATGATGAAGTGTACGACGCTGAGGACGCCGTCGACGAGACGGAAGGGGATCGGGGACGCGCGGGCATCCTGCGTTCGGGAGTGACGGAGCGACGACGCGTCGGAGCAGGCTTGCTGGGGATGTCCTTGCGTAACTTTGTACGCGTCGTCGTACGCTCCACGTCGTGTCGGGTGTGTCGAGGTCGTCGTTGCTTCTCTCTGACGACGTGGTCAGTGCGCGTGGACGTTGACGACGTCGTCGGCTGTTGACGTGGTTCGGGATCGTTTGGCGGAGCGTAATCCATTGTCATAGTTTGGTTGACATACATGGTGTAACGCGGCTCGTCAGTGTCCCGGCCGCCTGGTTGCTGGGAGGTGTGTTGTGTAGTAGATACGCCGCTAGCTATGTCACGAGTCAGACTGGAGGAGCTCTGCTGGACCGTACTGGTCACCAAGCGACCGCCATCATGCATCGATCGATTGACCGATGTATCTCTCCTATTGACATTCAAGTCCACTGTGTCCAGTCCCATCCCAGTCGATGCCTGTCTGGGCAGACTCAACTCCACAGAGGATGGTTGCTGGGGAGAGGATTTCTGCACGGACTTGATGATGTAATTCTCGTTATGATCCAGTTTGATTTGCCCCTGTACCTGTGGTTCTGGCGACACTAACTTCTGGGTCGTGTTTCGTGAGATGCTCTGATTCTCACTGGTTTGCAGCAGCATCTGGTTGTTCGGTAGGACATTGTCGCCGTGGGTCTGTTCGAAAGTTAGGATGTGGGATACGTGAGGTGCGACGCTGAGTGGAGCTGGCTGGTGGGTGTGGTAGGCACGAGCGTGTTGCTTCTGTGGATTGGTTTCCATGGTAAAGTCTTGGGTATGACGCGGCCTGAGGTGAGGAGGAGGGTAGGTGCGATAGCGACTCGTGTCGACACGCTCTTCAATGTCGCTGTGAACTGACTCCGCTACGGAAGGTGTCTTGGCGTTCAACTTGAGGGTCACTTGATAATTCTTGCCTTTTTTGTCGATCTTCTGAATACGCGCGTCGATTGCGGGAGGGGAGCGTAAGTCGTCCGAGCCATTGCTGCCGAGAGACAGCTGACGAGGGGGGATATTATAGGACCTCTTATCACGGCGAAGTGCGTCAGGGTGAAGGTCGTATGACGGCACCCCTATCAACCCCCTCTTGTCCATCGTCTTCCTCACCTGGTATTTAGCGGAGGATCCCTTCTGTAGTTCTGTATCGACGTAAACAGGCTCGACGCGTTCCGTGCGTCTAAGCGACGCGTCTTGGGAGCCGTATCGAGGTACCTTCCCAGTGCGACTCTCGTCCACGCGTAGGTAACGGATTCCTGAGGTGCTCCGTGGCAGTGAGACCGGGGAGAGAGGTCCTTCAGCAGGATACGATCGGCCAGATGCCCTCATGGCTGCGGGCATAGTGGCTGAGTGATAATCTTCGCGTATGTTTTCATGAAGTGATCCAGAAGTGAGGCCACTCAGGTGCGAGCTGGGCCTCGCTAGCTCGTCGAATGATGTCAATTGGGGGGGATGTTTGTAAGCCAGTGACGACACCCTATTTTGTTCAGGTTCTCTCCAGCCGGACTCACTGGTGTGTGACGGAGAAGAGGCCTCATGCCCCAGGTGGACGCTGTGCGCCTCCGTGGAGGAGGTACTCTCACGAGGGTTGTCTAGTGAGATGGTGACGGACGGAGGTGGTGTAGAGGTCTGCATGGTGCTGCGGGTCAGGTGGTAGCGTGGAGGGTGACGGGGCCGGTGAGGGAGGCTGTAACTGCTTAACGTCGACAAAGTTTCATCTACGGAGAGGGAGACTGATGACGTCACGGACTCCTGCCGACTGCGACTTGTATTGGCCAGGTCGGAATGATCTTCGCCGATATGAATCTTCAGGGGCTGTCCATCATCATAGCCCCTGTTTACACGCTCCCTCATGTAGCCTAGTTCTGCAGAACTGATTTTATGGTTCTGCTTGAGTGAACCCTCCCTCATCCAGCGGTCCTCCTGCTTCCATTCATTTGAGAGCACCATTTCCCTATTATCTCTGTGCTTCCAATCCAGGGACCGCGCCCTTTCCCTTCCTCCTCTCGTTTTCCGTTCCCGTAAACGCTCCCTTTCCCTACCACTCCGTTGCTTCCGTTCCAATGACCTTGCCCTTTCTCTTTCAAACCTTTCATTCCGTTCCAATGACCTTGCCCTTTCTCTTTCAAACCTTTCATTCCGTTCCAGTAACATTGCCCTTTCATACCTTTCCTTCCGTTCCAATGACCTTGCCCTTTCCCTTTCCAACCTTTTCTTGCGTTCTAGTGACTTTGCCCTCTCCCTATCATTCCTTTCCCTGCGTTCCTTTGACCTTGCCCTTCGTTTCCGCTCTAATGAACCCACCGTTATCCTGTGTTCCCTGTATTTCCGGTCCAGTGACCTCCCTTCTTTGAGATTTTCCTTATATTTCCGGTCAAGTGAACTCCCGTCTCCGAAATTGTCCTCATATTTCCGGTCAAGTGACCACTCTTCTATGGCTCCGTCCGTATATTTCCGGTCTAGTGCCCCCCTTCGGTCTGTATAACCTTGATCATTCATCTCGTGGGGTATGTAGTGTGCATGAGTCACGGGTGACTGCGGCTCCATATAAGTATGGGCGTGTACCTCCGTTTTGGCACCCTTCACCTCCTCTTCTCTTACTTGAGAGCGTCCTTGTGATTGGCTGTGAGCTGTCTTGCGGCCACTCGTCTCCGTCACAATCACCCCTTCCCCCTCATCGTCGTCACTCGACACGGACGACGACGTCGACTCTGATTCTGTCGAAACTCTGACATGTCCCTGTACGATGGAGGAGAAGGACTCGGCATGGTTTGAAGTGACCCCCGTTTCTGCCTCTCCACCACGTACCGGAAAAGCTGCGCTCACATTATTCTCTCCTACTTTCTTAGCCTCATAATGTTGGCGCAAATTATTCACGCTGGGAGCCATGGCAGGAGGCGGCTCGTCTTGAGATGTACCCTCACATTTAAGGTTCTTCAAGACGGCGTCTGATAAAGGAGGGGCTTCCTCTTCTTTAGCTCTTGTTTCATCATCAACATTTCTCTGAATACTGGAAAGGTTTTGTTCTTCGTGGATAACCTTAGTTTCTTTTATCACTTGTTTCGTTTCTTTGTCTTTTGTTATGATTATAGTTTTACCAGAGCTGTTAGCATGGTTCACATCGCTGGATTCGGTTCGCTTATTGGACGATGTTTTCTTCTTGCTACCCCTGTGAGTGGTTGTTGCTTCGGATACTGTGACCTCTTTGTCTCTATGCCCTGTAGTCATCTCGGATACTGTGATTTCTTTTCCCCCCTGACCCGTAGTCGCCTCAGATACCTTGACATCTTTCGATTTAAGAGGAACGTTGACCATTGATATAGTGACCTCCTTTTCCCCGCCACGTATTGTCGTTGATGATGCATCGACATCATTGTCTTTATGAGATGAAGTCGCCTCTGATATATTAACACCTTCTTCCTCTATTGACAACACAGGCCTCTCGTCATACATGACACGGGACGACGCCTCTACCCGAGACAACTTAGATCGAGCTGCCAACAAAGACGATGACATGGGAACAAACCCAGTAGGTGAATTCACCTTTTCTTCAAAACTATTATTCTTGACCAATTTAGCTTTGGTCTCGACCAGCACAGCATCTTCGTTAGTCTTGACCACCTGCGGCTGCTTGACCTCCACGGCCTCATGAGGGCGACTGGCGCTAACTGTAGCAGCTTTCTTTATGATTTCCCCAGCCAACTTCTTATCTAAGATATAACTAAAACCATCCTTCTTCAGCTTCTTAAGAGTTGCAGGTGTTTTGGTAACAGCATTCTCATCATCTTCAGGCGAATCATCTTTAGGTACAGCTGGAGCAGCAGCACTAGTGGCAGGTTCCTCCACAGCAGGCACGTCAATACCCTCCACCACGAACTTAAACCTCCGCGTAGCTTCAGACGGCGCCGTTTGAGAACCCTCTTCAGACGGGGACGTTGACTTTTTGCTCTGCTTGGTAGAAGCACCCATGAGACCTCCTGTCAGACGTAGGTTTTTGAATTTATCCCTCACTAGACTGTTGACGGTGCCTTCTTTGACTGTGCTCCTCAGCTCCTCCAGAGGGGAGGTCGGGAAGGATGAGACGCGCTCCATGTTACTGGAATCAACGCGTCGTGGAAATGTCTGAGATTCAAAATCATATGGCACACTGCGGCTGCTTTTAAGTCTAGGAGTACTGCTTGTAGTTTCTTCTGCACCACTGACTTCCTTATCAGCCTTTTCCAACTTTGTCTTCGTTCGACGTTGTAGTGATGTTGGGGCACTTGTCATGGAATCGACAGGTCTGCCTCCAAACAGACTATTCATTTGATTTTGAAACTGTTTGTTCTTCATCACATTGCTGACTGCCCCTTGGGGAACTTCAGCAACAGCTGCGGTAGACGCAGACTTTACCATGTCTTTCTTAAGGGTTAATGTTGAGGAAGTCTCGTTTTGTGACGTGGTTTGTGTGAGAGTTGGGAGAGAGGACGAGATATTCTCTGCATCTTTAGCAGTGGCATTTTTCCTCTGCACATTCACACTCGATATACTGGATGCGTCGCTATTGTCACCAATTGTCCATGAACCCTTCTGTTCCGTGACGCTGCTGGTGCTTGAGGTCAATGTCACCGCAGCTGAGTTTGAGGTCATTGACTGTGATTGATGCAGTGTGCTACTGATGCTGCTAACACGTGATTGACCTGTATCCATGACAGTCTGAGTGACCACTGTACCTCGCTCGCGGCTGCTCTCATTACTGTTTAGAGAGGAGAGGGAACTGCCGGTGTTGGTAGTACCGGTAACGAGGACAACAGGTAGGTTGTCTGTGACGGCAGATACCTTGTCGGTCTCATCGCTGACGGCAGGCGTTTGATCCTTGTTGGGAGGTGCCTTGTCGGTGACGACAGGCGTTTGATCCTTGTTGGGAGGTGCCTTGTCGGTGACGGCAGGTGTTTGATCCTTGTTGGGAGGTGCCTTGTCGGTGACAGCGTTTGATCCTGGAGGTGCCTGGGTCGGCAGGTGTTTGCAGGTGCGGTGACGGCAGGAGCCAGGTCGTTAGCAGCGGGAGGCTGGGCAGTGACGGCAGGTACTTGAGCCGCGTCGATGGAGTCCATGGCTGCTGCCAAGTCCGCATTAACTTGCACACTATCCCCTGAATGAGTGTGAGAACTAATCACACCCAATGAGCTGTTTACTCCATTTGAATATGAATGCACACCATTCTTATTTTGATTTTTGTCAGCAATATCAACTTCCTTGGCAGGCTGTACTTTCCTGGACAACGTATCTTCCAGTGTCCGTCGGATCTCAGTATGTCCGGTACCAGCCTTTATGTTATGTGATACCAAATTACTAGAGTCCGAAGACTTGACAGAAAATCCCCCTTTTTTAGCCGTGACCGCCGTGCCGACTGTGTGCTTGGCGATTGGCTTAGTGTTTGTGGAGGCCTTTAAGGAAGGGGGCGTGGGTGTGACGTAGGTCGTGATGTGAGTTGTGTTAATCTGAGCCGTGTGAGTCGCAGACGTATCCTCGCCATTATTTTGAGTATACACAAGCTTGGCCACATTGCCTGTTAATGGAATACCAGGTCGCTTCGTCCTGGAGGGGGTTCTATCCACTGCTGGGCCGATATTGCCTTTCGTCGACTTCAACACAACGTTTTTGTTATCGTCCTCGACTTTGAAAGGAAGTCCGCTGCTGTCCGATTTCCCACTGAGCATATACTGCCCTTGCTTTATTTGTTTGAGGAACGATCGTTTTTTCTTGGGCTTGGTGTTTTTGTGGGGTGTTTCCTTAACGGAGCTAATATCTTGCGGACTCGTGGATTTACTGTGAATGGAGGGCAGTGAGTGTGAGGTGTCAGGCACTGAGGTGACCGCGCCTTTGGTGACAGATTGTTGAGTATTTAACTCGTACATGGAGTATGTAAGTTCTACGTCACCTGCCATTGTGCCGGCGGCTGTGGGGTCTTGTAACATGGACAGACCCCCCACGGAGCGCAGCGAAGACGTACCTGAGATGGCGGGTTTGTTTTCTGGTACGGAGGCTGCAGAGGCGAACGGAATGCTTTCAATGGATGGATTCCTGGCCAGGAATATCCCATCACTACTGGTATCCATGGTGACAAAAGGGTCACAGTTTTACAGCACGTTGCGAATACAATTACAACTGCGCTGGTGTGCTGTTTGTTAATGTACGACCATTTCCTGGTGACGTCATTCGTCCTTTGTAGGACTGTTATCAAGAAGCGAAGACAGCAGCTGCAAAAGCAGACAAGAGAGAAATGAGAACTGAGATTGCTCCTTTTTCAACCCCATGATAGTGGAGGTATAATATTAAATGATTGGCCGTGGGGGTGAGGGGTGGGTGGGGGGGGGGGAGGTGAAGTGACTTGGGGTTAGGGCGACATATTGCACCCACTGAAGCAGGACCTTTGACGACTATTGCCTTGTGGATATGGCGCGTTCATTTATCAGAGTAGCTCCTGCTCTTAAAGCATGTAGACACGGCCCCTCCCACTTCGGCACTGTTCTTCAGGCTCAGCTGACAGGCTGTATAAGGAAAACTTAAAAGGTTAAATTGCACCCCTGGCTGTCGTATTCGACAATGGCGATTGATGGCAAACTGCTGCTGTGATCGATGGTGCGCGCATTTTCAGTGTTTTCCTGAGGTACCTCTGACGTTAGCAGGACCGTCATTGGACATTAACATGACCGTCATATGAAGTTAATAGAACCGTCATCGGACATTAATAGGACCTCCATCTGACGTTAGAACGTCGTCTGACGATATTTCGAACTTCATATGAACATCATCTGACTTTAGGATAGAGCGGATCTGACGTCAGATGAAGTGTTATTTGACATCAATGCAAGCGTCGTCTGACGTAAATACGAGCGTCACTAAATTTATCGTTATCTCAAGTTGGGAAAAGCGCCTTTTGATGATGGAGATGCGCCATTTGATGTTGAGAGAAGCATCATTTAATGTTGGGAGAAGCATCATTTGACGTTAGGAGGAGCACCATATGATGTTGGGAGAAGCATCATTTAATGTTGGGAGAAGCATCATTTGACGTTAGAAGAAGCACCATATGATGTTAGGAGAAGCATCATTTAATGTTGGGAGAAGCATCATTTGATGTTGGAAGAAGCATTGTTTGACGTTAGAAGAGAAGGAGAAGCATCATTTAATGTTGGGAGAAGCATCATTTGACGTTAGGAGGAGCACCATATGATGTTGGGAGAAGCATCATTTAATGTTGGGAGGAGCCCATCACCATATGATGTTGGGAGAAGCATCATTTAATGTTGGGAGAAGCATCATTTGACGTTAGAAGAAGCACCATATGATGTTAGGAGAAGCATCATTTAATGTTGGGAGAAGCATCATTTGACGTTAGGAGGAGCACCATATGATGTTAGGAGAAGCATCATTTAATGTTGGGAGAAGCATCATTTGACGTTAGGAGGAGCACCATATGATGTTAGGAGAAGTACCATATGATGTACGGAGAAACATCATTTAATGTTAGGAGAAGCATCATTTGATGTTAGGAGAAGCATCATTTGATGTTAGGAGGAGCACCATATGATGTTAGGAGAAGTACCATATGATGTACGGAGAAACATCATTTAATGTTAGGAGAAGCATCATTTAATGTTAGGAGAAGCATCATTTGATGTTAGGAGGAGTACCATATGATGTTAGGAGAAGCACCATATGATGTTGGGAGAAGCATCATTTGATGTAGGGAGAAGCATCATTTGATGTTAGGAGAAGCACCAGTTGATGTTGGGAGAAGCATCATTTGATGTTGGGAGAAGCATCATTTGATGTTGGGAGAAGCATCATTTGATGTCGGGAGAATCACCTGTTGATGTAGGAAGAAGCATCATTTGATGCTTGGAGAAGGCTATTTGATATATGGAGAAGCATCATTTGATGTTTGAAGAAGGCTATTTGATGTTTGGAGAAGCATCATGTGATGTTGGGAGAAGGCTATTTGATGTATGGAGAAGGCTATTTGATGTATGGAGAAGCATCATTTGATGTTTGAAGAAGGCTATTTGATGTTTGGAGAAGCATCATTTGATGTTTGGAGAAGGCTATTTGATGTATGGAGAAGGCTATTTGATGTATGGAGAAGCATCATTTGATGTTTGGAGAAGCATCATTTGATGTTTGGAAAAGGCTATTTGATGTATGGAGAAGCATCATTTGATGTTTGGAGAAGCATCATTTGATGTTTGGAGAAGGCTATTTGATGTTTGGAGAAGGCTATTTGATGTTTGGAGAAGGCTATTTGATGTGTGGAGAAGCATCATTTGATGTTTGGAGAAGCATCATTTGATGATTGGAGGAGCATCATTTGATGTTTGGAGAAGGCTATTTGATATATGGCGAAGCATCATTTGATGTTTGGAAAAGGCTATTTGATGTATGGAGAAGCATCATTTGATGTTTGGAAAAGGCTATTTGATGTATGGAGAAGCATCATTTGATGTTTGATGAAGGCTATTTGATGTTTGGAGAAGCATCATTTGATGTTTGGAAAAGGCTATTTGATGCATGGAGAAGCATCATTTGCTGTTTGGAGAAGGCTATTTGATGTATGGAGAAGCATCATTTGATGTTTGGATTAGCGTCATTTGATGTTTGGAGAAGGCTATTTGATGTTTGGAGAAGTGTCATTTGATTTTTGGAGAAAGCTGTTTGATATTTGGAGAAGGCTATTTGATGTTGGGTGAAGCGTCATTTGTTGTTGGGAGAAGTGGCTTTTGATATTATGAGGAGCGTCATCTATAGTTGTGATTGGTAACGTTGTGCGTCAGTTGATGTTATGAGGAGCGTCATCTATAGTTGTGATTGGTAACGTTGTGCGTCAGTTGATGTTATGAGGAGCGTCATCTATAGTTGTGATTGGTAGCGTTGCGCGTCAGTTGATGCTATGAGGAGGAGCGTCATCTATTGTTGTGATTGGTAACGTTGTGCGTCAGTTGATGTAATGATTTATCTCCTATTCGACCCCCACATCCATCAGAAGTGTAATGGTAAGTAACAGGAGCACGTACACGAAGATGTTATCACATTACTGGTGAGATTGGTCTCAGACTAAACCCACTACACCCAGTGAGACTCGGTCAGCGTCTGACGACGTGAACGCATTGTCAATGTGTGACGCTCCCTGTGGCTCGTCCGTCTGATGGAATACCAGCCGCGATAGAGGCAGCGCCTTCACTTGATTCAAACCGGTTCTAGCATTCTAAGAAGCTGTCTAAGTGGGTTCTTCCTGGAATAGCCCCTTTATAGTATTTCACAATTCATAAGACCATTTGAAGCCCCTTCCTCGTCAACCCACTTACCCCCTCTCCCCCAGTCCCCCCCCCCCCCCCTCCGACTAAGACAAGCCCGACACCAACACCCCTCTGGTTCGCGCAGTTGCCAGCCGTGGTGTGAAGTTTGGCTAGGACACACGCAGCCAAGGAATATGATTCTAATATGCCCGTTATATACGGTCATTATTTGCTGTCCTGAGGCTAACACGTCGATCATGCATGAACAACATTCAGGAAGGGAACTAAGTCGTTTTTTAGCGCGTGCTAGAGGCGAGGTGG
>CM067353.1:79267935-79270435 GCA_034190875.2 Urechis unicinctus | reverse complement strand
GTGCTAGAACAACGAAGAACATCTTCAGCTCGGATGGTGAATCTAAATTAAGCAGTTATCAGCAGTTGTGAACATGTTCTTCGATCTGATGAATGTGGTGACGATGTGTCTTTTGGAATTTATACTGTTCGGAAATTGATAGTGCCGTTCTAACTTACTAGTCGTTATGTTGTTTGCTATGTATATGACAATGATATAATATTTTGTATGTCAGTTTTAAAGTTATGTGTTATACAAATGAACATATATATTTTATAATAATCCAAAGCAGTCATTGTATGTCATTTTTAAAAATGTTCAATATAGTTTTGTTATCATTTTTTAAAATTCTGTTCATAGTACATATATCACTGCACCATATTACCAAGTTTTCTTCAAAAGTCAGTTGTCAATTTTTTTTATGGCGGTTTGAATATTGTACTATACCGCACTCACGGAATACAACAGAAAAATCCATCGTGGCTTCCCATAGACTATACGGACCTATCATTTTTTAAAATTCTGTTCATAGTACATATATCACTGCACCATATTACCAAGTTTACTTCAAAAGTTAGTGGGATTTTTTTTATGGAGGTTTGAATATTGTAATAGACCGCATTCATGGAATACAGCAGAAAATCCCATAGTACATTTATCACTGCACCATATTACAAAGTTTTCTTCAAAAATCAGTGGTCGAATTTTTTTTATGGAGGTTTGACACCATTCTGGAGAAAAATTAACAATAAATTCATAGATGGCTTGCCGTAGAGTGCGGCGAGACGTCATTTGGTTCTTGATTTTTTGTAAAGCAGATATTGTTCTGTCTATATGTCAAATATAATGTAATTCGCTGATCGAACTTTTCTATAGAACCAAAATATTATCATTGGCTTAACATGTGAATCGTAAATTCGTCATACTTAGAAATTTACACCAGTGACCTATACTCTTTAGCTGTGCAAAAAATCGTGAAAATCTATGCGGGAATTTTGAACTGTCGCAATTGTCTTTTATCTCAAAAGGCGCAGCGCGATTCGGAAATCGTGTAAATTCATAATACACGCCTTACATATTAAAGCCCTTTCGGTCAGAATCAAATATATGCACATCTTTCAAAGCTTTTCGAATCAAAACGCTAAAACAAGAGTGTTTATCCTGCAAAACTTCATTGGACCCGCCGTGGGTGGAGGTGGTGGGGGATGGGGGGCGTGGGGTCGACGACTGTTGCTGCATGGTGGCATCAGCATACATTGACTGCATACTTCACTTCACCTTTACCCAAGGTAACAGAATGACAGGCGAATCAAGTTGATACAAACATTATGAAATCACGCGTCCGTTATGACTAACGTCTTTGGCTGGAGCCCGGCGAGTTGCACGCGTCTGGGACATGCGGAGGCCATGACAAGAGCAAACACTCGAGGCCGCCGCCATGTTGACTGGACGTGGTTCAAACCAGGATCACTATGTAGGATGTTAACTAACCGATGTGACCAGGATCGTTACCGTTTCGTGCACAATCACGCAGCCTGCTCTGGTGTCCTCGGTGATACAAGGCGACGAGAGGAGTTCTCTACGAGAGGAATCTCCACTCACGTTATAAAACACCACAGCAATACGCGTGCTCATTAGATCGTAGTTTGTTCCCACGCCAGCTCTCTGTGGTCACTTGTTTAGGATAAGGCTGAAATAGTTCTATAATAAGTGATGCATGTCACATCGTGTACAGTTACCTTGTGTTGCACGGCGTACATGGCACGGTCGTCTTTAGATACAAGGTGATCATTGCATTGGATTTATTCTCTGGTGAACACGGACTCGGCATCTTATGGTCAGTCAGCATCCGCCCTGAGTGCTACATCCCGTGATGAACACTGACATCATCCGACCAGATCACGTGACAAACTTACTCTGATCATTATAATATGATCAGATCACGTGATAAACTTACTCTGATCATTATAATATGATCAGATCACGTGACAAACTTACTCTGATCATCATAATATGATCAGATCACGTGGCAAACTTACTCTGATCATTATAATATGATCAGATCAAGTGACTTTGATCCTCTGACCCAAATAACATGATTAGATCACGTGACTAGGTTCCTCTGATAAAAAATCATATGACCAGATCATGTGACTACGTTCCTTTGACCAGAATAATATGACCCGATCACATGACTAGGTTCCTCTGACAAGTCAAATGCCTGACTGGTGCCATGCTGCGTATATCGTAATGCTTGACCCAGTGTTCTACAGCGCATTAAATGCGAGCACAATGTCTGTAACATCTTTCCGACATTGACATACTGCCGATATAAGCCGGTGTGCTGCAAATAAATACGACTTGCTCATAGGCGTGAAAAGTCTCGTAACACATGAGATGCTCCGTGTGGGCTGCATCGCAATCCTATTGCGACATATATATATATATATATATATATATATATATATATATATATATATATATATATATATATATATATATATATATATATATATATCTA
>CM067353.1:78920435-79265435 GCA_034190875.2 Urechis unicinctus | reverse complement strand
GCGTGATATCGTATACGCTTAGAGCAGTTTGAGGTGGCACTTGCCGTGCAGTCTTCATACCGCCTCCACTTCGACCACTTTCTCTCGATCGGGAGAGCTGGTATCTCTGAGGTAAGCTACCTTTCTCTCGCTATCGTGTACAGTAGCTAATTATAGGGATTCGTTTATTCATGGTTTTTGTTAAGGTGACTGATTTTGGCATTTTTAGTAAGAAATTGCCAGTAACAATGACGGTAACCCCTTTGTCTCACCTGTTTTATCGACCCTTATATGATATTTGCTGCGTGCATCTGATCTGGTGATTATGTAAATTACTAAGATAATCGCGGTTACCCATTGGTCTCCCCGGTCACATCGCCCTAAGCACACCACCTCGAAAAAACACTTGCACCCATGTCCGAATCTGCCCACAAAATAACATCGATACAGCTTATCTCCGAATGTAAACGATTCACTATTCCTCTCTTTGATTGGCCAAAAATATTTGACCCTCCTCGCTAACTCAAACTGAATATATTTGTACTCAGAACAAATTGAGTCATTTTTTATGATCTTCCCCAACCTACATTTGGTATACTATCTGTTCAGTGTTTCATTGCGAATTTTTGTTTTGTCATTTCTGTTGGTCCAAAAACACACCCAGCAGAGGGGTCAGAGGAACAAAACCCGGGAACAAAACTATTCCACCTCTACCCTTAGGAACACACCTCCAAGCGCTCGGCCACTCAAATCGTGTCGCTGCAATTAATGCTACTCAATGAAATAACTTCTTGTTTCAGAATAAAAACAAGTTGAATCGATCGCTACCACAGGCCATGTCTGTGTTTGTGCTTGTGGCAACAGCAGCGCTCCTGGCGATTGTCTTGCCAGGAGCATCTGGCCACTATACGTACCGACACCGCGTGAATGAATATGGCGAGAACGCAACCATTTTATGTAACGACGAGTTCGGAGAATTGACACACGAAACCTTTGTCCATTGGGTCGACAACAACTTGAATGTTCTCGACAGGTCTTTTACGAGAAACAACAGACTGAAAATGGAAGGAACTTCTCTGAATCTGAGTCCGGTGGATGAAAACGACATGGGGGATTACCTTTGTTACGTCGAGGACGTAATGGGGCGACCGATTTACTACAAGACGACAGTGTATCTCTACATCCCGGGAATTTGGGAGATCTACAAATGGAACTTTATCTATGGTCTGTCGTTTGGTGGCGTCACTCTAGTCGTCTTGACGCTACTGTGCGTGGGCTCCTCGTGTTTTTTCGGCAAACAGGGTAAACATTATGACGTAGAAGTGCAACAACCCGTGAACCAATCTAATGGACAATCGAACCAAGCAATGGAAATGGTAGAACCAGACGAAGCGAAGCAAAACCCAGAAGCCGTACGAATGTAGTTGATTTGCTGTTGTCTCATATACCATCGGTTGATTATATGTAAATGACCTCAAATCACTGCTGATCGACCATTGTAAAGATGTTTATAATTTGCTATGTATAATTTGGAGGGACTCACTACCATATAGCCATCGGGTCTGTGCGGACACTGTAACCCGATACTTTTCTCACAAAAATGTGATAATATTAGTGTTGACTAATCACAAAGCGTACCAATGGAAACAAATGTTATTACTGTGAATGATTATGAAAACATAAAAATTTTCAAACATTTTCAGAAATTTTCACACAGCGTACCTTTTCCTCAAAAGGCAGAATAAGGCAAATTTTATTCTATTCAGTAAACTCCTATTTTGAGAATAATATGACGCGATCATGTGACATGGTTCTCTGATCAGAATAATATGACGCGATCATGTGACATGGTTCTCTGATCAGAATAATATGACGCGATCATGTGACATGGTTCTCTGATCAGAATAATATGACGCGATCATGTGACATGGTTCTCTGATCAGAATAATATGACGCGATCATGTGACATGGTTCTCTGATCAGAATAATATGACGCGATCATGTGACATGGTTCTCTGATCAGAATAATATGACGCGATCATGTGACATGGTTCTCTGATCAGAATAATATGACGCGATCATGTGACATGGTTCTCTGATCAGAATAATATGACGCGATCATGTGACATGGTTCTCTGATCAGAATAATATGACGCGATCATGTGACAAGGCTCCTCTCACCAGAATAATATGACGCGATCATGTGACATGGTTCTCTGATCAGAATAATATGACGCGATCATGTGACATGGTTCTCTGATCAGAATAATATGACGTGATCATGTGACAAGGCTCCTCTCACCAGAATAATATGACGCGATCATGTGACATGGTTCTCTGATCAGAATAATATGACGCGATCATGTGACATGGTTCTCTGATCAGAATAATATGACGCGATCATGTGACATGGTTCTCTGATCAGAATAATATGACGCGATCATGTGACATGGTTCTCTGATCAGAATAATATGACGCGATCATGTGACATGGTTCTCTGATCAGAATAATATGACGCGATCATGTGACATGGTTCTCTGATCAGAATAATATGACGCGATCATGTGACAAGGCTCCTCTCACCAGAATAATATGACGCGATCATGTGACATGGTTCTCTGATCAGAATAATATGACGCGATCATGTGACATGGTTCTCTGATCAGAATAATATGACGCGATCATGTGACATGATTCTCTGATCAGAATAATATGACGCGATCATGTGACAAGGCTCCTCTCACCAGAATAATATGACGCGATCATGTGACAAGGCTCCTCTCACCAGAATAATATGACGTGATCATGTGACAAGGCTCCTCTCACCAGAATAATATGACGCGATCATGTGACATGGTTCTCTGATCAGAATAATATGACGCGATCATGTGACATGATTCTCTGATCAGAATAATATGACGCGATCATGTGACATGGTTCTCTCACCAGAATAATATGACGCGATCATGTGACATGGTTCTCTGATCAGAATAATATGACGCGATCATGTGACAAGGCTCCTCTCACCAGAATAATATGACGCGATCATGTGACATGGTTCTCTGATCAGAATAATATGACGCGATCATGTGACATGGTTCTCTGATCAGAATAATATGACGCGATCATGTGACAAGGCTCCTCTCACCAGAATAATATGACGCGATCATGTGACAAGGCTCCTCTCACCAGAATAATATGACGCGATCATGTGACATGGTTCTCTGATCAGAATAATATGACGCGATCATGTGACATGGTTCTCTGATCAGAATAATATGACGCGATCATGTGACAAGGCTCCTCTCACCAGAATGATATGACGCGATCATGTGACATGATTCTCTGATCAGAATAATATGACGCGATCATGTGACAAGGCTCCTCTCACCAGAATAATATGACCCGATCATGTGAAAAGGTTAGACCAGAATAATATAACGCGATTATGTGACGAGGTTCCTCTCACCAGAATGATATGACGCGATCATGTGACATGATTCTCTGATCAGAATAATATGACGTGATCATGTGACAAGGCTCCTCTCACCAGAATAATATAACGCGATTATGTGACGAGGTTCCTCTCACCAGAATGATATGACGCGATCATGTGACATGATTCTCTGATCAGAATAATATGACGCGATCATGTGACATGGTTCTCTGATCAGAATAATATGACGCGATCATGTGACATGGTTCTCTGATCAGAATAATATGACGCGATCATGTGACATGATTCTCTGATCAGAATAATATGACGCGATCATGTGACAATGATATGACGCGATCATGTGACATGATTCTCTGATCAGAATAATTTGACGCGATCATGTGACAAGGCTCCTCTCACCAGAATAATATGACGTGATCATGTGACAAGGTTCCTCTCACCGGAATAATATTACGCGATCATGTGACATGGTTCTCTGATCAGAATAATATGGTTCGATTATGTAACTAGGTCCCTCGGATCCGAATAATATGGTCCGATCATGTGACTAGGTCCCTCGGATCCGAATAATATGGTCCGATCATGTGACTAGGTCCCTCGGATCCGAATAATATGGTTCGATCATGTGACTAGGTCCCTCGGATCCGAACAATATGGTTCCATCATGTGACTAGGTCCCTCGGATCCGAATAATATGGTTCGATCATGTGACTAGGTCCCTCGGATCCGAACAATATGGTTCCATCATGTGACTAGGTCCCTCGGATCCGAATAATATGGTCCGATCATGTGACTAGGTCCCTCGGATCCGAATTATATGGTCCGATCATGTGACTAGGTCCCTCGGATCCGAATAATATGGTTCGATCATGTGACTAGGTCCCTCGGATCCGAATAATATGGTCCGATCATGTGACTAGGTCCCTCGGATCCGAATAATATGGTTCGATCATGTGACTAGGTCCCTCGGATCCGAATAATATGGTCCGATCATGTGATTAGGTTCCTATGGTCAGAATAATATAACTAAGTTCCTCTGTCCCGAATAACTGGTGTCAAAGTGCGTATATGGTAATGTTTGACCCAGTGTTCTACAGAGCATTAAATGTGAGCTCTTTAGCTGTACAATCATCGCTGCTTGGCGATACTGCCGATCTCAGTTGATGTGCTGTAAATAAGCACTGTCGAGAAAAAGACCGTTATTGCTCTGGGGCTCGTTCCAGCTCCTGTTGACAGAAAATACCAATGTGGTTGTGGCTTGGCCCAGTTAATATTCGGCGTCTTTTTATTACTGAGAACAACGCGAAAAGCCTCGTCACGCATGATGTGCACTGTGTGGGTCGCATAGCAGTGTGCCTCCTATAGCAAAGCAAAATGTATTTGATTAAGAGACGAAACCAACCACTGAGCAAATGGTTTTGTCTTGGAAAGTTTAGACGGTCACACATGATTGACACAGATAAACAAGCAACCGCAAACACACACGCACGCATGCACAAACATACTCACACACGCGCACGCACGCACGCACACACACATATATATATATATATATCTCACTCACTCACTCACTCTCTCTCTCTCTCTATACTCTCTATCGGAGATATATATATATATATATACATATCCCTGGTATCGTATATATATATATATATATATATATATATATATATATATATATATATATATATATATATATATATATATATATATATATATATATATATATATATATATATATATATATATATATATATATATATATATATATATATATACGATACCAGGGATTGACTTAACTTTCAGCAATGGAGAAATATGGCGACGGGGACGGATGAGTCGCTTGATCAACTTCCTATAAGTAAAATCGTCCACTACCACAGACGCATAACCTTGACTGGGCTTTGAAAGACACACCGCTGAAAAGAATATTGTAAATAAAACAATTATGGAGCATTAAAACATTTCCAATGTAGCGGGAGTGTTACAGGTAGAGGGGGTGGGGAGAGAGGGTTACGTGCGGCAGGGTAGTTACATGTTTAACTCCATGTTTTTTTTCACTTAAACCCCATGAGAAAAAAAACCTTCCATATATATATATATATATATATATATATATATATATATATATATATATATATATATATATATATATATATATATATATATATATATACATATTTATATGTATACATATATATATTTATATATATATAAAAAATAGAGTATGTATGATATATATATATATATATATATATATATATCTCTCTATATATATATATATATATATCTATATATATATATCTATATATATATATATATCTCTCTCTATATCTATCTATCTATCTATATATATCTCTCTCTATATATATCTCTATATATCTATATATATCTCGATATCTGTATTTATGCGTGTATGCATGTGTGTGTGTGAGTTTGTACGGAAGATGTGTAGGCGAGATCGTATTATAATGTGGGTTCATGTTTCCCAATTGGTTTCCTTAACTGTTGATCAAAGCCCTGTAAAGTACACCCATTTTCTCATCGCTAATCGTTGTGTGAGTCTGCACCAGTAACTTCTCATAACCACGCAAATAGCATTCACCCAATGTAACTACAGATATTTTTTTAACGATTTTCGTGCCTATATTACATACACCTGCTGCCACCAGCAACGTCTTCCCCCAATAGCATCAGCTGTGCGCTGAAAGCGCTTCTGGGGACCAACACCAGCTAGCCTCGTTGTGGGTTTTGGTCGTGTATTTCTTTGTACATTATGGACAGTGTCTTCAGTGGACGTGTATTCTCGTGGACAGCGGAGGAGAAACATTACACACGTGAGACAGGTCGCACGTCAGTATATCATGGTGTGTGTTTGCTGTTTATGGTGACGGCCACTCTTCTCTATGGCTTGTATGTGGTGCTTCCATTAGCCAGGCCCGCCCAGGAAAAGATCAACTGGCATGCGGGAAAAGGTTCTCCTGATGAACTTCGGAAAGGAAATACCGCCAATACGTCACTTAATGGGCAACGTCCTTCCACAATATTATCTGATGTAGACAGAGTGAGTCCAACCGTATCCGATAAGGACAGAGTTAGTCCGCTCACAATATCTTCTAATGGTGACAAAATGGTGACACAAGTGGATGTATTGACACCATCGCCTGACAGAAATAATGTAGATAAATTGACACCATCGTCTGACGAAGATATGAAGGATGAATTGACATCATCACATGACGAAGATCAGATGAGCCAATTGATATCACCAACTGGCGAAGTGGATAAAGTGACACCATCATATGACGGAAATAACGTAGACCAATCGACAGCGTCACCTGACAGAGATAAAGTGAATGACGTCCCAGCGTCACCTGAAGTAACACCTTTACATGACGAAGATAAAGTGGATAAATTGACAGAATCACTTGACGGAGATAAAAAGAATAAATTGACTGCGTCATCGGACGAAGATAAAGAGGATAAATTGACACCGTCACCTGAGGGATATAAAGAGGACAAATTGACAACGTCATCTCACAAAGATAACGAGGATAAATTGACAGCGTCACCTGACGGAGATAAAGAGGATAAGTTGACACCATCACCTGGCGGAGACAAGGATAAATTGATAGTGTCACCTGATACAGATAAAGTAGATGACTTTTCAGCGTCACCTGATAAAGATAAAGTCAATGAGGTAACACCTTCACCAGACGAAAATAAACAGGATAAATTGACAGCGTCACCTGACGGAGATGATGAACAGAAATTGACACCATCAGCGTCACCTGACAAAGATAAAGAAGTAAAATTGACAGTGTCACCTGACGAAGATAAAGAAGAGAAATTGACACCATCACCGGACGGAGATAACGAGGATAAATTGACAGCGTCACCTGGCGGAGATAAAGAGGATAGATTGACAGCGTCTCCTGACAAAGATAAAGAGGGTAAATTGACAGCGTCACATGACGAAGATAAAGAGGATAAATTGACAGCGTCACCTGACGAAGAAAAGAAGGATAAATTGACAGCTTCACCTGACGAAGATAAAGAGGCTAAATTGACACAATCACCTGGCGTAGATAACGAGAATAAAGTGACCGCATCACCTGATAAAGAGGATAAATTGACAGCGTTACCTGACGGAGATAAAGAGGATAGATTAACACCATCACCTGACGAACATAAAGAGGACAGATTGACAGCGTCACCTGACGAACATAAAGAGGATAAATTGACAGCGTCACCTGACGAAGATAAAAAGGATAAATTGACAGCGTCACCTGATGAAGATAAAAAGGATAAATTGACAGCGTCACCTGCCGGAGATAAATTTGGCCAATTAACATCATCACCTGAAGACGGACAGCACACAAAACCACACGATGACAGATTGAATCCACTTGCAATATCTCCTAATGAAGACAAAGAGGGCGATATTATAAACACACAAGCGGAAGACACGGGGACACCCACACAGCTTTCTCCTGGCAGTTTCAGCGCTTCATCGTTTCCTAAAGCCCAAAACATTTTACAGGCTACAACACAACGACCCGATGACAGAACACATTCACAATCCAACGTCGGTCAGGCGTACCCAATGGATGCAGATTGGCGAGCCACACAAGACATACGCAAGACTAGGGTAAGAGAAACGTGTTTGAAGACAGAAAATGGCGGCAGCATGGAGACGCTGGAGACGCTAGCTTCTCATCAGCTCTGGTCCAGTTTTCTACAGGTGGATGTAGCTAATCGCATTGTCTTCTGTGCCGTGCCCATGATAGGAAGTAAACAATGGATAAACATCATGAACTCAACAAATACTATTAAAGTTACCTCGAATCATAGTAGCTATCAATCTATGGAATATTTAACTCCAAGTGATGTTCTGACAGCTCTGACAACCTACAAAAGACTCCTGATTGTCAGGAATCCAATCGAGCGTCTTATTGCCTCGTTCAAACATTTTGATGAGCTCAACAAGAAATCATTCAAGGAAACATACGGTCACTTCATAGCTGAGGCATTACATGAAAAAAATGAGAAAATTAATGTGGATGAGTTCGTTCGCTGGCTTCTCCAGACGGAAATCTTAAACCCTCTTTGGGAATTACAGCATCGACTATGTCAGCCTTGTTTGATTCATTATGACGTCATAAGTCACGTGGAAACGTTCAGTAGTGAACGGCGTCCCATGCTGCACTGGCTGTATGGAGTTGATCGTGACAGGACTGGTGCAGAAGAGGAAGATTTATGGCGGGAAGAAAGTGAAGATGAAGTTAGGCGCGTTATCCACCGACTGTCTAGCAGTGAACGAGACAGACTCGAACAAATATATGAAGTAGATATGCAAATGTTTGAATATTCTATAGCGAACTGATCCGATGGAGTGTTGGTTGACTTGTCCTATTGTTGGGATTGCTAAACATCATAAGGCGAACGCAACTGATAATCATGTGCCATTTTAAGTAATGTTGCACACATTGTTGAAAGAAAAGAGCGGTTTGAAAACCAAATCCAGAGTAGTGTTAGATACAAATTTATGTATGTATGTATGTATGTGTGTATGTATGTGTGTGTGTGTGTGTGTGTGTGTGTGTGTGTGTGTGTGTGTGTGTGTGTGTGTGTGTGTGTGTGTGTGTGTGCGTATGTATGTATGTATGTATGTGTGTGTGTGTGTGTGTGTGTGTGTGTGTGTGTGTGTGTGTATGTATGGTATGTATATGGGTGTGCATGCATGTATGTATATATGTTTTTATGTAAGCATGTACCTATGTATTATATATATATATATGGATGTACGTATGTACGTACGTACGTATGCATGTATATATGAATGTATATACATGTATGTTTGTATGCATATATATGTATGTATGTATGTATGTATGTATGTATGTATGTATGTATGTATGTATGTATGTATGTATGTATGTATGTATGTATGTATGTATGTATGTATGCATGTATGTGCATGTATGTATGTATGTATGTATGCATGCATGCATGCATGCATGCATGCATGTATGTATGTATGTATGTATGTATGTATGTATGTATGTATGTATGTATGTATGTATGTATGTATGTATGTATGTATGTATGTATGTATGTGTGTGTATGTATGTATGTATTAATGTATGTATTTATGTGTATATGTGTACATGTATAAATATCGATGCATGCTAATGTTTATACATTCCCGTACGTGTTAGTGTAATAAACATGACCTTTGAAGATCACTTTCGGGCAGAGTGTCACTTGTATATATGTATGTTTGTATGCATGTATGTGTCTGTCTGTCTGTCTGTATATATGTATGCATGTATGTATGCATGTATTTATGTATGTTTGTCACCATTCAGGCAAGGCAACTGTACTACACATAAGTGGCCGGTATATCTTATTGGTACCTGCTACTGTTAGCGTTTACTTCTCGGGCCTGTTACATACTGTGATCACAAGACAGAGGACAAGCGCGAATCGTTGATTGTCCTTTTCTAACACCGTTAAAGGTAAATAAAAACGTTCAATGTGTTCGAGCGAACTTTGAGAAGAACTGAGGTGAGCCGATGTCTGAGGCGGCTGACGCGCAGCTGTGGTCTGTAGAGGCCCAGCGGGCTTCATGTTTTAAGGATCGTCACGTTGATCCTCGTAAAAACACCATAAAAGCCCGTGTTTGTCCTGGCTTGACGTACCCAGGCGTGATGTCGTATACGCTTAGAGCGGTTTGAGGTGGCACTTGCCGTGCAGTCTTCATTGCGCCTCCACTTGCCGTGCAATCTTTATTGCGCCTTCACTTTCCGTGCAGTCTTCATTGCGCCTCCACTTGCCGTACAGTCTTCATAAGGCCTCCACTTGCCGTGCAGTCTTCGTAGCGCCTCCACTTCGACAACTTTCGCTCGATTGGGAGAGCTGGTATCTGCTAGGTAAGCTGCGTTTCTCTCGCTGCCTATCATCTATAGCGGCTTATTTTGAGGATTGGATTATTCTTGATAGTGTTTAGATGACTGAATGCTACATTTTAAGTATAAAATTTGCAATAACAATGACGGTCACTCTTTTGTCTCGCCTGTTTTATCGACCTTTACATGACATTTGAAGCGTTCATCTGACCTGGTGATTATGAAAACCACTACAATGATCGAGGTTACCCATTGGTTTCCCCGGTCACATCGTCTTAAGCACATCACCTCGAAAATCATTTCGCCCTAAACGTATGGCATTGGTCATCTTTCCCATTTAAAATATCCGAATATCATCTTTTCAAATCGATACAGCTTACTCACGCCATAACCCTCGCTCTGATTGGCCCAAAATATATGACCCTCCTCTTGTCTCAAACTAATATATATTTGTACCACAGCTAACCTGATCTTTCCCTAACCTACATTTGGAATACTTTCTGTTCAGTGTTTTATTGCGTATTTATTTCGTTTCGTTACTGTGAGTCACTACCCCAAGTTGAATGTTTAGACTTACTATTTATCCCACCTCTACCCGTAGGAACCCACCTCCAAGCGCTCGGCCACTCGAACAGTGTCGCCGCGTTGAATGGTACTTAATAAAATTACTTCATGTTTCAGAATATAAACAAGTTGAATCGATCGCTACCACAGACCATGTCGACGTTCGTGCTTGTGGCAACAGCAGCGCTCCTGGCGATTGTCTTGCCAGGAGCATCTGGCCACTATATGTACCGACACCGCGTGAATGAATATGGCGAGAACGCAACCATTTTATGTAACAACGAGTTCGGAGAATTGACACACGAAACCTTTGTCCATTGGGTCGACAACAACTTGAATGTTCTCGATAGGTCTTTTATGGGAAACAACAGACTGAAAATGGAAGGAACTTCTCTGAATCTGAGTCCGGTGGATGAAAACGACATGGGGGATTACCTTTGTTACGTCAAGGACGTAATGGGGCGACCGGTTTACTACAAGACGACGGTATATCTCTACATCCCGGGAACTTGGGAAATCTACAAATGGAACTTTATCTATGGTCTGTCGTTCAGTGCCGCCACTCTGGTCGTCATGACGCTACTGTGCGTGGGCTTCTCGTATTTTTTCGACAAGAAGACTAAACATTATGACGTAGAAGGGCATCAACCGGTGAACCAATATAATGGACAATCGAACCAAGCAATGGAAATGGTAGATCCATACGAAGCGAAGGAGAATCAAGAGGACATACGCTTGTAGTTTGCTTGCTGTTGTCTCATATACCATCGCTCGATGGCATATAAATGGCCTCGAATCACCGCTGATCGGACCTTTGATCCAGATCCTACCTTGACGCCATTGTACAAATGTTTATGATTTGCTATGTAATATTTGGAGAGACTCACTACTTACCTTAAAGCTATTGGGTCTGCGCGGATACTGTTATCCGATACTTTTCTCATCAAAATGGGATAATATTTGTATTAACTCATCATAAAGCGCATCGATGGAAACAAATGTTATTTTTGTAAATGCTTATGAAAAGATTAAATATTTAGAATTTTTCACACTAAGCACCTTACAAGTCAGAATAATGGAGAACAGTCAGAATAATGGAGAAAAGTCAGAATAATGGAGAAAAGTCAGAATAATGGAGAACATCCCATTTTCAGACAAGAGCAGAGTACTTCTGACACGCTTTAGTTACCAAATAACCACAAGATCAATGCAAGCTAATTTAGTACAGCCATGAAGGACCAACAAAAAGATACATTACGCTATGGGGGTGGTGTATGTGGGCAGCGTTACGGTGCGTTATGGGAATACAAAGCAGCATCACCTGACAAGGAGCATGTCAGGTACTTAAGTTCCAAGCATTCATGCAAATGAACTGCGAATTCCCTTTCTGGGTTAAAAGACTGTGCTCGATGCTGCCTTACTGTCTTCAGTATTTGACGGATGCGAAAAATGGATGTGCAAACAACTCGGTGACCCCAATCAGCATGACATGGAGTCAATGAAGTCGCTAGCTGGGTTTTAGAAGATCATCACAGAATGATATATGTTTAATCGAAATCAGGTACTCTACAGTGAGTGGCTATATTCGCAGCATACAATATAAATTCTTCGCAAAAAAACATCCAACAGCTACAAGCTGATGGAGACCCAAGATGATCGGATTTACTTAAAAATCTAAGAGAAAGTGAAAAATTCACCTAAAACAAAGTCTGCCAAATACCACAAGGATGTCAAACCCCAGGTCAAACCAGACCTACATGTACATAAAGTGTACATCAGCCGGCTCCATGAGATACCAGATTACCAACGAATAGCATTCACAAGGCTGCGGACCTGCTCACACAGTCTGGCCATTGAAAAGAGCAGATGGGGTAGGATCCCAAGAGAACAGCCACTATGTCCAGGTGGAAGCGTGCAAACTGAACATTACTTGATAGCAATATGCGCTATCACTGACCCTATTAGGAAGGGTCGCCCAAACGTTATTACCTTTCAGCTGCCAGACTTATTCAAACATGAAAATGCCACTGATGTCTCTGGCGTGTGTTACCAATGCTTGACGGCATACTAGGACGCTAAAATTATTATATCGAACTCCTTTGCGTAGCACAACAGTATAATCAAAAATATCTATCGCTCGATTGGTTACGTGAAAATGCTCATCATTTCTTAGATATCATATGCTACAGGGTCATTCCACAGCAATGTTTTGTCACAGACGGGACAGACAAGGGAAGTAAAGTGCCTCAAAATAATAGCCAGCCAAAGTAATTATGGTTATTTGTTCATTTGCATATCCAGTGTTCTACGTTTTATTGATACAAATTGTACAAATCTATCATTATTTTGGAGGATAGATATTAAATAAATCATGTCACAGACGGAACATCTATGAGACACCATAAGTAGGGTATGTGCGAGCAGAACAACAACGCTGTCAACTTTTGGCAAGTACTGCAAACTTTTAAGCTCAGGTAAAATTGAATGGTTAACATTGATAAAACTGCATTTATATATTTACTGAATGCATCTTGGTTTTTATGAAATGTTTAAAAATAGACCTGTCACAGACGGGACATCGATTCATGTCACAGACGGGACATCGATTCATGTCACAGACGGGACATCGATTCATGTCACAGACGGGACACCGATTCATGTCACAGACGGGACATTTGTCCACTGTTGATTTTAATGTAATACTTGGTATGCTAACAATGGATATTTGTATTGATGCTATGATGAACTTGATTTGTTTATAATTAACAGAAAAAACCGACTTTACAGGAACAGTACAAATTATAACCTGCTGTAGAGTGTCTAAGTCTATTCACACCAGCCCTGAGATTTGTCCCGTTTATCTCGATTTTACTTAGTGACGTTTATCAAGTCCTTAAAATGGTACCTCCCTCAGGCATATAACTGAGGAGCTGGCAGAACATGGCATATATCAGTGATACTGGGGTAAGCCGAAATGGTCTTCTTCGATCATACTGCCCTAAAAAAAGACTCCTCCAGCTAAGTCTCCAATACCTCCTCCACCTGCCCTAATCAATATCCCGTGACAACCCACTCTGGAGCCGAATATACAAAAAGTCAAAACGGACAGGGATATTCTCAGCAACTTGTCTCGGTGGTGCAACTTTCCTTGGTTCCTGATACAGGACAGGTGAAAGTCAAATTTCAAGAACAGACAATGGTGGTGTGGTCCACTGGATTCACAAAGTGAAAAGACTGGGTGCCTGGCAGGGGCTTGTACTATGCCCAGCAAATAGGGAGTTAATTGGTTGAGTCCTCAATGTTCTCCTTTGGGTCAAAGAGGATTGACATCTTGGGGCAGAGTCTTGTTGCAGAGGTTATGAAGTCCCTGGCATTTCCCACAACTTCTTTGCCTTGAAGTATAGCCCGCCAAACCTGACGCTTCACTTCCCCTTCAATGCCATCAATGGGTCCTTTGCCAAGAGCAGTCGCAAAGAAGCTTCGCACTGGAAGTCCTGCTCATGGAGAAGAAAATTGGCAAAGTTGTACCGCTTCTTAAACTGGGAAGCGGCCCCATCTGACCAGTAATGTACTGTTTGTATTGGCCATGGGATTCACCACAATCAAAGGTTAGGGGTAAAATGCACATGTCAGTAAAGCTAAAACACTGAAAAACTGTTAAACTCTGGGTTTATTAGATTTTAACATTTGTCCCGTCTGTGAATTTTTCTATGATTAAACTTCATACACATAACAAACCTAGTTTTTTTAAAAAAATCCAGTCCAATAATTTGATATATTTACTGTCTAAAATAGTAAGTGCGAGTTTAATATCAGTGACTTGAAATTTTATGTCTGGTGTCCTCGTTACTGTGGAATGACCCAACAACCAGTTTGTTCGTCTTATTCTTACTAGCTGACAATGCTCATCACTTATTATAAATTATTTGCTGTCACCGTTTTCGTATTATTTGGACTACCTGATTATGACAATACCATAAATGTACCTTTGTATTATACATTGTTGATCTATGTAAACTAAGCTTATTATTATCGCGCGTGTGGTCAATAAACTATGACTAACTAATGGGGTACTGTGGAACCTCATTTGCTAGTGGGTATTCTTTGATATGTAGATCTGATTTTCAACTGTTTCGCAACCACTTACGCGTTGTTCGTCCTCATGTAGTTTTTTTCCCTTCCAAATCTACAACAGAATTGTCTCTTTACATTCCTCTCACACATTACAATGCAAGCACCAGGCTAGTAGACAATGATTTCATGGACTAACCAGAGAATGCCGAGCTTTTAACGCGGCCATTCATGACGTGGACTAAGTACACATTTACGCCACGCAAATCTCCCGTTATGACGACACAATACGAGGATGCTTTATGATGACAAGAGCGTAACATTTCCGAGACCGTAAAGTTACCCTAAATGATATAAGCTCGGCGTATTCACGCAAATATCCACCCCGCCATACCACCTTCTCACATGCTTCTGCGAGAAATAGACAAGCTTGGGATTCACACGTTTTGCAGGAGTGAGCATTGAAGATTAAATGTAAGTTTATTGAAATGCAGAATAGCCAATACATCATTGGAAGTGGCGTAGAATTAACAACGACAATAACACACTGCTGCCTGTGTCTCTTCACGCTTGGCAACAAATATCTGGGAAAACAACAAACATGGTTTCAAACACAAAAACGAATACTGCCCTGCAGGGTTAAGTGTTGTGCATCCCAATGGATGTTGAGATAGACGCACACATAGGGTTCCATTTGGTAAAGGTCAACTCAGAAACAGGGTCAGATCGATTGCACTTGGCAAGTCTAGGGTGACTGTAGCAGAGGTGTCAGGTCAGGTGTGATGGAAGGTCTGGTCAGATATGGAAGCATTCAGATGTGGTCATGGAAAGGGTCCAATGAGATGTGACGATGGATAGGGTCCAATGAGATATGGTTTTAGAGAGGGTCCAATGAAATGCAATCTCAGAGGAAATCCACTGATATGTGATCATTGAGAGGGTTTAATAAGATGTTAATATAGAGAGGGTCTGGTCATAAATGAACACCAGAGGCTAAATCAAGATGTGAACTGACTGGGGTGGGGGGAGAGTAGTGGGGGGAGGAGGGCTGATGAAAAGGCAAGTTAAATACAGACTGATGGAGGGAGCAGTAAAATGTGAGCTGATGGAGGATGCAGTAAAATGTGAGCTGATGGAGGGTCCAGTAAAATGTGAACTGATGGAGGGTCCAGTAAAATGTGAACTGATGGAGGGTCCAGTAAAATGTGAACTGAAGGAGGGTCCAGTAAAATGTGAACTGACAGAGGGTCCAGTAAAATGTGAACTGAAGGAGGGTCCAGTATAATGTGAACTGATGGAGGGTCCAGTAAAATGTGAACTGACGGAGGGTCCAGTAAAATGTGAACTGAAGGAGGGTCCAGTAAAATGTGAACTGTGCTTCTAGCGATATGAACACTGTATGTAAGGACTGTATCAAGTATCCAGATGAACACAAGCAGAGTTAACCCAAATCTTGATTATGGTCAAACCACGACATGAGCCTGTAAGTCATGGCTCGGACACCAGCTGTTCATTATTGCTCCACATGGCAGTAGGTTACAGTAGCACAGGGAGGTAAGATTGCACCTCCACATCTCTCCTCCACAAGCACCACATTGTCATGAGTGGACAGGCTGAGTGACAGGGGATGGAAACGACTCCTGCCCCGCCCCCTTCTGCTGCTGTTGTATGAGGCGGATCTTGAGGGCCTGAATGAGGTCATAGATTTTCAACGAAGGTCCCACCTTCATCCCTGTCAAGTTCACAATCATTTCTTTACTGAGAGCGAGAAATGCGGGGCCATCGATACCCTGAAAGTCAAGAATACAACTTCAATCTCAGATAAACAATACAGGTTTGAATTTGGAATAAATTCCACATGGATGCCCCAGGGTGAGGAATGAGTTGACAGAGCATACCTTTTTCCTGAAGGCGTCACAATGGGAGGCACAGTCGTTAATGCGCAGGAACTGACACACGTCAAACACACTCCATCGGTGAGGGGTAATCACTTGGCTTGGCTTGCTTTTCTCATCCACTCGTGGTGTGTTATGTGTTGTCACACGTGACACTCCTAGGAGAGGAGAAGTGGATGATGTCAGAAGTTCCAACGCTCCACCTGAAGGGGGTGGTGTGGTCAGACGTGGACTGGTGGCAGGCTGCATGGAGGCCACAGGGAAATTGAGCATGTTGGTAATGCTGGGCAGGGATGATGATAGTTGGGAAGAAGTGGGCGGGGCAGCTGGCTGTAGAGGTGGAGCTAGTTGCTGCAGGGGAGGAGCCTGTCGCTGGATAGGCGGAATCTGTGGTTTGATGGACAAGGCAGGTGGTGTAGTTGATGGACTGAGTACAGGCATGGAGCTGGCTGATGACAAGTGGTCAGGAATGACACCTGGTGGTCAAAATCACAAACGGTCTATGTCCAACAAACAACTCCAACCAAGATCACAAAACAGAGAACACACAATGAACATTCAAGCTCTAGTTGTGAGCTTCAACAATGACAATGCAACCAGATATGTAACCGCTCCACTGACCTTGACCTGGTTCTGTGTCAACCTGCAGCTGGGCACACGAGGGTGTGGTTGGGGCATTTTTATCTGGCACTTGGAAGCTGTCCTGGGACAGGTCCGAGAGGGAGTCGATTCCACCCGACTGAAGCTGCAGGCGCGAGTCCACCGATTGCTGACCCCCACGCCGCCTCTCTGTAATAGACAACATGGGCTTGGTGGGTGAATGCACAGCAACACCATAGGGACCATTACCAATGGATGATCCTTGCATGTACAATTCGGGGGCTGTTAAAAAATTACATGGCATTTTTTTTAGCCGATTTTGGACACCTCTCATCTCACAACACTAGCCCATACACCTCCCATAACATGTTGTAACATTCCCCACATCCCTGCCACTAGTGTTATGCAATATTTCAATACCTCAGACTCGACACATTCATACACCCATATGCCATGATAACCAGAGTGCAATCACCCACTTTTACGGAGGCCCCGATACGATTGAGGCTTGTATCTCCGTTTCTTCGTGACTCCAGGAGACAGGGACGCTGCTGCATCTGAAACACAGCCAGCACCATCAATAAACTGCACCAATCCCAGCCTCCAAAGGCTACATCCTCAAGGCACAAACAAAACATTGGAATTCCAAGTGACTACTATGACTGGGGTAGAGCTGTTGATGGGGATGGTTGGAGTGTGTTACTGACCGAGTGCTCGCGGACCCTCCAGGTGGTAACCCACCATCTCACACCAGCCTACCGGGTAGATGTCTGGGGAGGTACAGTCCACCCACTGGTTGTAACTGTCATCCCAGCCGTCAAAGTGAATACACAGAAGACGTCCTACTACGCGTGCCACCGTGCTTACACATATCAACCTGCGCCAGGGTTCAAACACACAGGTGTTAATTACGTACACAGCAGTGCCGACAGGTATCCATATGGGGACATGTATAACAACCAGAATGTTGCTAAATGCCACAAACTAATCCAACTTTTGAGAAAACACATGGCAATTGTTATTTGTGTATTATAGCAGTTGTAATCATAACCTTAACATCAAATCGCCCGGAACCAAGCAAGTTGTGTTACCTTGGTTCCATCAGATCCACGGTCTCTAATTTCATGCCAGGCCGGAAACCGTGGTTAGGAATCTCCTGGAGAGATGCAATACAAATTACAGGAGGATTTAGAGCCCTCTGTGGTTTCATCAAATTCAAACACTATCATGGAAACTCGTAGCAGCTAAGTGGAAAAATTTGATCCATGATATATTTTAATAGTATTTTAAGGCCTATCTATTACCTTATTGAAGAGTTGCACAGGGGCAGCCACAGACTTGGTTTCTCTCAAGTAGTTCAACCAACGGAACAGGCCTTTGTACCCTGTTTTGATCACATGCTTTGTTATACCATGCCACTTTAATTTACCCCCCAAACAACGTTCACGATGGTTTTCTGTTTAGTTTGGGTGATATCATTCAAAGTTGATGTTGTTTACCTCTAGGTGGGGTGAGTTGGATGTTGTTGATTTTACAGAAACCAACAGGGAAGATGGAGGAGGAGCTAGCGTGGTAGCAGAACCAATCAGAGCCATTGGCAGCCATTGATCCGTCGATTCCGATCATCAAGTAGTCATGTCTCAAGACCTGCAAATCATAAACACATCATCATGTTTACAAAATGGTGCAAATGTTTACCGACCTGGACCTGTAATTACACATACACAACTCCACCATTTTCCAGAGTCATCACTCAAACTCCGCCCATCATCAGCTTCGGGTGCATTGTATCTTCTATCCTGTGCCATATTTGGTATAAAATTCACATCCAGTCAAAAAAATATGAATTCTGAATTTTTATCGCCATAAAAAGAGCCTAGGTCACCAATTTGACTCGTAACCATAACAGTTATCATCACGACAAGTAGCAGGTGGTTTAAGGAACAGAATGTTTGATGAAATGCACCTCAATGTTGTATTAATCACCTCTGTCTTATCCATGCCATTGTCTCAACATCCCAGACACTTCATTCATTAAATTATCAAACCATTTCTTAGGGCACCCACCTTCATGACAGTTGCTACACATATAGCAGACAGGTTGAGTGGGTCGATGGCTTCGAGTTTCATCCCCATGCGAAACTTGTCCCCATTGGAATGAGGCACTTTACCCGGCTATGCAAACATGGAAAACTCATTTATGTCAAAGCTCAGTACAGTTTGTCAGTTAATCCTAGATCAACACTTTTGACAGAGCCTCAAGGCCCAAGATTCATTTACAAAAAATGACAAAAAGGGTTAGTTGTTTTCTTTGGTAACATTCATCATGGTCATCATTAACTATAATTTATAAAATTAATCCTTCATCCTTATTGGCCGTCTAACACCAATAATATTTAGCGGGCATTTGCCAAAATGCAGTTTATCAGTTGAGCTTTGCCAGTTGAGGTAAGTACCTTGGGAAACATGACTGGTGCTGCATCCAGAGCCTCGTAACCGTCTGAGATGGCTTTCTCAAGCGATGACCCTTTGTACTCTGCAGTCACAAAATCAACAGATTCAATAAAAGTGAAACTGATGCAAGAAATTTGTTTGTTCGATAAAAGTGCAACATTGAAACAGGTTATCAGTGAAATGCAAATGCAATAGATATTATGCAGATGAAATAATGAATATGCTTGTGACCTTGTGAAGCATGTAGCTTGTGTCCGACCAATCGTGACCAGCCTACAGGATGGATCAACATAGAGTGACTGTGGCACCAAAACGTGTCATTGTCATACTGCCAAACACACACACACACAGTACCAGCAAACCACAACACACCACAGCATCGCAATCATCTACATTTCACGACACCAGTTCACCCTGTAAGCGGGTTGGGTACAGGTGTAATTTTAACATCAATGCTTAATTTAAAATTGTTGGTAGATTTAAAGACGCTGGGTGTGTCTTTATCTTTATCTCGTTAATGAGGCGGATTCACAAGCAGATTTCTCTAAAATAACATGACGGAATGAACATCAGCATCGCCATCCAATTAACACTTTTCCCGGAGCTGGTAAGGTGTCTGAGTAAGACTCACACTGGGTACATCATTCTGGTATTGTAACTTGACGCGACCACACACTGTCTCCTGTACTGCAGCCACCCTCATGGCAGACACACACATCTTATCGACCACCTCGAGGCGTATCTTGGGAACGAGGGGCCAGGAAGTGAGCTCCTTACTGACACGCTCGCTGAAGTCGCGTGGCAGAGTGCGCGCTCCCGTTAACCGACGCACTAGCACCTCGCGCCAGTCACTGTACTTGTTCTGAATCACTGCAACACATAGTATAGCCGCATGGCTCATAAACACGCAACTGTGTACTCCTTCCACGCAACGATAAACCACATCAACATTCAACAAGTTCTGCCTCTATTTCTAGTTAAGAAATCACTCACTGAAACATCTTAGATTAAACATCAGCATTTTAAATCTATCCAAGATGCTTCCACACAGATAATGGATACATGTTCAAAGAATGATATAACTAAATGTGAGGGTGTGCTATAAATGGGGGACCTTTTGGTGGGACCAGTGGTTTGTGGTTGGCAGCACACCATCCTACAGGATGTACATCACAGGAGCAGAGGTTGAGCCAGAAGTCATGAGCGCAGTCCTGACCAAAGCCCTCGTAACGCATCAGACCTCGGTAACCTGGACAGCACCATGCAAACAGTGGTTCCGTCAAGTTCAGGCCAATGTGGGAGAATGCAAATCTATACGAGAAAGGAGGATGGGCATCTCATATACATCAGAGTTAAACATGCTAATGGTGTGACGCTTGTCTAGATATGAGTAAAAGCTTATCTTTGTAAGTTTGGTTACAAAAATACAAGCATGTGACAAGCTATCATGTCACACATTTCTATTGACCAGCATACACATGAATAGCTCAAGACAACTTGTCACATGTCTCAACAGGACAACTTGTTACATATCTGAGCAGGACAACTAGTCACATATCTGAGAAGGACAACTTGTTACATATCTAAACAAGACAGCTTTGCCACATGTCTCAACAAGACACCATGTCACATCTTAACAAGACGACTTGTAATACGTCTCAGCAAGACAACTTGACACACATCTCAACCAGACAATTGGTACATATTTGAGCAGGACAACTTGACATGTCTCAATAAGACAACAAGTCACAGGTCTTAACAGGGCAACAAGTCATGCCTCAACAAGACAACTCAACATTATGAATGAGAAGATGTACTCCCACACATAGCTACTGATCTACCCACTAGCACCTCATTGGTGCTAAATTTACCTTCCAGTCTTATAATGGAAGCTACCCAGTAGACAGCGGAGTGGTTCGCCAGTCCTGCGTGACAATTCACTACCTCCAGCTTCAAGCCCACACAAATATGCTCCCAACAACTCCACATGGGACACTGAAGACACACACACACACATTAATATACACACCAGATGTTTATTATATACTAACTGAGATGTGCAAATTAATAGGGAGTAACATAATCTTTTGATCCATGTGCCATTGATCAAAGGGACCATGGATATACAAGTCGCTAAGAATATAATTTACTGATCATAAACAGGGTTGATCATGTTTTAAATGTGTACACAATAATCATTACTCATAGCAAGATGCAGTATAAAATTGAACGGTGGTTCTCATGGATCAAATGTTGGATTTTGTTTGATGGGTCTTACAAGAGTCATTCCAAGTGATAGTCTGCGATTATATGTGACATTAATTGGTAATACTGTTGAGTATCCCTTTTGGTTTGTGACAGGACCTCGGCTCGTATTATCAGCTGACATTGTCTATAGACTGTGTCTAAGCATATATGCCACAATGACGCAACATATGAGATTTTAATCCCGTCACAATCGCGTCGTTTTGACAAGCTCGGTCGTGGGCTTTCCGGATAAGGAATACTCAACTGTACTAAAACACAACTGGAAGTCTTTTCAAAGATCAACCTACATGTCTGAAGCTCTGAACAGGTGCAGCGTGCATGGTGGATGGGGAGAGATAGTTATTCCAGACAAATGTCTTGCTTACACCTTGAACACAACCACACATCAACACTGAGATTTACAACGCTAACCTCTGTCACCAATAATCATCACAACGCTAACCTCTGACAGCTGTCACCAATAATCAGCCATTTTCATATCATGCCTACCTGACTTGTGCATTTCATTCTGAGTTTGTACTTTTGTCTTTTGATCAGTAGAGGGCGCTACATTTTCTGTCTGCTACAAAAATGCAAATCAAACTTTTAACATAGCTTCTCATAACGCTGTAATACATGTTGTCAGGGTAGGTATCTCGGTAAGTATACCATAGTGGACTAACCACATTAGGGACAACCGCTAGAATGGAAGGGTCACTTGATGCCAGTTTGGTGAAGCTGCTAGCACATGCCCGGCTGCAGAACAACTTGCTCTTAGAGTAGAATGCATCTTTGACACCAAATCGCCCACAGTATTCGCACTCCACTGAAATCAAAACAAATGAAATACTGTTTACAGGTAAAAGATTGGTTTTAAAGTTATCTTCAGCTTGATAAGTCAATGTTGAGTTGCTAACCAAGTCCTTTCTTGGCTTTACTAGGTGTGTACTGTGATTGGGGTACGGTAGCCTCCTGTTCAGCTTCCTCTGTTGAGTCTATCTCACTACCCCCCTCCTCCCAACACAACTCATCCCGTCCATCTCCCAAGGCACTGCTCACATCAGCATCATCCTGTCACAAAACCAACAAATCATCTCCTGCAGTATTCTAAAAGCAGGCTTAAGTTGGGATATCTGCTATGAATAATTCTCATACTGACTGCAATGAAACATGACAAATGTGAACTCTTGAGTGGAGCTCAATAAAATTCAGTCAGTTTTGAGATGATCTCATTAACATAAATTATGCACATAATGAGGATTATGCAGATGTGAGTGTGGAGACCAACCTGCTGCTGTTGGCTTGGACCAAGCACCTCTACATTATCCAAGTTGAAGTTCACTTCACCTTTGAGTACACTCTGCATCTCACCAGACTCATTATTCAGAGACCAATCTCCCCAGTCTGACACAACATACATAGCACTCAAACTCATGAGATATAACATGTATCAGAATTCACCTTGAATCTATTGCTGTAGAAGACGAAGCTTATCAACAATATACTCTTGGAAAATAAATATTGAGATCAATAAGAAATATCAGTGAGACACACTCACCAGCATCGGATTGATCCTGCAGGCAAACAAAATACAATAGTCAGATATATTATCAATCAACTTCTTTCAATATATGAAAACGACCCTTCTAATGTCCTCATTAAAATAAAGAACCAGGAATGTAAGTGATTGCAGGTGACCAAACATTATCTGTGACTGTTGACTATGAGCAGCAGATGAGTCATTTGGACTAACTGATATAATTTTATATATATGTAATTGGATAGTTTATGAAATAGACAACAGGTCAATTCCTGACTGGCTCATCCTTGGCATGGAACTCTTATATTAGGGGTGTCAGCCGAACCTCGCCAAATGAGCCTGTGCTTGTGACTCAATGTTATTTCCAATTTTTTTCAACTTGCTCTAACTGGCATTTATATTTAAGATACATGGACAAATAATACATCAAACAAAGTTTATTTTCGAATTGATTGGAACCCTCTTTTCGATTTTTTAATCTTTAAAATTTTCGATTTTGTCATGCCCGCACTGGGAGAGCGCATAGCTTGCCTTCACGCGGCCGACGCTAGATCGCTTACGCGGCTGATCGCTTAGGGTCAAACAAGTTGATTTTCTTTCATTTATCAATCGGACCCCTAACATCCAACTATATACGAGGGTAATTCAAGTATAGTGGAACACTTTGGTCCAGTTTATTTTTGAATTGATTGGAACCCTTTTGTCAAATTTGAAACTATAAAATATTCGATTTTGTCATGCCCATGCTGGGAGACTGTATAGCTTACCTTATCAGCATTATGTCATTTAAGAAAACATTCGATTCTTGAACTTAATATGGTACTTTATTTATTTGGGGTTGTAGATTCAAAAAATTATCCGTTACAGGGAATACCAGTAAATTCAAAGGCAGTTAGGGTTCACGGAGTAGATGTTGAGCTGCCAATAGTTACTGTGACCGTTGCGCTAGCTACTCGTCGCCAATGGCAGCACCCAGATTTGTAAGAGATTATAAATATGAGATATGAAAAGTGGCTGTTATCCCTTATGGTAGAATTCCGGCACAAAACCGAGCAATACCATGAAATTTGAAACCTCAATAACTTTATTACTAATTGACTTTAAAAAAATGAAACATATCTTTTTGGAATCCTCATGAGTATACCTATTTTCAGGTATTATTTCAACATGATACAATGAATTTGAAAAAAAAATCACTGACACCCCTGTGGGACTGGGACCAATGAGGAGATCAGGCCTTCAGACTCCCTTGACTTCCTAACTACTTTAAAAACTTTGTCTAAATTATGAAATGACAATAACAGGACAAAGGTTGGTATGAGTTTGAGGAATCCTCTACACGCATTTCAAAGATTAGATGTCGCACCGAGACCAGCTTTATTGAAAATGGTCAATGTGACCTTTTATTCCATTTTCAACCGAGCCCAACTTTTAGAAACAGACCTTCAGAATGTATTCACTCGAAATGACCGTAAAAAATAATGAAAAGTTCAAAGCATTTAAGTTAATAAGCACCATGGGTCACAGACTCCAGCTGCAGGCAAATTGGTCAACAGTCATAACAGCGGTTCAACTTCGTCTTTTTTTAAAAAAACAATTAAGTAACTTCACATTATCAGACGACTATAATAAAGCATTCTGGCTAAAACTTTAACATATTATGTGTGCAACGATAAATTTAATTTACCATAGCTTTCAATCATAGCATTGCTCTTGTTTTAGTAACCTAGTTGAGATTTGGTATCGGTTTTGAAGCCGACCCCTCGACTATCAACAACAAAGATAAGATGTGCGCATGCCCGAGGGGCTTTTCCGGTGAACGTTAGCCCCGTGTTTATTGGTCCGCGTGGAGCGGAAGAAGGCAATAATATTTTTTCTTGACCAATCACGTTCCATGTAAAGTAGACGCAGCTGTCGGATCGGGAGACAAGACCTGAAAATGGTCAAGGTCCCGCTCCCAGCCAAGTTTTCCCGCGCAGCAGAACTATGGCAATAGACAAGAATAGTATACAAGTGATGACACAGAACGGTATTCTTCTTAGGAATTGGAAAACGTATGCGGAGGTAGTACATGAGGATGGTGAAGACGTACAGTTTCTGATATGTGAGAACGTGGCGTGGCACCCTCATTTAGCCCAACGACTGCAGTCACACCTTCAAGATTGTAAACAGAATACAGTCGGGGCCGATAGGGCTCACATCACATCGCTGAAAACGGTCTAAACGGGCATAACACCTTATTATTGAGGCATTCTACTCAAGTCTGGGAGGTAATGTCTCGGTGGCCGCTAATGGAATTAAATTTTAAACTTAATGGTTATTTAGAGAATCATTTGGGCTATAACATATTATGGATGGTTTACCAGCTTTTTAAAGGACAAAATACAAGGCGTCCAAAGCCCTTATCTCGCATAGCAATGCTATTGGGAACCCCTGTTGTTGGCGCCAGTATGCCTGTTTCCGCACTTTTTTGAGGGCGCGACGTGGGGTATGATGGGATTATGACGACATCACTATGTAGCCCTATAGGATCAGGTAAACATGGTAAATGCCGCCTTTATTTTGCCATGTTTAGCCTAGTCCTACAGGTTAACAATCTTGTATATGAGAGACATATTTAACCAAGACTGGAAGCATGGGCTGCCTTTGCGCACACAGCTTACCGATGCTAGAATTGGAGGTCGGTTACTTTCAAAATTTATTGCTGTCTTGTTGGATGCTTACTGTTAAAAGGTTAATGTCATGGAGTGGTCCAACCAGGGCTGTAATGGAAGAGGATGTCATTGGGTGTTACTTGGAAGGAATGATGACTTGGAATGTAACCCACTGAGAGAAAGACAGGGTCTAGACCAAGTCATTTTTGGGGTACTGAATATGATGGTGACATACGAAAGGTTTGAAGAAAATTATATGCAATCGTGTGATACAACAAATAAACCTTTAACAATTCCTATTCGTTATGATTTCAGCAGCTGGTAATATCATGATGTCCGATGAAGCTTGATGATGACTGATGATGTTGGCCCTAATCATAATGGCAGTATCATAATGTGCAAGCTTAGATTTAGCCAGCGAGCACTCTTAATACAAGTATGACCAAATACGCTAAGAAAGACAATCATGCGAATTCTACGTATTACTCCATCCCAATCTCCACCATTTCGAGATAAGATGACCATCGCAAAGTTATGAAAACTCAATATCTTGAAAATCGGATACATCAATCATTGCGATATGCTGTAAATGGTGCTGTAAAATCTTCTTAAGGTAAGTACCATCTCATCTGCATTAACCTGCATCTGGTCCGCTCTATTGTTTATATTCACCTATCCTGACTTAATCAAGTTCCTTCAAAGGCGCATCGACGAGCCGTCTTTGTTGCAGGAATCCTCTATGATGGCTTACTCGATATGCTTCGGCGAGGCATAATTGGTGGTCTCTTTTTCTAGCAACTCGTACACATTGGCTCAGTGATCATAGTGCATTAACATTATTCCTAACCCAGGAAGTAATATGTTCTGAACGGCCATCGCCATACATTATAACGTAAGATAGAACAATGTGTGTACATCATTAAAACATGAGTTTATTGGCATTCTGTGGGGAAATTGATATCCCGCAAACGTTTTTGGATGGCAATTATCATGTGAAGCTACTTTCTTGCACTATTCCTATGACAAGCCGCCCTCATGTTAGTTTGTGTTGGCTGATAGACTCCCAATGTCATCCACGATACTATAATCTGACCTGCTGGGGGAGGGGTCTACATCACATCATATTTATGAATCAATAATCTTTACATACTTATTTCACTTTGGAGCTATTCGGTAGTTACATCATATCTGTGGGTGGATATATCCTAACCGTGGCATTGTGTCTCGCCACGTGGAAATGTTATTAGATAATTTTCCATTTGCATTACTTCCAATGGGTTTTCACATCAGATATTGTCTCTTTACCTACAAATCTCTCCTTTAAATGAGATCTGCCGCCAAGCAGAATGCTATTTCTCTAATGTCGGTTTATCCAAGCGATCTACGGCTACATCGAACACAACTCTGTGACCTAATCAAATGCCATTATTAACGACACCATTTCGGACCAAGCAATCGTACTCGCACAATTGATACATCGTTGTCGAAATCTACCTCAGCTGAGCATATTTATCGCATGATGGGACGCAATTAAACACAGTAATGATCAGTCCAATAGAAACTATTGGGTGACGCGTTGTCATGATATAAAGACCAATTAGCCCCTATGTGTACTAAATCCAAGTGACAAGGCGGTTATTGAAATCAAATACAATTTAGCCTGACCAAAAACATTTCTTTACACCTAGGTTCTAACAGAGCTATTTTTTTCTATTCCAACAGTGTTCTTTATCCACAAGGCATTTTAAAACAAAATTTGATAGCAAAATGCACGATCTACAGTTCTTGCTATAGGCCGTCATAAACTTTCAACTTTTTTATCTCTTGCCAATCAGCCACGGCGTACAGCATAAGACGCAAAAGGTACAGTTTTGTACCGTGATTCTCAGCCATTTGCATGCCTCCTCTTTGAACAATCATTATTTTATAGAAAAACAATTGAATCAGCTGTTATAAGTCTGTCATATTGTACCTCAAGTGATGATTGTAGACGGCTAAATACTGCAATAATAAACATTGGAATCGTCCCTAATCGTTTTCTTGCACAGAAGTAGAATAGATTATTTATGTAGTCAATGGCACATTGGGTAAATGAACTTGCACATTCCATTCGATGATATGGGTCTGTTGGGTTTGTCACCTAACACTTGATTAAGTGACTCTTGCAGCATATTTGGACGCGTACCCAAGCAACACATGGAACATAGCATATACATTGCGAAAATGGTCCATGAATCCATCGACTTTATAGTTGGTTTAATTGATTAACGCGGCAGATCGTGTTTCCGAATACAACCTGCGATTAATGACTGAATGTCCTACAAAATACACCTTACCTTTTTCCATCCCTGGGTTTGGACCTGATTCGAGCATAGCCGTCAATGTCTGGTAAACATTATAGTCAACTCACATTTCATTCAGAAGCAAACACAACGGAGCTATCGCCTTGTGTTAGATCCCCATGGCTGAGTTGTGCATCAGCGTGAAGCATGCGCACAGGAGACGCCTCACGTATCCAGCCCAGCGGCGCGTTAGCCATATAAAAGACAACTGGAGACTAGTTGAGGCAATCGTGCCGCTATCATACGTTGCTCAGTGACAGAACGTACTTGCTACCCGAGACGCCATCGCTAACTAGGGGCGCAATGGATAGTAACCTATCGTTCAATATAGTTGACACTTCCCTGCAACCAAATCGAGATGAAGAATGGCGAAGTAATCATTTTGAAATATTTTTGAAAGGTCTATACCGATATGGACTTATCGTGTGCATTGTGCTTGGCTTGTGTGGGAACAGTGTATCAGTGAGTGTATTAGCCCGGCCAGGCTTTCGCAAACACGGCTCCAATATACTTCTTATATTGCTTAACGTTGCAGACAGCTTGTTTCTTGGTTGTCTTTTTCTTATATGGCTTGGTTGGTTGAAGGTGAATATAATGCATACAAATGGGCTCTGTCAGGCCACAGTGTTCATATCGTACGTCAGTGGCTTCCTCTCTGTATGGACCGTGGTTTTGTTGACAGCAGAGAGAATGCTTGCAGTTTACAGCCCGCTTAAATGGACGACAATGCGCCAAAGGAAGTACGTTGTCATGGCTATAGTTGCAATGTGTTTTGTGAGTATCGGATTGTACAGCTTCACAGCATGGACAACGGGAATAACTCACATGAATGGAACGCCTATCTGTGTATCTTTGCCTCAGTATGTCCACGTTCAGTTTATCGTGATGTGCATTGACACTTTCTGCACTTTCCTAGTACCTTGTGTGCTTATTGTCATCTTTAACATTTGTATAGGTTGTAAGTTGTGGCACTTCTTCAGGCGACAGCATTACCTATATCGTTATCGGGATGTCAAAATCAGCAAGCGACATTCTCACGTCAAACAACAGGAGTCCTGTCATATTGGTGATGCTGAGCAGATGTCAACTCTGAGCAGACCAAAACAATGTATTCCTGACACAAATGATTCCCAACAGCCGAAAACAACACGTGCGATACACAACGCTGATCTCTCATCATGCAAATTGGATCCGCTACAAACATCCATTGATCCCCTGCATTTGATTGAAGCTAATTTGCACTCACCGACGTACAGAGGGAAACGATGTCATACGTCTAGTCTTGGAGAGCAACAGCTGAACTCCACAATGGCGCTTGGTAATAAAAGATACCACAAAAACATTCAGCGTATGACGTATTCTCAGATTGTGAGGCGGCGTGCAGACGGATTGTGTAACCCCAAAATAGCCTCGATGACTACGTCTCAACCCCAGCCCTTGCAAATGAAAGTTACCCAAACCCTCTTAATTGTTTCTAGTGTGTTCGTTCTACTTAATCTCCCAAGTCACGTGTTTCGTTTTGTTATCTTCATATCATATATCACACCAAATTGTTGTTCATTCAGCGACACTGCAATTCGCATGCAGAGTATATTCCAAATGCTTCATTATTGTAGTTTTTCTATTAATTTCTACCTCTACTGCGCCTGCAGCAAGGCATTTAGGAAAGCACTCAGTTGTATGGTTAATCGTTGCCGGCGTCGTGTGGCTACCATTGCCACCAACTGTTTGCAGATGTTATGCGTAGGAGGCTTTTAAATAACCACATACTGGTTACTATAATGTTTATCGGAATTTGAAATAAATAACATTTTATTACATTTCAAATTAATTAAGTTATGAGTTAGCCATATAATGTTCTGCGTCGCTCTATCTAGAACACTGTTCATTATCTTACCCTTTCCTCAAATTATTATTTTCAGTTCATGTCTTGTGTAATACTTGTAGACCATTGGAATTCGCAGTGCTTGTTTCCTAATTAATTATCTCTAAAGCTTCCGGAGGCATCTTTTCAGAAAAGCTCGGTAAGAGCCCACATCAGTCAAAATGAATCATGTTACTATGGATCACAATTTGAGTATAAATACCATGTAAAGCAGGAGCAAAATGCTATCCCATGATAGACAAGTGCCGCGGTAATCTTGTGTTCTCCCGTCAGTCTGTTGTGAATTCGTATTTAAGGATGATCTGATCGCTAAACGTCCATTGCCATGTCTTATACTATGTCTACTCTTTCGTTGTTGTGCTGTTACTCGCTGCTTGTTGTTGCTGAGTGGGGACTAGCCAGAGAAATAACACGAATCCAGGAGTAGAGTTGCTTGTTGGTTTAACAATGATGCTTCACTGGGATCTCGGTCAGAATCTCGTTTCTTGACTAGAAAAATCTCGCTGACTGACCTGCGTGTCCAAGGATTGGCTTTCAGGGTCACACCGCTACCACGCGGGTGGGAGTTGACCCAGACTAAACATGTCGTACTGAGCTGGAATAGTATTTTAACATCCTCCCCAACTATAATTAGGTAGAGCTTCCACTGTTAAATAAATTTTGAATTTATTTTTTAATTTTAAAAAATGACTTATTGAAGTTTGAATGAAATATGAATTATAGTAAATAGAAGTCCAGCACGGCATTAGCCTGATGTTACTGAATTTGACATGCGCAAATACTGTTTTACACTGGCACATGTCCACAACAAAGGTAAATAACAGTAGTATCCAATTGATAATAATGCTTATCCTTTTACAATAATAAGCGAAAGTGTTTGATTAATTGATACTGTCTGTTATGAATAAATTGATTTTTTTTATCGTATACCGTATCAGAGCTGTTTTCAGTTAAGCCATTGATATACCAAAATATCACACATAGCACATCCAGTCTATTATGTGTGGACATGCTCGTATAATGTTCTGTCACAATTATCTACCAAGCGACTTTATACATGTCTTCTTTGGTTGAATATTCGCACGAAGCCGATCATCATACTTATTTGACATTAAATTTTCATGACGCGGTTAGTTCCAATGTCGTTTAAGCATAGATGGACACGATTCGCCATTGGGGTGCAGTTGGCCAGTTTAGATTAAGTAGAATTTGGTCAAATACGGAAAAGCTCATTCAATATTTCATGGGATTGTTAATAACACATTCATCATCTAATTAAATTCATCGTTAAATTCCAAAGATATGGCCCACTTGGAAGCCATATTAAACCAATGCTGAATGTGAACGCGGGAATATTCCTTTATTTTGATTTATATTCATTTTTCTGTTGTGTTTATCTACATTCAATCGCAGCTCGATGAATCTGCTCGCCGTTTGCTGATTTCGATGATTAAAGATTGTAATATCTAATGACATATTTTACCCCCAACACATATGCATATACTACAACAAAGAGTGACGTGGCATACATGTGATCAATATCCCCATTGTACAAGACTTCATTTACAATCTCCATCTCCATTATTTCAGTCACAGGAGCGGAGACCCATCAGCTTACATTACAAAACACGATAAGAACCAGCATGAACGAGATGCATACTTGAAAGATAACAGGGAGCAGATTCTTATAATAGTAGATATCATTATGTTGGAATGACTTAAATAATCATGAAAACGCCGCTTCAAATTTATGGTTACCACGCCGGTTGTTTGGGATTGTTTATTCACAATGCAGTCATGTCCACGCCTTCGAAATGACACTAAATTTCACCAAAAATGTAACGGAGCCAACTCATATAGCTTCCTAGCGCTCAGCCGCTTCCGAGCGCCGAGCCGCTATCTGTATATTGCCACAAGGTATGAAACAAAATGGCCCCTTCCCTCATTCGCTCGTGAAATCTTTGTCTTTCATTCGTTATGTGTTAGTTATCGCATGGTCACGTGGGTGTTATGGGGAATGAACCAAGGACACGTAGCGTCCGAGCGTGTTCCCCCCATATCACCCGCATGGCCTTGCGATAACATACTTATTGCGATGGCACCGACATGCGATTATCAAGCGCAACTTCTCATCAAATGATCGCCATGTTTATTAACCTGCCGTAAGGAAAATAACACAAGGGTTGTATTTTGGTCGCTTGGGGGCTGAAATCGTTTTTAGAAGTTATGATTAAATCGCATAAAAGCAACCAGTATTAAGGACCTGTGTCGGGTGACAGACAGATTAAAATATTACGAAGAAAACAATTCAAGAAGGTTACCTAAACGACTACAATCCTTATTTGTTATACACGAATAATGAGCTGGTATTAATAATATATTTGTCATTATAAGAACATCTCGGGTGTGAGCGATAATGGGGAGGACAGTGTATAGCCAGCACACCCGAAGCATTTGAGTTGGTCCTAACCTTTCTGACGCATGCATATTCGCTCCTTTGTATTTGTGATGGATACCGTGCAACAACTACTGTTGTAGCGATTACATTATCATCTGATTATCTGATTGTCATCCGTTGCTATTTATTTGTATTCGTAGAAACAACGATGTATTTCGTGCAATGTCAGTTTGTCTGAGAATGAAGACATGATATCATGGTACATGATGTATCGAGAACGTACAAGATATAATATTGCTAACATCGCTAAAGAGTTATGCATTATTTTGTGAGGATATAAGCGTGATTATCGCTTTTAATATTCAAAAGCATTTACAGGGCTTCTAACCAAGACAAGTTACAACAGGGCATCCAAACGGGAAGCACAGAACGTTTACTGGTATAGAAATGTTGTCACCGTTCGCAAATGAAATTAAGAGCAACAGTCAAATGACGGAGACACTGGCAAGAACGAGATAGCGTGTGTCTGTTTATTTCTAGCTCATTCTAGTCATGAAGGGTGGTAACTTCGAGACCCGTATTAAAATAACGGAAATCTACGTGTCACTTATTTTGTGTGCGTTAAGCGTGTTCGTTTTTTAGGCAAATACATTGAGTAATTGTGCTGCGGCTTATGTAAATACTATTGTTGATTTAAGTTTTATTAATAATTCGACTATTTTGTGGATATTATGCACATTTACCATGGAAAGCTAGTCCAAAATGTGAAAGTAGGATATATTGATAATACACTTTGTGTTGGGTACCATCATTAAGGAGTAATGTACACATGTCTACTAATTGACTTGCCGCGTCATTTATATTTCGGGATAGGTGAACAATCAGTCCGGGGTTTCTGCCTGTAGGTTGGCATTTACCACTAATGGCAAACTGCTATCACACGTGTAAAGACCACATATTGCATTTATGAAGTCTCACGAATACCATATACATTGCGATACAACAGTCTGTATCCCAAGTTTGCAAGCTTTATCAATCCGCTCCCCGACGAGGGTTTCTTTTGGTAAGAAAATGCAGAGTTATATGGCACAAATGCAGAGCTTTACAGAGCTTCATTGCACTTGCTGATCATCGAAGCATGGCAGCTTTTCTCATCAACGTCTTGGCTTCTGTTTTCGATGCATTATGCGTTCATATATCATAACCTAATAATGTTGTAAAAGACCGCTTATGAAACTGGCTCTATGAAAAAGGGTCTTAATTAGACTAAACAAACAGACACAAAGAATTCGTGTCATAATCTGTCACTTCACCTCGCCAGGTGGCGCCGACCTAGCTCCTGACACATTGGCTGTTAATTCAATAGATGGCTGTGTCTGATTGTATTCTCTTCAGCCAGATATATATCTCATAGGAATCAATTCACCAGCTGGTGTTGAGTCTATAAACACATGAACACATGAAAGTTTTTCAAGATGTTTATATGCAGCCATATGGATATCATGACATACTTACTGTGATGTGTGTATCTTCGCCGCTAGGTGGCACACAATCAAGTACCAGAATACTTTTTACAATCATTGATTTGGTCCCAGATAACACCCACCTCACCAGTTAATATAAAAGAATCAGTACCCCTCTGCAGTCAGACAATATTGTTTCAAACTCATTACAGAACGATTGCTGGAGCCGATCGCTGACGCCCCGGACAGCATACAACAGACTAAGTTGCGTCGTGCTGATATTCGTCTTCATTTTCTGATTTGAGGATTGAATTGTTTAGCTGTGTAAGAATCAAGCTTAGCGCCACCGGTGAATGCTAGAACAAATATTAAGCAATAGTCATTCACTTTGTTGTTTGATGCCTGTTAAATATGAGACCACATTAAACAGCAGACTGACATTATGGGGCATGATGTCCAATCCAGACTAGAGACACCTGACGATAACAGCTCTCCACGTTAGTAGACCACAAGTCAAAACGGACGTTGCATCATCCCTTCAGTGCCATTATGTGACCTCCCAAGGTCGTCTTCGTCAGGATGTCTCTGATGAGACAGCACCTGGCGGGCTCTTATTGTTATCATCATGATGCGAGATGAGGCGAGGGGCACCTCTCTCTGTTTTGTACCGGCATCTGAGGAGGCACCCTGGTGGAATGCATCGTGATGGATAGCGAAGGTAGTAATTAGTGAATGTGGCATCGGAGTCTGCAAGGCCTGAAGTTTCCCGCAGTGGTGCTGCGCCGTTGGACGCAGCTCTCATGAATGCCGAATGGACGCAGACAGCCTCTATCTTCCGTGTCCCGAGGTCTTATTTCTTTAATGTACAGGGTCACATACAAAATCACTGTATCAAATTCAGTGTCAGCTGATCACAACACTGCCATAAAAATGTGATGATATAACAGTTTGTCACAGACTGGTTTTTTGATTGTCTCATATTGCTTGAATGTATAAATAAGTAACAGGAGCGAGTCGTGCATTACTGAAGGAAAAGATGCCGTGTTAAGCTGTTTTTTGTGTGTTTTACGTTTGCTAATGCTTTATTTCGTTAAGTAAATAGATATGACAGGTGTGAGTCGTGGATGATTGAATGAACTACCTGTATTTGGTGTATAAAATGAAAGGATAATGGAGGTGTGAGTTGTAGAAAAGGTGAAGGTTTTTTTGTGGCATTGTGCCGATGTGCATGCAGAGGGAGTGCTATCGACACCCGTCGCTTCGTCTGATTACTCCACATGTGACACACCTCTGGTACCGGTATATCAGACAGGATAAGTGTCGCACACTGCATTATTTGAATAAGCCCCGGTCGGACGGCGATAATCTTATATACCATCCCGAATCTTCAATTTCCACGCGAATGGGTAATGTGTTTTGACGGGACTGTGGGATTAAGAATCGGGAAAACAATATATATCAAGAGTCTGTGAATAAATATAAAGGACCGCGCAAACATCTTAACCCCTTACGCGGTTCTTAAGAAATGCCATTTAATATAGAATTCCGAGAAATCCAGATGCGAAGTACACCATTTTTGTAAATATAAGGGCCCATAGTATTTGTTTGCTCACCGTTCGCTAGGTGCGCAATATGCTTTTTGAACTGTCATGTTCGAAATAGTCAAGACTGCGCCTGCGCGCAGCTACTACAGCCTCGTTTTAAAGATAAACACATCGATGGTGCCACAACAAATGCAATCATAATAGTAGTCCGAATAACTCGCCAGGTTCTATACATTCAAGGTATCTGATTCGAATTGTGCATTTGTGTATTAAATTGGGATCAAACATCGTAGGACTTCTACTTAGACGTCGTGTAGGGATATAGTTAGATATAGATATACAACATATCTGATTATCCTCACTGTATTTCCGCTCACTTGAGACTTGTGCGTGTTTCGTTTGTAAAACGTAAATTTTACTTGTATATTTGCCCGAGTGTGGCACAGCAGTACCAAACCAAGAAACGCCATTAAAATGCGCGTTTAACACCTAAAGTTTACAAATTAGTTTGTGTCATATAACTAGTAAGCGAAACAGAGACCAGGTATCCAATCAGGTGACTATAATACCATACATACAACCTTTATTTAATTGAATAGGAGACACACTAAATATTTTATATATCAAGTCCTTGACATTCGGGGAACCAAGAGATTTTGAAACATAACACTGGATCAATCGACAAAAGATGCCAATATGGGAGCGGATTGACCTAGACCTGCAGTATTTGTGCATATTGCTCTCTGTCTGATGTGGATGATTTGGTCAATAGATTGATTAGTGCCATCAGCTAAAATAGTGGATAAAACAAAAGCAGACATACGGTGGTGTAGTTATCTTACATCAGGACTTCATTAGGCAAATAGATATATCACACGAAGCAAACTCATCGAGGTCCCACTCCTAACTTTAGGAATAGATCAACGTCAGTCAGTCTATACATATACACACGCCTACTCTACTTAAGGAATCTATACAAACGTTCGGGTTCTTTACTTCAGGTGATTAGTGAAGAATTATGCCAGGCTTGCATTCCACTAATGGATAATTAACTCTAATGAACATATCAGTAACATTGACAGCGACCAAATAGACTCGGCACAGTTACTTTATAAAGGGTGAACGACAACCATCTCCCCCGACAAAACTAACCGCCACTTAAAGGTCAATTGTCACCTGGCTGAATGTTCGTGCATCAGTCATTCAATTCACGTGAATAGGTGTTTGAATACGTAAAGTCAGCAGCCGACATTGACAAACTCGACCGATGGTGAGGTAGGGTCATCTTAATTTTCCCACCCATCTTTGACTCCTATTTACCTTTAACTCAGACACTAAATGCGTCCATTCATCCAACTTTCAATCCATTCCCTGTCCGATTATGCCGCGCTCGCCTGCGACCTTTATTGCATGTGCACAATAAACCAACATTAGGAACACAAATTAAAGGAATCGATTCATATTCTCATAATTTCTACCTGATCTTGATCAAGCTGAGTTATTCCGGAATCAAACTTGCAAGATTAAAATCAGACACATCAGAATGACTGTCAGCCACGCGATATCGGGATCGAATGCGAACTCCAGTGCGCCATCCCTGTAATTGTGATTCAAAACGAAGCAATTTACAATATCACTCACTCACTCTACCCTGCTACTAGGATGTAGATATGGCGGGAGATAGGGATGATATAGACTATGCTTCCAATCGCATTTGCGACCAGCTTCATTCTGAACATTTTCTATGTTTCCTGCATTGATACTCTTAAAGTTTACGTCAGATACTTAATAATTTTTTCTAGACTTTATCCTGCATTACTCTGAAATCGTGCTGCATTGTAGGAAACGATATACTTATAAACGTTTTCAGTATCTATTTCAACATCAAAAGTTAATCAGCTCATTGTTGTTATGCAAGTAGCTATGAGGTTTCTAATTGAGAACAGCTTTCTGCCATTTTATGATTTTTTTTGGCAGTTAAGTTTTACTGGCGTCTTTCCAATGATTATCTAAAAACATTTTGCTTGTGTTGTCTCATCATAAACTATTGCTTCACCTGTTGAGGAGCTCCTAATTACGACACAGTGATTTGTTCCAAGCTGGAACAACCAAAGCTAAGTAGTTTTTACACCTTGCAAGTTGCCTGCACAGACAGTAGCAGTTGGCACCGTGTTTGCATATCTAACACTCTGGCATGTCTCACCATTTGACTTGAGCGCCATTTTGCGTGTTACAAAGCCGCAGTGCTGAGGTTGGACGAAATTTTGTTTTGTTCTTGTTCACAACACTGACATTCCTCTCACAATCAGCATTTTAATGGATTGTTGCCCAAACCCCATGCAGCGCTAATTTAATATATCCAACCAATCTACTGAAACGTCCGCGCTAGGAGTTTGGGGTGGTATGTATCATCGTATGGGTTTGGACAAGGGACAGTCGACGGGTGGGGCGGTTTTGGTTCTGAATTGGGTTATTTTAAGTTTGTTGCAACCCACTTTGATAAGACTTTTACGCTATAAATGTCTACTTTAACACCATGCTGGTGTTGTTGAAGCCTTGGATAGCTAGAATAAATTTGGTGAAATTTAGTGACAGAGATGACCTTAAATCTGTATTATTTGCAAATTGTTTTTGGCTGACTTTTGCAGGCTTTTGGCTCAAACACTGTAATATTATTGATTAAATTATTCTTGTCATGTTCATTCATTAATTAAATTGAACCAAACCACTTTCAAATCTAAAGGAAATCGAAACGCCAAGAAGGGGATCACGTACAAGAAGAGGCCGTGGAAGGGGTCATGATACAGATTCTGACAACCTGTGTGGAACGGAGGTTGGTTCCTATATAATTTGAATTGGATTCTTATTTAACTCAATACATCCATTATGACTGGGAAGGATGTGTTAAATGGTTTGAAATTGTTCATTATGACACAGGTGTCCAAGTCGAAGGATGTTGCAGACCAGCCCGAAGAGGTGGCAGAGGAGCCCCACCTTCTTCAAACAAGGTACTATTGAGCTTGCCTTACCTAATTGAATCACTTTGTCAGTAAATAGAGGGTCTCATGTTGGACTTATCGAACCATATATATCCATTGGTTCTCATTTGTTTGTAGACCTCGACAGGCCAAAAGCAAGTCAATCTTGTTTTCAGGGGCTACCTTGGCAACACACCAAAGAGAAAATTGAAGGTATTGTACAACTCAGCAGTTAGCACTCTTCAGCTGCTCCAAAAACCTTCATGCAATTTTGGTCACAGAGAGTGATTTGCATTAGAGATATTCAATCCATCAAAATGAAGACTTTTGATTACTCATAGTTTTTTCAGAATTTTGTGTGGTGGCTGGATTTGGATGGGGTGCGGCAGTTGCTGGTTGATGGTTAGACAGATATCCTCAGTTTGCGCTTACAATCACCCGACAACCCACAATGCTGAAAGAAGGATTCCACCCTCCATCAACTACCACTTCACCAGACTGGTGCATCTGCCTTCAATGTAGTGAAATGCCTACCCCTGTGGAGCGGCAATGTTGCACAGTTCTTCTATTACAGTTTGGATTTACAGATAAAAAAATGTGACTAATGCAAGATTTGTACATTTCAACAAAAACATATTTCCAAATCATATTTTTAATCAAAACGAGACACCTGCAACTCAACAGTTTCTTGGGTAGATGGCCTAAGCACAGGAGCAATGTTCAGACTGATGTTGCGGGGTCATCCGCAAAGCGTTGTGGGTGTTGTTGTGATTGCTGTTGCATTGCTTGGGTCTTAAGATTTCTGTCATCATATCTGGTATATGGGCGTAAGTCTTGGGGTCTTAACCGATGACCACGTCTTCGACTGCTTGTTGAAGCGAGTGCTGTACCTGTAACACAACAAAATTGCATTATATGGCCAAATATCTAGAACACATTACATGTGCGACATCAGTATTTTGTTTTCTGACAGGTCATTTAGTCAGTATGTAGTGGTCATGAGAGACTTACATTGGCTAACCATCCTTCTTGAGTGCATATGCCCGATCCCAATGCCTGTTGTGGTCCATTGCCACATCTTGATGCGGGCAAGGTATTACGAACACCTGAACACCAGCCATTGAATTAGGGTTAAGAGGATGCAATAATATTTCTACCTGAAATTTACAACAACAATTAACAAATCCAAATAGTGCAATGGACACACAATAGGCCCTTACTCCTTATATTTTATTTAATCAGTGACATTTAAGTCGATTCAATACAGACCTATTCGATAGCAGGGTGTTCATAATACAACGAGATTACTTACATGTCCAGCAAAAACTTTGCAGCTTCTTCGTTGGACAAACTCCTCACTTCCCTGAATGCCTATCTTAAAGAGACCCTCGTGTTAGACCTCAGCTAGTCTAGCTCCCGATTCCTTCTCTTAGTTGTTGAATCTGGTAATAATCTGGCTTCTTTCTCCCTCCACCTTTTCTTGTTTCTTGCTTTGGTCGTCCATTATCGCAATGAAAATAGCGCAAACTAAACATCCGCCGGCGGTGAACGGCACAGAGTGATGACGTTTCTGCACTTCCGGAATTAATAATACATGAGCTTCCAAATAAGGGCTATTTTTGACGGGACATGAAAAATAAGGACTCTGATAACATGAAATACCGGACTGCTTAAATGTGGGCGGTCAAAGACAGCGAAATATGAAGATCAAGCACGAAGGTACAATGTGGTAAAATGCTCAATCTGATGAGAACCAATGGTCGTATAAAAGACGTAAGGTTGTTCTATCTAAAGTAAACTCAGGGCTACCATTTCTCCTTTGTATACTTTGGAATTGACCATGGGTCTGTCTTGGCCACTAGACTATTGGAATCAAAAGATTGGATTGGAAAGTGGGGGGGGGGGGGCAATCCTGATAACGATGACTTTAAGTGAAATCCACTAGGTTGGGTCATTAAACAATTGCATCACGTAAGTCATATCGTGGCATCGAGGATGGTAATAATGATGATGATGGTGATAATGATGATCGTCGTCGTAATTCAATAGCAAGTGACGTGACAAAACACATATGATGAAAAAATAAGATACATATACACATTAAATGGTAACATACGTTCTAATTATAAACATAGTACAATGAACAGCACTTCGTACGCGCAATCGGCAAAAAAATCATCTTTGTACCTGTGTTTGAATGAGTTCGTGGAGCCGTGCCAAAGACTTGTTAGAGCCCTATACGCCGAACGTGCAATGAATCATTTTCAAGCTTCAACCAACATGATTATGCCACTTATGTATATCGAAATGCTCACACATCAGACTGGACTCGTTACTTTTTGCGGAAAGCTCTTCACAACAACATACATATGAATGAGTTTAACATTTTATGACTGTGGTTTTTATATAGGATACAGGGGGTCGACTTCTAAATTACCAACAGGCAATAACGGTTGTCGGCAATAAAGCCATTTTGAATTATACATTACGTCTCATGCATTAATACTTGGGTCCAAGATCCCCCTAGAGTGATACCAAAGACATCGATTACATTCGAAGCCGCGACTAAAAGAATATTGTTCAATCATGTCTCGGTAATTATGAAGCTGAGTAGTTCTTACACCTTTCTCAACTTGGCAAGCGGCGATTTGTTTGCATAATCATCACCTTGTGTGTGTTGCTGCGAGACGTCAGTTATCAGCTGGCTTGGTGTCAACCTTTAATGGATTTGACAATGAACTATTCCTTTTTCACTTACTTTTTAATGGTACAGTTACACACAGCACGAGACAACCTCGTAAAAGGACTGAGTTTGTACTGAGTTTTAGAACGAAAAGATATGAGCGCTTGAAGGTTGAAAACTGTTTGAAAACTGAACAGAAATGGTGGCGCCTCTTGCAGAGTCGAGCTATGTAGTTTGAAGAAACTTGGCTCCCTAACATAATGCGGTTGTGGATTTGCCGCTACAATTTATAATGTAATTGATGTAAAATTATCGATCTCACTGCTAGTGTTCCAAACAAACAACTCCCCTATGATTTGTGTCTTGAATTATCTTTCCAAAATGAGTTTTTACTTCTGACGTTGCATCATCCCTTCAGCACCATTATGTGACCTCCCAAGGTCGTCTTCGTCAGGATGTCTCTGATGAGACAGCACCTGGCGGGCTCTTATTGTTATCATCATGATGCGAGATGAGTCGAGGGGGACCACTGTCTTTTTTATACCGGCATCTGAGGAGGCTCCCTGGTGGAATGCATCGTGATGGATAGCGACGGTAGTAATTAGTGAATGTGGCATCTGCCGTTGGACGCAGCTCTCATGAATGCTGAATGGACGCAGGCGGTTTTTACCTTCCGTGTCCCGAGGTCTTATTTCTTTAATATAAGGTGTAACATACAAAATCAGGTTAGTGTCACTGGATCAACTGAAATGTCAGCTGATCACAACACAGCCATAAAAATGTGATGATACTGGCTTTTTAATTGTCTCATATTGCTTGAATGTATAAATAAGTAACAGGAGCGAGTAGTGCATGATTGAAGGAAAAGATGCCGTGTTAGGCATTTTTTGGTGTGTTTTATGTTTGCTAATGCTTTATTTCGTTAAGTAAATAGATATGACAGGTGTGAGTCGTGGATGATTGAATGAACTACCTGTATTTGGCGTATTAAGTGAATGGACAATGGAGGTGTGAGTTGTAGAAAAGATGAACGTTTGTTTGAGGCATTGTGCCGATGTGCTTGCAGAGGGAGTGCTATGGACACCTGTCGCTTCGTCTGATGTTTCCACATGTGACACACCTCTGGTACCAAATTGTAAAGATATTCTCCCAGTGCGACCAAATTGTAAAATATCCCATTGCTGCCGCCAAATTATAAGGATATATCTCTCACTACTTATCATAACGTTTCTCTACCGCTGTTGTATTTCTCTATACTATAGTATTATCACTTGCACTCTTGAGGGTTCCCCGTAATATGTGACTCTTTAACAAATATAAGTGATTGTATTGGACCAGTTATACATTGAACTATAGATTATCACAACAAAACCTCTTAACACACATCGTCAAACCACATAGAACTGCAGGAATCTTTCTATCCTCTTTACAATTATGCTGGCATGGACGCATATAAGTCTCACTCAAATTCCCTGTTTCATTTCTCTTCTTTACTCGGTCCATCTTCGCCTTCCGTTCAGTCTGTTCTCTCTAATCACTCAACTACTTTTGTCTCCACGTGGTAGCGCAATCGACCCCCAATCTCCGATATTCTTTTCTTTGTTCTCTCCCCAAAGAGCTTGTAGCTTCCCTAAGGTGGTTAACTTCCAACAATATACGTGAAATCGCCACCTGTGTGCCAGCGCGATGTTTGTCATAACGTCTCTCCTAAAACCACTTCGATTTTTTAGAGGCACGGTCGCCTTGACCAATAAGATGACTCCATTACTTAAAGATAAACATATCGACACGTGCACATCGATGATGTAACCCGTCATACAAGGTGAAAATGGCAAAAAGCATACCCCGTCGTACGAGGTACTGTGTAAACGAATCAACTGTGGTACGATGTGAAAATAGCAAAAAACGTACCCCGTTGTACAAGGTATTATGTAACCGTATCAACTGTTGTACGATATGAAAAGGGTGTGTGCGGCTTGGATCATCAGAAATCAGACTCGTTGGCGCCTGTAACAAGTATGCCGTAGTCAAAAAGGCATGAAGCCAGCTAAACACCAAAATATAATACACAGGTATCTATTGAAGTAAATGTAAGAATAATTCACTTGATCTTCGAGACTTGACCTATGTTCAAATTAAAGCAGAATGGCGACTGCAACAGAAAATACCCAGTTATTATTGGTTGAAGTGGTACAGTATGTCTTCAGAATTAATCTCTATATTTTACTGGAAGTTTTGTACCATTTATTACTTATATGGCTTGTTGTCTCTTGTGGTCAAAAACATGCTACTCTTTGGGTGCATTCCCTGCGATTTGAATGCTTGAAGCAGTTTTTGTGTGTACACTAATGTGGGGCATTTCAGCAAAACAAATTTAAAGAGCCAAACATATTAAATATGGTTTTTTTATGTTGCCTACAAGATTTGGGGACAGCTACCCAACTTCAATTTACCCCAAACTCAGCAAAAGACTTCATCATGAATGTATGGACAATATTGATCAGCAATCGTCATTTATTAGTATTGATCATCAACACAATCATTCATATGCTAATTTTCAGGAAACCTTAACTTTCTAAAGTGAAACATCAAAATACCAGCTCATACTACATAACTCAAGTTTTATTTTTAGTCAATACCTTGTTCCGAGGCACACATTCAATGGATATTCTCCAGCATCACACCCGTTTATTTAATGTGGCACCTTCATTTATCATTGCAGCATATGACCCCAAATTAAGAATGACTAACAGTAAAGCTGCAGGTTAAAATAGCATCACACAAAACAAGGAACATTCTAAATACACCGTTACATAAAAATAATTATAAAAAAGGAAAACAAATAACAGACAGTCACTGAGATCAGATCAAACAAATAAAAACGTAGCAGTATGATTATAAAAATGAGACCAGCTCGGTAGAAATGATAAAAACGGCCTTACACCGAAAATGTAAAAACATGACTATATGTTTGTTCTATGACACAGGATATGTAGCTAAAATGTAGCCATGTTCAGTTTATGCAGGAAATTATATCAGTAAAAACAAACATAAGAAAACAATAGAATCATAGTATCAGTGTTTCTATCACAAGTGCCACTTTAGTGACAATCATTGCAGGAATGAGTGTAAACAAAAAAATGGGAACACGGTCATAACAGGCATTTACACCAAGCAATAGTTCATTTAAGTGTTCTATGTGGGTACATTTATATAAGCTACAAACACCAGAGAGTTATTGCCCATCCTACTTCAAGTGAAGAATGCTGAACTTCTGTAAATAAGAATAAGAAGCCTAGATAAACTGGAACATTATGATGTATAACTGAGAACAGTTCGAATGCGCTTTGACCTTCTCTGGTTTGACTGTGACATGTCATTGGCTACTTTTCTTCTCGTTATCCCCTCCACCTCTGATTGTGCATTCACATGAAAACTACACTGGCCCTGTGAACTAACTCTTTGTGTTGCTGGTTTCAAAGTGTTTTTGACAATTTCATCAATTGCATCATACAAAGTTCTGTCCATGTTTAACAGACCAGACTGAACATCAAATGTGAGATTTACTGTTGATATTACATCAGACATCATGCATTGTGCCACTGTTAAGCTATCATCAAATGTGACAAAGTCTCCACTTCCTAATCCTTCTTTAACGTCAAATACCTGCACATAAACAACAATATCCTTGGTCTTGGGGTCATTCATAGATACAGGTAATTTATAATCCTGTTTGGTTTTGCCCTTGTATACCATACGGACAACTGAACCAACTCTAAAGGTATTTTCCTCCCGTTCAATAAATGCACAATCATCAAAAAGATGGATGTTGTCACTGCTGGCCTCTGAAGATTTATCTGTATGCCTCGTGTATTCCTGGCGCTGTCTTACTCTATCCAACCTGTATCATGGTAAAAAATTGTGTGATATTTAAACAACCATACCAATTCAAAATGAGACTGAGTTAGTCTTATATGTCTACGAATAAGGGTATCCACAGTGATCAAACCATGATTAAAACCTACAACAATATTATAAAATCATTTTGTAATTCCAATGACTCAGAGAACAATAAATATAAAAAAATGTATAAAAGTTATATAACATGCTATAGTGTAACACACTGTCACGGATCCAAACATTTTCTCACCTGCTATGGGACAGATGTGGATCATCATTTAACAGTTCCACCAAGGTTGATTTGTATACCCATGAGCTCTGTCCGGGAATGGGAACCCGCGGAATTCTTTTCTTTCGAGACAGACTGCTCCTGATTCACATGCAAATCACACAATGCAAAAGACCATAATAAGTTGATGCTTGCACACAATGATACGACACAAGGTTTTTTGGGCCTATAAGTGTCCATATTAAGTTGGCCAGGTTCTACAAGTCCAAATGGAGCTAAGTTTTCCCCCCTGGTTACTCACTGTTCATCGGTGGTGTCATCTAAACAGGCAACCTGGTCAAATATCTCCCTCATGCTACCCGCCCCGTCCAAGCGGCTTCGGTTTTCAGTACTGCATGAATCTACTTCTGGAAAATCAAGTACAATCATAAAAATTATCCCACCGCAATATAATGATTAGAAGTCGTGGACTGGAGAAAGAACGGCAACACAAGTTATGTTTAAAAAAACCCATATCAGACAAAGAATTAAAATATAAATACCAGAGTATGGAGTATCATTGGGGGTGTCATCATCTGCAGGGTTGTCATCATCTGCAGGGTTGTCATCATCTGCGGGGTTGTCATCATCTGCGGTTCTTTGATCTTCTGCAGGGTTGTCATCATTTGTGGGTCTGTCATCATCTGCTGGGCTATCATCATTTGCAGGACTGTCTTTGTCATAATCAACTTGAGCATGCAATTCATTTCCAGTAGTGCTGAATGGTTTGTAAAACCAACCATCATCGGGTGGTTTTCCGTCATCATTGTCTGGATCATCATCCTCGCTGTCACCAGTGACTGGTCCCATGCCCACCTTCCTGGCCATATTTCGTGCCAATTTCATTCCTTGTTTCCAAGCAATTTCCTCCTCCCCTGGTAAAGGGTAGAGAAGCAGATCTGCAGCCACAGCATCAGCAGGGTACTGAGTGTACCATATACTTTCTTGCTTTGGGTGGGGCTTTGCAAAGTCAGGGCCATCTGGGGACACCTTTATTTCCTCAAGACGTATCATGTGGGACAGATTTCGGCGCAAATCATTAAATGTGTAGTTGTGCCGATTTCCTGTCCACTGCCCATTTTTACTCCAGAATGTTTCTACAACATCGGTCCCCATCAAGTCCAATCGACACTCTTCCATCGGAAATATGTCGCGCATGTAGCAAATCAGCATGACCGCAGCATGGCATGAAAGAATGATGTCAATATAAGTTTCTCTTGTGATAAAGTTGAGCCTGGTGGTCTGACCTGGATGTAACACTACAAAGTTATGCCAGATTCCCAAAAAGTGACTTACTGCTGCGGCATACACAATTCTTGTGGTCAGTGAGGCTACACCACTGCAATATATTTCCACATACATCCATGTGAGCTTGAGGTATATTTGTGTTCCGAGCAGAGAGGGGTCTGGTCTTCTATCCCCATGGCCTTCAATGAGACTTGACAGGCAGTTTTGCACTTTTGGCATTGTTAGCTTTTGTACTGATCGCCAGTTCTGACGGTCTCTACGACCGATGTCATCAGCTGCCAAACCATGTAGAGGGAAAGGGAACATATTGGTGACTAGCTGGAGATGATTCATATGGATGATCAGGTTTCCCATCATCATGACACGTGATGTGTGATCCAGAGGATTCATCAACTTTTTGTGGTTGTGAATATAGTCCTGGTCCGGTAAATCATGGATTGTATATCCCTGTTCATTGACCTCTTTGCGGCAGGAAAAAATAAATCCTAGATCTTTGCTTATTGGGTCATATCTGTTGGTTTCATTAGTGGCAGATAGCCGCATCATCAATTTCCGGCGCCTTGAATCCCCATCTGAGGCATGCCCAATCAATGGTCCCAGAACAGCGGACAAATGATCTTCATAAAGCTGTTCGACTGACTGCCATTGGCGGAGCACAAAGTCTGAGTCGAACCGGTTACATGTCGGCATGATCAGTATAGGGATCTTGGGAATGGAAGAATGCAGCGGATTGAGGATGATGGCTCTGCCGTACGTACCGATCTTATTGATGTCAAAGGCATTGACGATTGCATCATAAGCAACTGCCCCCTCACCAACAGGCACCTCAAAAGAATCCATGCACTTGTGGTCATCACCCTTCACCCCACAGAAGCCAAGTAGTAAATCTCTTTCTTCCGCATATGCCACTTTTCCCACTATGGCAGTCTCATCTTCAGCTGCTATAACGGGCACAGGATTAATCTTTTTTCAGACATGAAGTGTTGGTAGAACTCTGCCAGAACCTTGAAATTGTTTTCCTGCACACCACATTCTACTACTCTTCTCTTCTGCTTACGCCATCTATATATGCTATGAATTTCAGGGCCACAAAGATTGAGGGCAACAAATGAAGCTAATCTTGGTCCTCCCCAAGTCAAAATGACTTCGTAGAACATTTGGGTGCTTATCTTGTAACGATGACCATTCTGTTGCACATGAAAGTTACTGGAAACAGTTTGCAGTAAGTCCCACAGTGTCCCTTTGTCATCAAGAAGGCCCTCCACGTGGGCTTTTTGCAATTTACTGCACACAGCCTTCATCGAGCCTCGTGCACAGTATTCCTGCAGACTCTCCTTCAGAGACCGTACTCTGCTTTTCAATTTAATAACTTTAGAACGCAAAAAGTACATCTGACTTGCTTGTTTGTCCAGATTCGTCTTCTGCAGGGCCAGCTTTTCAATAACTTCATGGGAAGTTAAGAAGTCATTTCTTATCATTTTACTTCTGTTGCGACGGTCTTGGTTTGATGAGCGCAATAATACCCTCTTCCTGAAGCTTTGAAGCTGAGGGATTTTCGAGCAAGGCCCACACATGCCATCATGCATCACTCCCTCATCTGCAATACGTTCACAGACTGGGCTTCTGTAAGTTCCAGTCTGTGACGAGTCTCTTTGATTACCCATGGTATAGTACGGTTCTGGATACCAAGTGATTTCATTGTTATCAACACCAGGCTTTGCATCATGGAGAAGTGACCGCGTATCTACACGCACATCCTTATTATTCATAATATATACATACGATTCTTTGTAGAATCCATGGCACAAACGCTTCGGTGGACGTGGCGCTCATTCCTGTGAAGTTTCCCTCTTCTTAGTGAAGAAAGAGGTGATGGCCCTTGACTTCACTCCAGGGGTCATTTGGTGCTTGGTACTAGCAACGTGCTGGGCAATATTGCCAAGAAAACTTTGCACAGAGGTCAAGCATATTTCTACATGACAGCTTCGACAGTAAGCTTTAGTGCCCTTCTTCACAAAGACATCAGGATACTTGGATTGCACCAAAGTAAATTTCTCATCAAACTCATCATTGCTCATGAATACTTTCATGTTCACCTTATGGATTGTTCGGCTGAGATGGATGAGAAGATTGTGCGCAGGTGTATAGCGGTCAAGCGCCAGCTCTATGTTGCAAATGGAACATGTTGCAAAGTATTTATCATCACGCTTAACCACACTGATGGCCACCAACTCCCGCTGAGACTGTGGTAGAGCATTGGTCAATATTCTTTGCAAATTCAAAATCTTTCTGTCCCTAATTCTGTCAACATCTTTGCCAGTGTTGTCCGCATTTTCTTTGGCATTAACTGAAGGGAGTTCACTATCATCATCGCTGTCACATAGCTTGTCTACCTCAAAATCGGAACTGGCAGCAATCGGGGCAAGCTGGATTTTCCTGTGATCCATTGGAGTGTGGCCACAGTAAGCGCAAGCAATTTCGGTGCTCTCATATTCTTCGCATTCGCAAGAAGTGCAGGGTCCTCTATGCACTCCTCGTTTGTCGACTCCCATAATGAATCTGCGCATACAAACATACAAATCTGTAGCTTCGGTCAGGCTACTCCGTAAATTAAGTTTATTCAAGAAAACTAGTAGTGTGGTTAAACGGATATTCATTTAAATTCTCGACATATATAGGTACGTAAGTACACAACATTGATGAGAAGCTATATGTACGCGAAATAAACAAAAACTGCCGCACGACCCACATACCTTCGCACACGACGGTATACTGTACTGGTATATATTTATAATACCGTCGTGCGCGGCAAGCTGCATGGATGATTTCGTTCATTAAAAAAAACATATTGATATTGTTCCAGTGGTTTTTTTTTTTAGTTTTGTTACTATTATGACAGATTTGCAAGGTTTATTCACTTTTAAACTTACCTTCGGAGGGCATAAACAGAAGGCAGGCGAAAGCAGAAAGTGTCGGAACAAATCTCAAAATCCGCATGCTTGAACGCTCTGTTTCCGGCAGGGAGCGTGAGTTTCGGCGCGTACCACAGGGACCATTCATTGCATTTGTATTGTCAACGATCAATAGGAAATATGTACATTCAACCCGTTATACAGGTGGGAAGAGAAAAACATACCCCGTCGTACAATACGAAGCCCCCAAAAAACCCGTCGTACAGATTGAAGCTGAAAAACATACCCCGTCGCACAAGTTTGAGGCAGTCAAGAGGCCGAAAAAACATACCCCGTCGCGCGGCACATATGTACTACCTCTATACCATTAAGTGCCCCCCCCCCGGGAGTCCAAATAACTCGCCAGGTTCTATAGGTTCAAGGTATGTGATTCAAATTAGTGTATTTCATTGGGATCGAACATCGTAGGACTTCTACTCAGACGTCTTGTCGGGATATAGTTAGATAAAGATATACAACATATCTTATTATCCTCACTGTATTTGCGCTCACTTGAGACTCGTGCGTGTTTCGTTTGTAACACGCAAATTGTACTTGTCAATTTGCCCGAGTGTGCCACAGCATTAGCAAACCAAGAAACGCCATTAAAATGCGCGTTTAACACCTAAAGTTTACAAATTAGTTTGTGTCACATAATTAGTAAGCGGAACAGAGACCAGGTATCCAATCTGGTGACTATAATACCATACATACCACTTTTATTTAATTGAATTGGAGACACACTCAGTATCTTATATATCAAGTCCTTGACATTCGGGGAACCAAGAGATTTTGAAACATAACACTGGATCAATCGACAACAGATGCCATAACGGGAACGAATTGACCTAGACCTGTAGTATTTGTGCATATTGCTCTCTGTCTGATGTGGATGATTTGGTCAATTGATTAATTATTGCCATCAGCTAAAATAGAGGATAAAACATAAGCAGACGTACGGTGGTGTAGTCATCTTACATCAGGACTTCATTAGGCAAATAGATATATCACACGAGGCAAACTCATCGAGGTCCCACTCCTAACTGTAGGAATAGATCCACGTCAGTCAGTCTATACATATACACACGCCTACTCTACTTAAGGAATCTATACAAACGTTCGGGTTCTTTACTTCAGGTGATTAGTGAAGAATTATGCCAGGCTTCATTCCACTAATGGATAATCAACTTTAAGGAACATATCAGTAACATTGACAGCGACCAAATAGACTCGGCACAGCTACTTTATAAAGGGTGAACGACAACCACCTCCCCCGACAAAACTAACCGCCAGTTAAAGGTCATTTGTCACCTGGCTGAAAGTTCGTGCATCAGTCATTCAATTCACATGAGTAAGTGTTTAAATACGTAAAGTCAGCAGCCGACATTGACAAACTCGGCCGATGGTGAGGTAGGGTCATCTTAAGTCCCCCCCCCCATCTCTGACCCCCATTTACCTTTTACATCCAACGTTCAATTCAAGGGTATCCATCCCCTGTCCGATTATGCCGCGCTCGCTTACGACCTTCATTGCATGTGAACAATAAACCAACATTAGGAGCACAAATAAAAGGAATCGATTCATATTCTCATAATTTCTACCTGATCTTGATGAAGCTGAGTTATTCCGGAAACAAACTTGCATGATTAAAATCAGACACATCAGAATGACTGTCAGCCACGCGATATCGGGATCGAATGCGAACTCCAGTGCGCCATCCCTGTAACTGTGGTTCTAAACGAAGCAATGCTGCTGCAGCCTTTTAACAAATATTACTCACGCCACTCTACTCTGCTATTGGGTTGTAGATATGGCGCACAAGACAAAGGGATGTTATAGACTATGCTTCCAATCGCATTTGCCACCAGCTTCTTTCTGACCATTTTCATGCTTTCCCGCGTTGATGCTCTTAAAGTTTACGTGAGATACTTAATCCTGCATTGCTCTGAAATCGTGCTGCATTGTAGGAAACAATATACTTATAAACGTGTTTAGTATCTTTCTCAAAATCAGCTGTTAATCAGCTAAATGTTGTTTTGTAAGTAGCTTTGAAGATTCTATGTAAGAACATCATAAACTATAGCTACACCTGTTGAGGAGCTCCCAATTACGACACTGTGATTTATTCCAAGCTAGACCGACAAGAGCTAAGTAGTTTTTACACCTTGCAAGTTGCCTGCACAGACAATAGCAGATGGCACCGTGTTTGCATATTTATCACCTGTTTTGGTAGAACGTAAAACACTCTTCTAATCAGCAAGCCTTGTACAATTATTTCCTGACGCTGGCAAGTGATGATTGCGTACATGACAATGACTATGCAGCGACAACGCCAATATTTCATTATCTGCCGCTAGATTGCATTTTTCTACTGCCTTGCATTATCTGTGAGATCAGGGTCATTCAAATGGTCTTGCTCTGTGCTCATATTTACATCGCTTGTGAGTGATCATTTTTTGGTGCTATATCAATTATCACAATTAGTGTAATAAAGTTCTTTTTTTTCATTTCTGCACTTCACCAGTGTTTTATAGAACGTACTGTGTTAATTGTATTTTGATATTGAAAAGAAGTGACACATTTGATTCATTATTATGTTGTCATTATCATATAAAGTAGCATCCACCATGGCAGATTCAATCAAACAAAATGTATCCTCCTTATCCACAACCAGAAACCCCGCCTTTTCCAGGAAACAATTCAAAGGTCGAAAATCATTGCCCGCTGTGATTACCGATTTACGATATGAGCACATGCCCTTGTCGCGCTTGGTACTTTGATGATGAAGGTGCATCGATCATGTAATGCTGGTAAATGTTGCGGTGTCATGTTTTATTTGACGACCCCACTTGAGTTGTCTTACCATAGATCAGATGATAAGTAGATTGGCTATAAATAGTAATTACCTCATTTCAAGCACCATTTTCGTTGTTGTTTGCTGAAGAAGGTGCATTGATCATTGTAAGTCCTGATATTGATGTGGTCTTGTATAGGCTTCTGAAATAATTGATGAAATGCAGCATGACTCAAATATGCACAACTTCTTTTCAATTTTGTCGTCACCACCATTGGATAACATAAGATAGTTTCATTACACAGACAGCAAACATTTCTTTATGTGCAGATATGCAAGTCTCTGCGAGTACTACGTATTGTTTATATTACTGCACATAAGGGGCTAACAATAATCAACAACATATCATACTGCTTTCAGTACCACCATCACTTGTCGTACGTTTACCACCCCTTCACCACCGGTTTACCTATTTGTTCCCGTCATTTCCCAAAGAACCTAAATGGAGAACTTTCATTAAGAAACTAAAAGGAATTTTGGCCTTACAAACAGACTCTAATGCAAACAACTAAATTACGTCTTTGTTGTGTAAATATAACGTATCCCTTAACAGCATAATGAGTCAATTAATCTTTAATGTAACTGCTTTTGGTTGGTTCTTACAGGCAAGAAACTTTGATAACATGAAATACCGGACTTAAGGTTACTAATCTGAGGACTGTCAATGACAACGAAATATGAAGATCAAGAACGAAGGTACAATGTGGTAAAACGCCCAATCTGATGCGGTGTTTTTTTCAAGACCATGAATCAGTGGTCGTAGAAAAGAGTTGGCCTTGTTCTTTCTATGAAAAACTAATGGCTACTCAATTCTGTATGCTTTGAAATTGACTATTGGTAAGTGCCGTGACAAAATACAAATGATAGAAAAATAAGATACACGTACACATTAAATGGTAACATACGTTATAAGTATAAACATAGTACAACGAACAGCTCTTTGTATGCACAATCGGCAAAAAGTATCATCTTGTACCTGTGTTTGAATGAGTTCGTTGAGCCGTGCCAAGTGCTTGTTAGAGCCCTATACGCTGGGCGCGCTAAGAATCAATTTCAAGCTTCTACCAACATGCTCATGTCACTGATGTTTGTCCAAATGCTCACATATCGGACTGGACTCGTTACTATTTCCGACAAGCTCTACACAACAACATAGATATTATTGATTTTATCATTTTACGACTGTGGATTTTATATAGGATACAGTGGACGGAATGAGAGGGGCGACCTCTACGTTATCAACAGGCAATAACAGTTGTCGGCAATGTTGCCATTTAGAATTATACATTATGTCTCATGCATAATTACCTGGGTCCAAGATCCCCCTGGAGTGACATACAACACATAGCGTGCATTCGTGGTTGTTGCCGCGACTAAAAGAATATCGAAAGTCAAACCATGTCTCGGTAATAATGAAGCTGAGTAGTTCTTACACCTTTCTCAGCTTGAAAAGCGGTTTGCATCATCATCACCTTGTGTGTGCTGCTGTGAGACGTCAGCACACTCACGTTATCAGCTGGCTTGGAGTAAACCTGTAATGGATTTGACCATGTACTAATCCTTCGTCTCCTAATTTTTTAATGGTATGGTTACACACAGCACGAGTCATCTTCGAACAATTCCATCTGACTTGCTTTTTTGAGAGAAATGATACTTTTAAATTAATTTCTGCATGTTATCCATTTGTGTCATATCAACAAATAGTATATTGGAAAAAAAATAAAAGAAGCGGATGACTATTGCAGATGCACATTTATTTGTATATAAATATACATATATAGAGATTATATACATATATGTATATATATATAAATGTTTATATATATATATATATAAATATATATATATACAGAGAGATATACATATATATGTATCTATATATATAAACATATATATATATATACATATATATACATATATATATCTCTATATATAAACATATAAATATATCGATATATATATATATAAATATATATATATATATGTTTATATATATATCTATATATATATATATATATATATATATATATATATATATATATATATATATATATATATATATATATATATATATATATATATATTTTAGCTTGATTTCTGATGACAAACGATATTTTATGAAGCCTTACTCAACTTAAACAAAAAAGGAAACCAACAGGAGGACAAAACATTGATCTTAGGAGTAAGTTCAGCTATAAACTATAATGATGGTAACAGCAAAAGTTGAGTTGCTTTTAATGGCGTCCATGATAACGAAATATGCTTTATCATTCCTACGATGTCGGTTCAAACACTAATAACAAGCAATATTATAGCTGGTAAAGAACATAAACTGGAATCAAATGATAACGATGATAATTAAGTCAATTATTGCCGCCATAATCAGTGTGTAGGGCCGATAAAACTTGGGTTGGATATATCCAGGTATTTGGCAGCGTATTCCCTGGACTCGTCATATATTTGATCCATGTAGCATTATTACATAAAATGTAAAAGGAGGAACATATAGGGTTAGACAAAACTAGAATGATTTACTAAGAAAAACATCAGGAAACGCACCGGAAATATATATATATATATATATATATATATATATATATATATATATATATATATATATATATATATATATATATATATATATATATATATATATATATATATATATATATATAAATCTTCGTCTCATACTGTTTCATAGCACTATCTTGCATGACCGTATATGTATAGGTCGATGTTATCAATATAATAGCAAAGAAAGCATGCAGATAAATCGTATGATTGCGTTTCCCCGCAATAACATGCGCATTAGAGAGAAAGATATGAGGCCTATAAAAGCCGTTAACGACTCTCTCTTCGAGTTACCTCGCATTAAGTTGCCCGTCGGGTGAGCATGGGATACGAATATTTTGCAATAAAATTCACCTTGGTCTTTTAAATCATAAAGTTATATCATTCAGTTTTAGTCAGTGGTTTAATAAATTGGCCAGCATCAAGTCCCGATCAAATGCCATCGCCATTTTACAACCGTTTAGTTAAAGAGAGGCTTAACCCTTACACACAAGCGTAGTAGAACATTTTCCCATCGGAAAGGATATTTATTAGATTGCATCTGAGGGAACAATATCTCGCTAGGGGAAGTCTGGTCTGTAATCCGAATGGCAGCAGTGCCCCTTTAAACAATGTCCTTGTCGAGGATTCGAGGGACCATTATGCTCAAGTTTTTTTCACATTGAGGTGTGCAGATGGTGTCACTGGGCAGCATGATATATCGGCGTATAGAGAATTCAGCAGATACGGGCGCCGTCGGTTATATTCTGTCACTTTACAGTAAAATACCATCTGATATATAATTAGAGGCGCTGCAATATGTAGGATGTCATGTCAAAAGCGTTTTGTACTCTTTTCTGGCTCTCTGGCTGCCCTGGAGGCAATCACATAGTGTAAATTGGTATATGTTTTTTTAAAAATGTTGTCCTTCTTCGCCATAAATCTATCTTTTCAGGCGTATTTTGTTTGTGTGGGTTCCGATCCATGTCGGACCCCTTTACAAGCTTCAAATCCCGGATCGTCAAATTTTTTGGCAAAATGGCAGGAAAAGTTGGATGATTTTATCGCCATCAGCCCCAACTTGGAGAGTGGCCACATAGCTGCAGAGACAGATTGTTAGTTATTCTTGCCCAATATATGTCACACCTAGAAATGCTTTTCTACTGAGGGATGAACTCATCCCCTAATGTATTCAATGCCAAAGTGTATATAATGTCAAGCACATTCTCATCGAATGCGCCTATCTGATTCTTACCAGAAATCACTTCAGGGTTCATGACCTTTCACCTTCAAGATTCTTGGTTTCAGTAGACAAATTTAACTATATAACAATTTTATGAATTTCACATCAATAAATTACATGGGTTTAATTAAGGTTTCTTTTATTCTCGTTATTGGGACTGTAAGGAACTGGTTGAATATTGTATACGTGGACAAAGCTTAAGCCTGCTTTCCACCATCAACCAATGAACTCAACCTTTGCTATTTATAGCGTTCATGCCTTCCCCATAAGATAAATCCGCACGGATCCCCGTCCCACTACGGTAATATTCCAGGGAGGAGGTGGCCTCCACTGAAAATGATTCCGGGTAGGCTTGCTGTGAGCACAGCTGGATCAAGGAAGACAACATTGCATGCTAAAACATATGAGTATATTAACCCAGTCACACGGGAACGTTCGTCACAGAAGAGGTGCTTAATTCAATAGATATGACAAATGCTCACTCAATAGCAACTCTCATTGCACATTCTGTAGTGAGCCAAACTAGAATATAGCTCAATGAATAGTTGTTCATAGTCATAATCGGAGTCTGTCATTTGTTTTCATATGCTGTAAGTAAACATTCCACACTATTCACAGGAATCACTCATACGCGTCATGTTAATATGTTTGTCTCATATCGCTGAATACCCATCAGCACATTTATGTTGTGCTAGCATAATAAGATAAAACGTGGCATATGTTTGGCAAATTTATGTTATGCTAGCAAATTATGATAAAACGAGTGGGTAGATTGCACAAAAATATTCTTCTCGCGCCATATCTCATGGTTAATTTATCACCCACTATACTTGCTGTGAAGCACGAGGGTTAATGTGAGCATATCTCAGATCGCACCATGGTCATCGTTGGCATCTAGAGCAATATACAATAATAACAAGAGTGAGCCGTTGTCAAAACATAGCAAAACGCTGTTCGTCCTTCAATCTAATCCATGAGAGAGATACCCAATCACCGTAGTACATTTCCTTCCGCAATGTCTCTATAAGTGGTTATCCATAATTTCACATCGACGTGAAGGGTTGCTTGTGATTAACAAAGGGATTGCTTGATATATTACATTTGGCTAGTTAGTTAAAGCTGAAGGCAAATGCACCGGACTGAAGATCTCAAAGTTGAAACGGTACGTTTTGACGCAGCGTTTACTTAATTTACTCTATATTCCTCCCGCGTGAATGTACATCTAGAGATAGAATATTTTCCTGCAGTAGCGTCTATTGCAATGGAATGTAAATGTCATAAATGTAGCCTACAGCTCGAACAGATTAATGCGCGATGGGTCTTTCACAGCTCCCACACCGGAGTTATCATTCATGAAAGACAACCCACAGCTAGAGTTACATATTTATTGCATATCCGGCGGTTAGCTTCCCAGCGTCAGTAACCACATATTCTTACACATAAGTCTGCGTTCTATTCTCTATATAACAAAAAATAGATAAATAAGCCTAAATCAACTTATACTTCGAAGCAAAACTATCGCTTTAGTTGGCTGTTACAAATAATATGCAACATGCATATGTGTCACTTACAGGCTCGTCAAAGCGAATGGCTTTGACGAGTGATAATGTCTGAGTGATGTTTGTCTGAGATTCGGCTGCTTTTCACAAGTGCTGTTCCGGTGCAAACACTATTAAAGTGATTATCGCTTATTAATATACCATAGTCGGAGTATAGATAGTTACATTAATAAGATGACATCATTGTGCGGTTCTGTTTAATGAACTTAACTGGCATTAATATGTTTCACATGTGAAAAGTGCAGAGGGAAAAATACATCCGTAATGTCGCTACTGCTGCCCGTAAGTTGCTGTATTATCAAAGTATCAAAGTACACTTCAATATCAATATTTTATTATCGCAGAGGGTTAATACAACATGACGCTAATGCTTATCACTCGGTATTATCACATGCTAACGCATTAAATCGTTTCCAATCAGTTATAAAAAACGATACATGATTGTGCTCACCCACATACAGCACATAGCGTGATATTTTCTGTGATGTCCTTGGCGGATGGTCATTACAATTCTCTGGTGGTACAAATGGAATACACACACAGAATGCGAGATGCAAGATAACTCGCTAGATTCAATAATGTCAATAATGTCTTGTTCATTATGACTATCAACCGTGATGGTTAAGACCGACTACTTGATTTTTGCAATTTTCCTTTATCAGCACTCAATGGCACGTGCATTTGTCTTTTAAATTCCAAATAACCTTTCAGTGCTCTGAAAAATGAAGAAATTCAATCAAACGCGGGTGTACGGCGGGAGTAACTATGACTCTCTTAAGTTAGCCAAATGCCTTGTCATCTAATTAATGACATAAATGAATGGATTAACGAGATTCCCACTGACCCGATCTACTATCTAGCGAAACCACAGCCAAGGGAACGGGCTTGGCAGAATTAGCGGGGAAAGAAGACCTTTTAGAGCTAGACTTAGTACCTTGAAATTTGCAAGGATGATATTATGAACAACGTTTGAAAAACTTGTTCTATATATCGTCATTGAGTGTTTATGGTGGGTTAAAAATAGTTTGTTAGATGCATGAAATTCGTTCATTTATTTGCTTCTCGCCAAATTATATGGCTAACGACAATTACGGTATTACTAGCGTAGAAAACACGTTAAATCAAAATTGCATTAGCTGTGATGTGATCTCTACTGATAAGGATAATGTCAGACTGAATGAAAGATACATATTATATCATGTCTGGACAAAATAAATTCTTCTATATCGTTCTTGTAAAAATGAAGGCCGCTTCCAAAGTTTTCTCAGTTACGCTCTGTTTTATTGACTAGACTTGCTAATTACACAGTTCATCTTTTGTCCCTTTTTGTGGACTACAAATGCAATGCCTGGCAACATGCTGTTGTATTTTTGATCAAACAAATAATGAGACTACTTTAGGATTCGAAATGATTTATAAATGTGGTGATATACGGACGGTGGTTAAAGGAATATTTAGAATCATCCTCTTACTTGCGTGCTGCTCATTCCGCATGGTCATGAGGCCTACAAATATCATTGCCGGGCATGTCTAACAATGTATTTGTATAACATGCACCAGGAAAGATATTTCACAATTTTAATTTCATATGATCTAGTGTACAATGATTCCCTGATTGAACGGCAACAAGTAACAAAGCGGGGGATACGGTAAGAACATATAAAACAATCACGCCACTGCACACTATAAGATTAGTCAATCAAAGAGCTTTGCCAAATGAAACCACGTCCTCGTTTTGTGTGTTTCGTCTTTTGTCATGAAATGTTTGCCATAAACATTTGCATCACCTTTCTGTTCAAATTTGATTTAACCAAAAAAAACCAGTCATTATGAAAATAATAATCTATACGTATGTTGGCACCAAATAGCCAAACTATTAGCTACAAGGCAAGCACAGTGAGCTTGATAATTTGTTTAACATGATGTCAGGGGTAAAGCCTTGATACTAATCAGTTGTGCTTATCATTAATAAGTAGTAAGATATATATATATATATATATATATATATATATAGATATAGAGATATATATAGAGATATAGATATATATATATATATATGAGATATGTATATATAGACAGGATATATATATATTATATAGATGTATATAGAGAGATACCATATATATATATATAGATATATAGAGAGAGAGATATAGATATATCTATATATAGATATATAGACATATATATAGAGATCTCTATATCTATATATCTCTAGAGAGATATCTATCTCCTATATATATATATATATCTATCTCTTCTATATATATAGATCTCTCTATATAGATATATCTATATATCTCTCTATATCTATATATATATATATATATATATATATATATCTATATATATCTATATATATATATATATATATATATATATATATATATATATACAAAACGCTCACAATAAATGGTTTACGTTTATCCTTAGTCAGTAATTATCAATATAAATCTGATAATGCAGCAGCAAAATCGATTTTTTTGTTATTGGTAATACATCATAAAATAAATCATGTGATGCCTGGCCTTTCCAAAAAGAAACAAGTACACATGGTATGGATTCCACCACGCTGCGATATCCAAGAAAACGAACTGGCAAATATAATAGCAAAAGTAACAAAAAGTGGCATAAAAATATCTCAAGATGACATAACAAAATAGGGCAAATACAATTTAATGAATCAACAACCTTCCACAAAAACTCTCTTTAATACAGAAGACACGAGGTAATATATAATAGGATAATAATGGGACGAGCAAATCTTAATTACTACAACGCAATCATGGACAAAGACGCAAATCCAAATTACTTATTTTGTCATCAGAAAAAGGAAATATTGACCTTTTTCTCTTGCACTGTGATAAACATTCAATAGAGGAAATTAAAAGGCAAACGTTGCCTAACAATATTAAATAAATGCTCACAAATAAAATTATAATCCCACATACAATATATTTCATCTATAAACAGACAAAGGCTATAATAAGTGGGATTCATTTATTCTCCTGCTCATAATTTTTATTCCTCGCTATCATAGGTTTCTAAGGGCCTCTTTTCGTCCCCCTTGACCCCACTAGAGCAGCCCCTAGTTGCAGGAGATTTATTGATCATCACGCTATACTGTCCACAACTTTCAGATGCACTTAGTTCCAAATAAAACATGAGCCTCAGTAAAATAAATACACATACTCATTATTCAGGGAATTCACTGAGCATTTGATTAAATAATGCGGTTCATGTGTTCCCATGCGCCGATTTGTTGTTGTTGTTTCAAATGTAGCGCTGTTTGCCTTCTTTTGGCCATTTGCAACGATGCGTCAATTTTGCTGTCCACGAGCTCCTTAGGATCCGTGTCAGCGGCGCTTATTAATGCCATGGTTGTTGATAAAGCACAAATATTCTCTTGCTGGCCTTTAATTTGTGATTTTCATCTACTTTTTCTTCCGCACATGCAGGGCATTTTTAAGTAGCCCAGTAGCTCTAAGGATGTGATAATCAATATATAATCATTGTTAATGATCGTAAATCTTCCTTTTTTTGCAAAACGTACTTGCTCTGCCAGTGCAGTTGTCAGCTACACTGACATTCGCCTGCTTGTATTGTCAAGCATTACCTTCGGTCTTCTCGATGTCACCGTGGTATATGTATGCATATGCATATATATATATATATATATATATATATATATATATATATATATATATATATAGAGATATATAGAGATATATATAGAGAGATAGATAGATAGAGATATATATAGATATATATATATAGATATAATAGATATATATACATATATATATATATATATATATAAACATATATATATATATATATATATATATTATATATATATATATATATATATATATATATAACATATATATATAGTTATATATACATATATATATATATATATATATAAATATATATATATATATCGTTGTTTATGAATATATCAGCACATACTCAGCTCTTTGTAAAATGGATATCTATCGCCGTTCAATCCATTCAATTAACACGGACTCCGTGGGTAACATCCTGTCACTTCACTGGTGAACACCACCTGATACATCATGATCAGAGGACAGACAATATCCTCAATCACTCCAAAGGAAGAGATTATGACAGGAACATATACCTTGAAATCCCATTATATCCTTTCAAGCTTTACAGCAGAAGTATTATATGATGGGCATGCTAATCAACACTTACCAAGCCCTTTTCTATGATCACAATGTCCACTGTATGGCTGTACCTGGTGACAAGGACATCTACCAGTCACAGTATAAGTGATTGCATTTGTAACTAATACTTGCGAGTAACAACAAAAAAGTATGTGCTAAAGTGCAATTGCTATGGTAACACAGCGGATACAATCAACAATATAATGTGCTGGTGAATTCTGTTACAGATAATTGACTAGGCTATAGGTGTCTTCTTGGCCACAATAAAAACCCACATTTATACCTTATACTCCCAATCTCTATTAAGTGGAAAGATGATAGTCATATCTATGTTTAAAAGTTATTCTGGTTGAATTTTGCATCGGCGTGAATTTGACACTAATTCAAAGTATTTATTCTAATAAAGATCCATGATGCAAAATTCCGCATTTCGTTTAACAATCTGATTCTAAAAGTGAGCCATCATCTATAAACTATTTTCTTTAGCTCAATAATAAATCCTCACGGAATGGTCTTATTACTTTTGCAGAGCTATAAAGGTACGTGTTTTTGTGATCTTGATGAGCGAATATTGGTTCGCTTTTGCATCCTCAAACCCTCGTAAGATAAATGATTAAACACTTATAGTGTTTGTACTCATTCATTACAACAATGAAAAGACCTGTTTGTTGTTATTTGTGTCTTTGCAAACTAAATTTAATCCCTATACTAGCCGTACGAATACCAATGATGAGCTGCAATATTGCTGACAAAAGCAATGTACGGCTATAAAATGATGACAACGACATTAGTAAATAAGTGCCTTTATGACCTGTGTAAAGCGCTGAGAAGTGAATTAACGTTGGTTCGATATCTCAAGATATTGAGCAGCATATCACATAAGCCCGTCATACTCTGATGTATCCAGCATTATAGCATATAACGTGAAATTAGCAATGGCAGTGAAAGCCTATACCATAAATTGGGATTGATAGACTTTGATTGACCGACTGTATACGTAGGACATGGGGAACGCATCGGCAGTATCACAATCGATCAAGTTATTTACCTATTTACCCTCTTCTTGGTGTAGTGTAGCACGTATCCACATGTTGAACATGTTTTGATGAGCATCTCTTAGCATCGCTGCAGTAAATTCCACACAGGAATGACCGTTTAAACATTAATGTATGTATTTATAAATATTTGCCTCTACTGGCGTTTCATCGGATATATTAGAAGGATGGCGGTATTAGACGATGCACTAGGTGGCATTATCCTGTTATTCCACATAGATACTTCTACTTGTATAGTTAATATTGACACAGCTCATGCAGGCGATGTCCATTTTCCATGAAACGACATTGTCAGGATCCCACTTTAAACACTGCGACTCCATTACTTATTTAGAGATTTTGGGAACAATAGCAATGTTGTGAGCATCAAATTAATAGATTGTCTTACGATGAATCGATGTTGAGCACAACATTCAGAAAACACGTAGATCATATTTAACAGAAAAAATAATGTTAGCTCCATCGCTAGATTTCATCATTGTTTTAAAGTTTTTAATTGTATGTATAAAAGTGTAAATATGTCTTAAAACGAGTAGAATCACCGCTAATGTAAAAACCAGAGACAATGTTGAAACTGACACGTATTGCTGTAACCGTAATTCATTCTGCTGCCATGTTGTATGTTTGTGCCAATATAACATTAGTAGTTTATGCAGATAGTACTATTGCTATACATGACATGTCTACAGTACATCTATATTTTAAGGCTATTAATGGGGCTGATATTAAAATGCAGTTGCAACTGACACTCGCGTAATAAAACGTGTCATTTGAAAATAGCGCCACTTGGCAACAGCGCCATATGGCAACAGCGCCGTGTACAGACAGTATGTTGATTTAAGTGCGACGTTTTCAGATCAAATGGATGCAATTCCAGTGAATTAGCTCTTCCTCTTGCACACTATGCTCCTTATCCGCGACCGTATTAGAGTAACGTATTCACAAACTATCTATTAATTCCACCCATACTTGCCATCAAGCGCTACGGATAATTAAGTATATCTATGGTCTTTTCACATGTTTCACTCGTCTGCACCTGGTCCTGATGAAGTTCTGCCATTCACCGTATACTGTGGATCACAAGTGGGTGTCTTCGGAACAAGTGACAGCCCCATCTCCTGATCACATACTAACAGCTCAAACTATAGGTACACATGGGCTATGTATCATTTTATGTCTGATCGCGACTAGCAAAACATCAGCAGCCTTAGTGTATTAATAAAAAAAAAATGCAATTGGATCAAACCATAAACATACCATATAACAGCTCGTGGAAAGATTTGTGTGTGTGTGTGTAACACGTCATACATTGCCTAAGGTTATGCCAAACCAGTGCTGTATATCAAGCAACATGTATATATCTAACACCCTGCAATACTTTGCACAGCGAATCAAAAATGTCGTGGGCCAAACATAAATGAAAGTATGTTCTCAAGTAATACTTAAAGAAATAATGTTACGGCATTTTGTCTAGCTTATATAATGTAGGAACTGCCTTACATCATGTGAATTTCGACTTTTCCACAATCAGTTTTTTTCTCTAGAGATGTTAAATATCCGCAAATACGAATAACAGGTTTCTAGTGGTTATCAAAGTCAATTGTGAAAACCGGGTTAAAGGCATCGGCTAAGCAGAGACTAAGGAAGCAACTATTGCTTCGTCTCAACCTCGATGAGGTACTGTTTCTTAAATCTCATGTCCTTTGTCACTGTGTAGGCCATGGACGTTTTATCATGGACATAATTAGGGAAAATAAAAGCAAGTCGAGAAACGCATGATTGCTTTTCCCCATGAGTACGTATATATAATATATAATGAGAGTTCATTATGCTACGAAACGGGCGATGAATTGCGATTGTGACCCCGTAATAATTTGACGAATTACTGTGCTGAAATGGTTTATTACAAAACTGTACGTTGATATGTACGAAATAAATGCTGTACATTTACTATAAATAAAAAATCCAGCAGATACGAAACTCCTCCCTGACAGGAAATCGCCATGTAATCATTCAAATTAACATGGGTGTCGTTCCAGTCACTTTGCAGTTAAATTCCATCCTATATATCATGATTAGAGGCGAGACAATATGCAGGATGTCAACCATACCAAAGGAAAAGATTTAAAAGTGAGGCTTTGCAGGTGCAAGAATATACAGCTTTAATTCCCCTTATATTAGGAAAAATAGTACCGTTGACTTGATCTTTTCATATCAACGTTGATGATAATTGCCACAATCCAAGGGAAATATAATGGGCTGCTTTCTTGTCGTAACTATATTGTTTGTGCTAATATCTATCTACTCAAAGGCCTTAAATCATCCGAGAGTAAATTATCGCCTCTCTTTAATAGCTACCATTTCCGCAAACAGCCTTAATTGCTTTCCATTTGAGGCCGCCATCTTATGGGACCAGAGAACGTCATGTGTTCTATCATATCCCTGAAACGATTATGGGAAATCATTGAAAAGGCTAATTTGTTTCATTTTTTTTCATCCTGTCTGACCTTTACCAAGGGCGTCTCTATAACGTCAATGTCGGCAGTACACAACTAGTATCTTTGATGCCAAATTAATTTAATCTCATTAAATTAACCTCATTTCTAATGCATTTAACAGGATTTATACGCGCTGATGATAAACATTCGCTTATTTCCGACAGCAATGCGCATGATTTATCAAAGATGAAGTGCAAATTGACATTGTCCCACGCACAAGCAGAAATCGTCCTTTTTCTCACATTTAAACTTTCGAAGAGTGTCCCCATTCAATATAGCTGCAGCGACAACAAGAGTGAGGTATTGGTTTCAACAGCCGCAATACTAACTACATGTAAGTACAACAGGTACTTTATTGTTATCGTGTTCCAACTGGCGATCAACTCGCCTATCATTGAATGCTAAAAACATCCTCTGATATCATTATCTTAAGCAATTACAGAAGTCTACCAAGGCGCTGTATGTGACAGTAAACTTATTCTCTTTTCTTAAAAAAATGTTGGCTCTTCCCGATTCCAGCTTGTTATTGAACGTTTTCGCTCTGACTGAAAAAACTGCATGCTGATCACCGTTCATTAACTGTAAGTTAATACATTATAAATAGTTTAGCATGCTTCATATCAATATTCATTATTATAACCTTGAATATGACTTTGGAGCAAATTGTTTATTTTCAGAATCCACCAATTTAACCAATTCACATTTGTCACTTCATATATCTATGCTAATGAACCATTATTTAAACACTAACAGAGAAGGATTATGATAAATATTTAGAAATGATGGACAACGCTAAAGCCGGTATCCTCCCATCCGCGAATATCCTATGACGCCTCGATGCGTTACGTCAGGGCTCATCAGTTGACTTTGCTAACATGTTTTATGGTTAATTCAAGGAATGTGCATATGATAAGGATTAACTTTATGACACGGGTATAAATGAGCATCATCGCATGGTAGCGCGTACCTTTAATCTTTTCAGTGCTTATCAGTTTTAAGCGACGACACAAGGTCATGCTCGCGCAAGCAGCACTGAACGCATTATTTGTTATGCATCACACATCCCTGCAATGTCGCAATTGCACGAGATTTTTTTATAATATGTGCGATGTAATAAACCGCCATTAAATGTCGAATAGGTACAACATGTGTTTTTGTCTTAACCTCCAGTTGCTCTTGGTGGATTATTACCCTGATCCCTGTCGCTGTCTTAACCTTGAAGTGTCCTTGGTGGATTATTACTCTGATCACTCTCGTTGCCTTAACCTTGATGTGTCCTAAGTGGATTGTTTTTACAATGCTTGTTGTTCAAGAAACAGATATGATGCGAAAAGCAACATTAATTATTAGTTAAGATAATGTATTGGATCATTATGAACGCTACATGAAAATTCACTGTGATGATAAAGACGGACGCTTTACATATTCTGTTGTCTACCTGATGGATGCATGATGATCACATACAATCTTACGCGTATAATGGTCTTTCTGTGTCAAGTTTCTTCAATAATTGCTCAGGTTTTGTTGGTAAAGCTGTATATCATTGCGGATTCCCTGGTTAAATATCATATTGTGAGAATTGCACTGTCGTCAAAGGTTATGTTGAGACTAACATTAAGAAAACCTGTCGTATACAATTTCTTATAGCTTTTGTGGTGGCTTACAAATAGCTCTTTAAAGGTATAATAGCTAGTAGTTCTTGTTTTGGCTATCTCTACCATTTACGTCAAATGGCTATTATTTTATCACAAGAATGCACGCAGGGCATCATATTACTGGAAACTGGCACTGTATTTGTGCGTGCGAGTCCTTTAGATGAATGAGACATCTGACTTAATAGGAAGTATCTACATAATGTCATGACTGGTTGAAACCGTTCCTATTTTCCGTTTCTGGCAAACCTTTACAAAGTTTACCTTGACTTATCATGCAGATAGACAAAACGACTAAGATAACGCATGAAATGTTTATAGTATGACGCGCAAAAGCGACAGCGATGAATAATTGACAACATATTACAGGCTTAATGCAATCGCGCTTATCACTTTGAATGTGTCAAAATAAAAAAAACAATTAAATGCATGTTATCTCAATATTACAATAGCTAATGTTCATCTGTTAAGATCACGCCTAGAAAAAGTGGCCATGCGCGCTGTAGCCGCGCATACATTACTAAAAGTCACTAAAACCGATAATCTTTTATCACAGCTGGGACATAATTACGGCACTGCATGACTTCGGATTCAATCAAACAGCATATTTGTAAAATCATATTCAGAATAACGGCATTATTTTAAGTAATTGTTCAGAAAGGAAGGTTGGCGTATTTTAAAACCAATACATGAAGAGCTACCGCCCCCTCCCTTGCACTCGGTAATTACTTTGCAGTAATCTGGCTGAAGTGTAATCAAAGGGCTTAGAGATGATAGTAGATAATTGATTTAGTGGCCACTGATGTCAACTGCACACCAAGGCAAACCGATATATTACATAGCTTATAAAGGAACCTGATTAAGACCAAGTGTACATGAGCGAATAATTGATGAGACCTTGGATAGATAATCTGGTGTCCTTGGTCTGGATTAAACGAGTTTTGGACTTTACTAGCGCTATATTTACTGACGCATTTGAATACATGTCGTAGCATTCTTTGTAAACGCTGTCTCTGAAGGATGCGCAGTTAATTAAACTCTCATCTGATTGCCCACACATCTTTGTGTCTGTCCAAGAGAATGCTGTTGGTGATTTTTCATGCCTTAACTGGCTCCTCAACAAATTGTGCATTATTGGGGGCAGTATACCAAAAACTGTTGTATACTGCAGAAACGTGCCTTCAGTGGCACATTTGCTTGGCATGTTCCTTGACACACTAGGTGACAAGGCCTACCGTCATTCGTAGCCCTCATTCGATTAATGCCACTTAGCAATGTTCCTTAGAGGCTCGGCTGAACTGAACAAAAGAACATGTATTGGAAGACTTTTCCAAAGTAACATTGATCATACGTATTGCGTTTCCTAATTCAGTATTTGGAAATGGGGTAGATACCTAATGTTCGGGCAGTAGTCAATAAAGGCTGTCTACGCTCCATGGATTTGTACATTCAGCAGAATGGCAGCCAAACATTCTCTATCATTTACTATCAACCACGGAACACGTAATTGAGAACTACCTCCAAAGCCCTGTTATCACTTGTGAAAGGTCATGAATGTCGCTGAACAACAGCGCATAGCTACTTCAAACAGGATGGTGTGCAACAAGAAGCTTCGACTAATGGTGCCAATGCTTTTATGTGTTGCGACGTTTTGAAACAACATTTGACAGCCTCTTGTCTAAGCCCTTGGATTTCAACCCCAAATAAATACTGCCCTCTCAATAGAAAAAGCCAGCAAGACAGGGAGTGTTAAAATGGTGTTTCGTTGGGTTGGGAATAGCGCCCACCTCTTTGGATTCTTCTATTGTGTAGTGGCACTAACCAAGGTAACATCATTTGTGCTGTCAACTTTCGAGGGCGCACAAGTATATCTCTTCCTTTTGGGGGATGTGAAAAAACAATTGTCAGAGGTCAGAGCCTTTGACATTTCCCTCAACTTGTCCTGCTGGGCAGACAATTTATCGAAATTCTTATGGCGTTGGCGACATACAAAAAAGTCAACTCGGACAACTGTCTAGGACACTGTCTGTAACTTGGTAGAATGTAAACAATACGCTCAGCGTGATGGCAATCATGGAAAAGGCTACGTCTGACGTATTTCTTCAAATTCGATCAGTCAAAAATTAAATTGCAGTTGACGCACTTGGTATCGACAAACCCTCGAAAACATGCATCTATCGCAATGATGTTATCTCTATCACTATCGGCTTCATCTGCATTAGACGTAAATAACGAAACCTAAATTCCGCATGAAGGAACAGCGCCAAAACCCGTGGGACGCCCCCTAATTCTGGACGTCATTCAGTGTACTCTCATTAGATGCATGTCTAATGAATATTCGGACGCATATTCTTTAGACCGTGGCTTGTCGTAGAATCTCGGGCGAAAAGCGTTGGGGTACTACTGAAGTCTCGGACGCAGACTTATATTGTTGAACGATATTGTAAAATAATGATGTAATAATGTCAATATCGCATACGTTGCCCCTCGTTGCTTAACCTCGGGTGGAACATGACACCCACTTAAAGCATAGGGCGTTAAATCCGCTGTAAAATGCATTCAATATTATTTGGGTTCCAAATGTGTGATATACTAAAGTCTTCCTCATGCTATTAATCAGTCTGTACCTAACGCTTAAATAAGACCTTAATATATATTTCGCACAGGTCACTTACGTGCATATGCAATCAGTAGGCATGGTATTATGGTCTTCTGTAGTGCAGAGACGAGGCCTCTTATATGATAGTGATTAAGATATATATATATATACTGATGGTAAGAATATATCCTATAAGTTTTTACCATACATTGATAAAAAAAATCAGAACAGTTTGACAAGATATTATATTCTGATGATAATCCTCCCGTCGTAATTTATCATCATTTCTATCCTGCCAGTGGCTGTTTGTATGTGCAATACAATCAGAAAGCGACGTCAATATGTGATATTGCTTATGTTAAACTGTGCGAGTCTTTAGGGCATGCCTTTGGCCAAAGCCAAATTGCCCCAAATATTGACATCGACCAAAGAGCCGACTGGAGGCTAATGAAGAGTAGGGCTGTTTCTGACGCCGTTACCTACAGGCCAGATGACCGCGTGTTAATTGCTTAGGTGCCCCAAACGTATTAACGAGCAAGGGACATATATCAATTTCCACCGAGTGACAAACTGTTCGTGCGAGGCTGATAGTAGCTATTCAGAGGAAATCTTCGTATGGCAGTTAATAATCCATATCAATGCCCAACCGCGTCTGCGTTTCTTAGTGATGCTAGGGGAGCCCTCGAAGCTTATTTATTTTTGCACGGAACGACCCGCTATTCCCCCTAACTTGAATGTCATCATGATGAAAGGCATGTGAATAACCTTGGCCGACAACTCAGAAAGAGGAATCAACCTTCGCAAAAAGTCCAAGTGTCGACGTTGCGCTGTAGATAAATGGAACAGGCTCCCATTTGAAAATCAGAGTTGTCGCCGATAATGTCAAGCAGTAATATCAAACCGTGTAGGACAAACAAGATACTAGGTCGCATAAAGGTGTACCCAGTAAGATATTTACTGTCTTCAAGAACACGTTGTTGGACAATATATCGCCTTCAAGGGGGTTTCACATATACCGAATGTGTCAACCACAGCAGCACTGTTGCGATTAAATATCAAAAAGCGTGCATGAGTAAATGTCTAATTGCCATTTTGTAAAATGTTCTTCCATCATCCATTCATTTGCACGTAAATACAAATAGGCAAAAGAATAAATGCTAACAATTAGATTTGATATCTTCTGTTTTGGCAACACCGTTACACTGATACAGATTTGAGCCTCTAAGCTGACATAAGCGCAATGTATCTGAAGGGCTCGAGCTTTTCAATTAAGCGGCAGAAGAAAACGGGATAGGACGCGATAGTCCAGCTATCAAAAAACTGCAAATGTGCACGAAAGGAACAGCACGCGGCGCGATGAGAAAAAAAGCTTGGCATTTGCAGCCGACGGGGTATTGACAGTGTTGACGATGGCAGTTGCCAGGTATCGGCTAGTCTGAAAACCGCCAAATCATTCCACCAGTGTGCTTCTAACACCGCAATTACCTTAGAAGATATAAGCAAATATGCCTTAATCACGCATTTTGGTATCTGCATTGCTTTTGTCGAAGGCTATTGTGTTGCCACTAATGAAATATTTAGAACTGCCACTTATTTGATGCGTACGAACCGACGATTTTATATTAAAACTTTTAGACGATAATCGATTTTAATGGTTTTATCAAGTACCATACTTCAAGGTTCATACTGCAAGGCGCACTATGTCAGCAGTAGTATTACGGTTAAACGTACAATAGACATGAGTGTTACAGACTCCAAGCTACAAATGCGACAAGCATCGTTCTGTTTATTTTTCCACGAGGATGCTGTACATTTACGCGATAGTCGTCCAAATTCATGCAATCATACAAACGACGGTACGCCATTGCACATGACAGATTCAACGCATGCATAAACATCATTTCCAATTTAATGCACGCATATTAATGATATGGTATGTTTACTAATGGAACAATGTAAACTCAGATACCTTTGTGATAGAAAATCCCTTGAACACAAACATAATTACACATATTTCAATAATGCTTAAAGGCACTTTTTAGGGCCAGGTTATCGATACATTGTCTATGATTCAGTGTTCCCAACATTCTAATTATGCCAATTTATACCGTTGAATGATGTTTGTTATTTCAATATTTCAAGGCTAAACCCCGTCCCGCCTTGAGCTTTATCATATATTATTCAAACATTGAATGAATGATACATTAACAGCAGTAACCATGCGAGCGATACATTGTTGTTTCGCTTTAATGGTCAACCCGTGCAATAATATTCTGGGAAGCTTTCTTTCAATTAAGAATTGTTATATTACAGGTTTATTGATTCACCTAATGGGCCATCACGAGAAAGATTAATGCTGATTGATAAATCTCGCAATTTTGGGTGTGCTTACTCTTGTTTGTTATAAAACAGGTATATGGAGTTTTAAATTGATCATTAATGGACATGGTGTGTGCATGTACATTGTGCGTCTATCATGTTGACAATTATAGAGTCAAACATTAATTTTACTTTGTCTTTTTACTCTGTGGTCTAATATGATATTACGTACTGAATATCAACAAATAAGCATTTGAGTTATTCGGTACAAATATAGAATAAAAATTTATATGAGCATTTGGAGTAATTGCTGATTTTTATTTAAATTTCGACAATTGTAAGCAAATGACAGCAAAATTTATGAACAAATTTGTTTTTTCAATGTGTAACACTTTGCTTATTTTACATAAATGCTCATCAGGCATCTTATTTTTGTAACAGTATATCCCGCTTAAGTGCACGTTAACAATATAGCGCATTCATCTCCCCGTGCTTTTGAAATGTACCAATAACTACCGCCTTTCTGTTCGCCTTGAATATTAAGTAACTGCACCATGGGCTAGTGCGTTGTTTCATGACAGGTGCTTACAAAGTAAACTTTGAGATAATGGGTGGCCGTCTCATGAAAGCGCTCCTAGTTTTCTCAAAGCATTTATTATACCTATCCGAACACGTGAAATATTTCCATATCCACCGTAGATTAAATAATGAACAGGTGTTTTGGTGGCTTGTTGGTTATGTATGGCCAGAAACGCGCCACACACACACACATACACACACACACACACACACACACACACACACACACACACACACACACACACACACACACACACACACACACACACACACACACACACACACACACACACACACACACACACACACACACACACACACACACACACACACACACACACACACACACACACGTGCACCATGCACGCAATCACTTTCATTTACGAAAATGATAATACTAAGCCATGATTTCTTGAGTTCTATCGGTTATCATTAAGCGGAATAAAAGCATAGAATAAAAGGATCGACCCATTCCTATGCGGAATGACAACAATGTTTGAAATAATTCTTCTCTAACAAAGGTAGTATGTTTAAAACCGAAACCTCAGGAGACCAACGCCGCCTTAGCTCCCGGTAATCATTTTACATATATCAGGCTAACGTGTAATCAAAGGGCTGGGAAACGATACTTGATTTAACCCCTACTCGTGTCAATTGCATCCCGAGATAAACCGCTAAACTACGTAGCAAATAACGGGACTTCATCAGGGCCAGGTGTACATGACATTGGGAATGTAATAGACCTGAGACAATCTCGCATACTTGATCTTGACCAAATATCCTTGTGTTAACTAATATATTTTGAATGTAAAACTGCACAACAGCATCGGTAGCATAAGTAGCCCTTCTGTGCTAAAGTAACATTCAAATTCAGTGCGTTATTACTATTAAAATATGTGGAGAATGAACGTATCATTTGAATAGAAATTAAAACTTATTACGTCACGACCATTTTCACTGCAAATTCAAGCACTAGATTCAGCTCTTAGACAGTAATCCCTTAAAGTATCGCGTAAGAATATTTTATCGATGCATTGCACTGACGGTACATATCTTAGAGTAATTTACCTGTGTACCAAAGCAATACAGGATGCAGTTAGGTTATGCCCATCACGCAATAATTTGTCCATCGCGAATAACCAAGGTAATGATACCGTTTCCCAAAATCATTAGGACGAGCCTGCATTGAGTGAGCATGGAATATTTTGTAACGAAATGTCGACGCTTCTCTAATGACGAGCTAGCCAGTTTCAAAGGAGGATTTCAGCGGCGAATGTGATCATTTGTGTAGATTATACTGTTTTTGCAAAAAAATCATTATGAAGTATAAATGCGTTTTAAAATTTCCAACCCGCATCAAGCGAAGCTAGTCTTTTGTGATCAGATGACATGTTAGATTCAAATCAGTAATGTATTGAAATGTTTTGTATTGAAAAAAATATACCCATGCAATACAAAATAGACTTACGATGTTTTCTTTTGCCATACGAGATTATTGATTTGTAGTAAGCCCCACATTTCGATAGCAACATATACTAATGTACATTAACCAAATTTGGACCATATTAGAACATATGCAACCAATCGTAAACAGTTACATGAAACAGGCTTAAATGTTTTATGTTGTTTACTGTATGCTTACGTTATAGGTAATGTTACCGTAAACATATGTATATGTATGTGAATATATATATAACTATATATACATATATATATATGTATAAATATAAACATATATGTATATATATATATATATATATATATATATATATATATATATATATATATATATATAATTATACACATACACGCGTATGTAAATATAAATATATATATATATATATATATATATATATATATATATATATATATATATATATATATATATATATATATATATATCAAGTCCATTATTACGATGACAATGTGCACTAAGCATTGCAAAACTGCCATTGAACAATGTGAATATGACAAATGCAGTGGATGGTCCAATGTAGAGAATAGTGATCACCCAGCACCACGTTAATATCCCGTTTGGTTAATTAAGTCTTTAACCTCCTCGCAATGAATCTTCATGTTTGACGTCACTGATATAGTCTACGAAAGGAATTGCTTAAAAGCGTCAGCAATTAATTTGAATGATTTTAAGATATACGATCAAACGGAAACTCTGTAGGTAATTACTTGATTTGAGCACCATTTCATTCCGAAACTTTTGCAATGAGTAACATGTTGACAGAGTGATTGCTTTGTGGTGCGATGTCAAGTGATATCTGTGTGAGTCTGGGCTGCTATTCACCCATGTTGTTATTGGGCAAATACAATAACAGTGATTAACGCTGATAAATGTGCCATGACAGAGCTACAACCATATTACTTTATGATCTAAACCGATCGAATCACTAAGCTAACGCTATTGCGCTGGTCTGTTTTATACTGTTAATAAGTGTATTACTCAGAGCAGAAAAGTACTTCCATTTAGCTGTTAGTGTTTTCCGTAATTTATTACATTTACAAAAAAACGCCATTTGTTAAACCTTCAACCATTTGTTTGGTATCATAGAAGGTTAACGTGATAGGCTATGGCATATCGGTCGGTATTATCTCGTGCTTACGATGTCACTTAAAATCTTATCAGTGCCAATTAGCTTTAAACAACGGCATCAGATAATCCCAACTTATACAGCACTGGTCTCGTTATTCCTTGAACAAACGAGCGTTTGTTATCATACCGATCCCTGCTTGTCCTTGTCCTGTGGTGGCCATGGCGGATCGATATTACACAGCTGATGACCTTGATACTAGAAACAAGGCAAATCTCTAGCTTAAGTAATCGACGTCGTAGATGCTGCATTGGTTAGGTGCTTCGTTTGCTTTGTTCTTTTAATATATACAGTTATGTGCTTTGGGTTAAAAGATTCAATGAGATATCCGTATCTAAGGAGACTGAATCCGGCGATAACTTTGGAATTATCGATGTTTGCGCTTCAGGACAATATCTAGCGTACATAAGTATGGAGCGTTGTTGTATTCGGAATTACAAGCCATAGCATAAATTTCATTGGTTGCAAGTTTCCACCCTTCATGCTTATACCACTTTGATGTCTTGTTCACATTTGTCATCAATTATTTACATTTGATTACGACGCCATTTACATGGATGGCAATTTATACGAGGAATGGCGGAATCACTTTCCTGCTAGGTCACGACATGCACAATCATCACATGGTATGTCCTGGTGTGAGACGGCAGCACGCCGACGTGATGAACCTGTAATTGAGACATTATTGCCCTTACTTTATGTGAACATAAGATAAATTAGTTGGTCTTTATTCATCAATAATTAATAACACAAAAAGACCCCTTTCGGTCAGACTTCAAAGGAAAAATTGAATACACAGCAATATGCGCTCGAGCGCAGAGCAGCTTCCAAACGCCAAGCCGCTGTTTGTAACAAAAAGGTATGGAATGGATGACCCTAGCTGTTTCACCGATCTCTTCACACACGATATGTACGTCTTTTACACAGGGCATAGTTCATTAGGATAGGTGCTTCAGATATATGCTAATGAGAATCTTTATGATGAAGCATTTCGCTTTGCGGTTAATCACGAGTTGGTCCGACGCAGTACCAGCTTGTTCCATGATTTAACAATTGACTATTTATCTATAAAACATCATAAACATCTCAAACCGCATTGCATTGCATTGTAACTTGCACAACTTCAGAGAAGATAGGAATTTGAAGATCAAACAATTTTGAGACTAATACATAATTTCTTCAAATGAGGGAAAGAAAGCACAATCAGCTCAACGTTTATCATTTAAACTCACCACTGTAATTTCACATGTTTGATGCTACAATTTATTTCCTAGTGGCATGAATGTCACCAACAATCTTGTTAAAGCGAATGGCTGTGATGTGCGGGATCAAGTGATATTTGTTTAGACCTGACTGCTTCCCAGTCGTGTGTCAACTAAGATAATAATCGGCCAAGCAAGATGTAGCTCACTAGTTTCAGACGGACCTCCATGCTTTTGTTAAAATGCAAGCTAGCAACGATGGACGAATATATATGCCAGCACAATGTATTAGTGCAGGCCTCATATTAATTGGCTTCTACAAGAACAAAACGTAGTGTTTATCGTCTAGGAAAACCCAATCTGCGGCTTAGATATCCCATTAAGATCGTTATAAAATAATTCATCTTTATTTATGGCAATCGATTTGTGTAGTTGATCTGAATTTAATCAGTACAATTAAGTAACGAAATCCCACATCTGTACATCGTAATGTATATTAACATAAACGAACAAACTGTCAGTGGTATTCGCACCAATAAATCATATCAATAAACCATTGGTCTATTAAACATGTTGTGTATATGCATACATTATATCTACTTTTTATTGTGCTGTGTATCCAACAAACAACTGAACGAGGCCATGATTTAAGTCGGTGAAGCTATATATATATATATCCGGAGTGGGAACTTACTATCACACGTGAAGGGACAAAGTATTGCATTTTTGAAACTGCTTTGTTTATTAATGAGAACCTCCGCATTGTCGACAAATTATATAATGGTGATGATGAGTGAGCCATTGTGCTTCTTTGAACACCGACTGGTCAAACGTGACTAGAGACAGAACATATATTTATGCCATTACAATAATGCTTTAGCTACCCCGGGAAGTAATTTAACCTATTTAGCACTCTGCAATTCATTGGTATTCATTCTTACAAAAATTACTTTGGACATATCAAGTGCTATGCGGGTTTTTTTTGCTCAGATCCCATAGAACGTTAATATGTTTCAATAACCTGTTGATACACATGAGTATTAGCATGTCGGTGATTATCCTTTTCTTACCTCACTTTAAAATTCAGTCACGTTACCATCACTAATAAACGTCGCCATTGGCGGAGGTTACTTTTAAACGATGCAGTTGTCCATTTGAGGTTGTAAACAGCGATTTTACAAGCAAGCAATTACAAAACTCAAAATTTACACCTTTTAGAATTAACTTTAATGCCTTGTGCCTGATTAATTGATGTTATTGCATGATTGCATTTTAAGCCGGTTTTACAATAGAACTTCACAAAGCTGCTGTGCGTATTTGTGTACTGTTAAGATCATCCTTTGAAAGCCGGGACTTGAATACAAATAGGCTTATATGCAATGAATGTGTTGACATTCAAATATACCACTTACGGAAGGCATTTGACCATTTGGTCTCGTACCGAACAAGTGCTCGTATTTTCAGATATACATACGGCGAATATGTACTGGCGATCTACCGACAGAATTCCTGTTATAACCTATATCTGATTCTCAATTTAAACGGATTCCAAATGAGGTCAAAGATGCGTAAGCTATTCCAGTTTTTGTTTGCCCACAATGACTGGGCCTGCTACTCTTACTTAAGATAAATGCATTATTCTAACCGTGTGCCAAGTTCAAGCCACCTTGTGTAGCTGGAAATGAAGTCAGTCTATAGTTCTTTCAACTCTTTATCTCATCCTCACCTGGTCCTAATGACGTTTTGTTCACGCTCGGCTGCAGAACAACTTGCTTTTAGAATAAAATGCATCTTTGACACCAAATAGCCCACAGTATTACTGAAATCAAAACAAATGAAATACTATTCACAGGCAAAAGATTGCTTGATAAGTCAATGTTGAGGTGTGTACTGTGACTGGGGTTCAGAAGGCTCCTGTTCAGGTTCCTCTGTTGAGTCTATCTCACTACCCCCCTCCTCCCAACACAACTCATCCCGTCCATCTCCCATGGCACTGCTCACATCAGCATCATCCTGTCACAAAACCAACAAATCATCCCCTGCAGTATTCTAAAAGCAGGGTTAAGTTGGGATATCTGCTATGAATAATTCTCAAAATTTAGTCAATTTTGAGATGGTGATCGCATTAACATAAATTATGCACATAATGAGGAATATGCAGATGTGTGTGTGGAGACCAACCTGCTGCTGTTGGCTTGGACCAAGCACCTCTACACTATCCAAGCTGAAGTTGACCTCACCTTTGAGTGCACTCTGCATCTCATTATTCAGCGACAAATCTCCCCAGTCTGACACCACATACATAGCACTCAAACTCATTAAGTATTAACCTAGACATGGCATTTATCAGAATTTACCTTGAATCAATAAGAAATATCAGTTTGACACACTCACCAGTTTGACACACTTAACAGGATCGGATTGATCATTGCAGGCAAACATAATACAATATACATTATCAATCAACTTCTTTCAATATAAATGAAAACGACCCTTACAATGTCCTCATAAAAATAGAGATACCAGGAATGCAAGTGATTATAATTGACTGTCTGTCTGCGACTGTCGACTATGAGCAGCAGATGAGTCATTTGGACTAACTGATATAATTATATATATATGTATTGAATAATTTATTAAATAGACAACAGGTTAATTCCTGACTGGGATCAATAAGGAGATCAGGTCTTCAGACTTTCTTGACTTCCTAAGCTTTTTTCTAGATTATGAAATGGCAATAACAGGACAAAGGTTGGTATGAGTTTGGGGAATCCTCCAAATGCATTGCAAATATTAGATCAGCTTTTTAGAAGATTGTTAATGTGTCCATTTTTTTCATTTTCAACCTAACTCAACTCAGACCATTTTAGAAACAAACCTTCAGAATGTGTTCATCCAAAAGAACAGCAAAAAGTAAATGCCAAACAAATAAAGAATGAAAAGTTCAAAGTAGTTAAGATAATTAGCACCATTGATCACAGACTTCAGCTGCAGGCAAATTGGTCGACAGTCATAACTGCGTATCAACTTCGTCTTTTTTTTAAAAAAAAAACCCCAATTATGTAACGTCACATTACCAGACGACTGTAATAGAGCATTCTGGCTAAAACTTTAACATATTATGTGTGCAGCGATAAATTAAATTTAACATAGCTTTTACACATAACATTGCTCTTGGTTCAGTTGCCTAGTATCTTTGCCTAGTCTTTGAAGCCAACCCCTTGACTATCAACAACAAAGATAAGATGTGCGCATGCCCGAGGTGCTTTTCCGGTGAACGTGAGCCGTGTATTTATTAGACCGTGTAAAACGATAGAGGGCAATAATATTTTTTCTCGACCAATCACGTTCCATAACGTCGACGCAGCTGTCGGATCGGGAGACAAGACCTGAAAAATGTTAAGGTCCCACTGCCAGCCAAGTTTTACCGCGTGCGCAGCAGAACTGTGGCAATGGACAAGTATAATACATAAGTGATGACAATAAAAACATACTGGCTTTTTAATTGTCTCATATATAAATAAGTAACAGGAGCGAGTCGTGCATGATTGAAGGAAAAGATGCCGTGTTAAGCATTTTTTTGGTGTGTTTTATGTTTGCTAATGCTTTATTTCGTTAAGTAAATAGATATGACAGGTGTGAGTCGTGGATTATTGAATGAACTACCTGTATTTGGCGTATTAAGTGAATGGACAATGGAGGTGTGAGTTGTAGAAAAGATGAACGTTTGTTTGAGGCATTGTGCCGATGTGATTGCAGAGGGAGTGCTATGGACACCCGTCGCTTCGTCTGATGTTTCCACATGTGACACACCTCTGGTACCAAATTGTAAAGATATTCTCCCAGTGCGACCAAATTGTAAAATATCCCATTGCTGCCACCAAATTATAAGGATATATCTCTCCCTACTTATCATAACGTTTCTCTACCGCTGTTGTATTTCTCTATACTATAGTATTATCACTTGCACTCTTGAGGGTTCCCCGTAATATGTGACTCTTTAACAAATATAAGTGATTGTATTGGACCAGTTATACATTGAACTATAGATTATCACAACAAAACCTCTTAACACACATCGTCAAACCACATAGAACTGCAGGAATCTTTCTATCCTCTTTACAATTATGCTGGCATGGACGCATATAAGTCTCACTCAAATTCCCTGTTTCATTTCTCTTCTTTACTCGGTCCATCTTCGCCTTCCGTTCAGTCTGTTCTCTCTAATCACTCAACTTCTTTTGTCTCCTCGTGGTAGCGCAATCGACCCCCAATCTCCTTTATTCTTTTCTTTGTTCTCTCCCCAAAGAGCTTGTAGCTTCGCTAAGGTGGTTAACTTCCAACAATATACGTGAAACCGCCACCTGTGTGCCAGCGCGATGTTTGTCATAACGTCTCTCCTAAAACCACTTCGATTTTTTAGAGGCACGGTCGCCTTGACCAATAAGATGACTCCATTACTTAAAGATAAACATATCGACACGTGCACATCGATGATGCCACCACGACTGCAATAATAATGGTAGTCCAAATAACTCGCCAGGTTCTATAGGTTCAAGGTATGTGATTCAAATTAGTGTATTTCATTGGGATCGAACATCGTAGGACTTCTACTCAGACGTCTTGTCGGGATATAGTTAGATAAAGATATACAACATATCTTATTATCCTCACTGTATTTGCGCTCACTTGAGACTCGTGCGTGTTTCGTTTGTAACACGCAAATTGTACTTGTCAATTTGCCCGAGTGTGCCACAGCATTAGCAAACCAAGAAACGCCATTAAAATGCGCGTTTAACACCTAAAGTTTACAAATTAGTTTGTGTCACATAATTAGTAAGCGGAACAGAGACCAGGTATCCAATCAGGTGACTATAATACCATACATACCACTTTTATTTAATTGAATTGGAGACACACTCAGTATCTTATATATCAAGTCCTTGACATTCGGGGAACCAAGAGATTTTGAAACATAACACTGGATCAATCGACAACAGATGCCATAACGGGAACGAATTGACCTAGACCTGTAGTATTTGTGCATATTGCTCTCTGTCTGATGTGGATGATTTGGTCAATTGATTAATTATTGCCATCAGCTAAAATAGAGGATAAAACATAAGCAGACGTACGGTGGTGTAGTCATCTTACATCAGGACTTCATTAGGCAAATAGATATATCACACGAGGCAAACTCATCGAGGTCCCACTCCTAAATGTAGGAATAGATCAACGTCAGTCAGTCTATACATATACACACGCCTACTCTACTTAAGGAATCTATACAAACGTTCGGGTTCTTTACTGCAGGTGATTAGTGAAGAATTATGCCAGGCTTCATTCCACTAATGGATAATTAACTTTAAGGAACATATCAGTAACATTGACAGCGACCAAATAGACTCGGCACAGCTACTTTATAAAGGGTGAACGACAACCACCTCCCCCGACAAAACTAACCGCCAGTTAAAGGTCATTTGTCACCTGGCTGAAAGTTCGTGCATCAGTCATTCAATTCACCTGAATGAGTGTTTAAATACGAAAAGTCAGCAGCCGACATTGACAAACTCGACCGATGGTGAGGTAGGGTCATCTTAAGTTCCCCCCCATCTTTGACCCCTATTTACCTTTTACATCCAACGTTCAATTCATGGGTATCCATCCCCTGTCCGATTATGCCGCACTCGCCCGCGACCTTCATTGCATGTGAACAATAAACCAACATTAGGAGCACAAATAAAAGGAATCGATTCATATTCTCATAATTTCTACCTGATCTTGATGAAGCTGAGTTATTCCGGAAACAAACTTGCATGATTAAAATCAGACACATCAAAATGACTGGCAGCCACGTGATATATGGATTGAATGCGAACTCCAATGCGCCATCCCTGTAACTGTGGTTCTAAACGAAGCAATGCTGCTGCAGCCTTTTAACAAATATTACTCACGCCACTCTACTCTGCTATTGGGATGTAGATATGGCGCACAAGACAAAGGGATGTTATAGACTATGCTTCCAATCGCATTTGCCACCAGCTTCTTTCTGACCATTTTCTTGCTTTCCCGCGTTGATACTCTTAAAGTTTACGTGAGATACTTAATCCTGCATTGCTCTGAAATCGTGCTGCATTGTAGGAAACAATATACTTATAAACGTGTTTAGTATCTTTCTCAAAATCAGCTGTTAATCAGCTAAATGTTGTTTTGCATGTAGCTTTGAGGATTCTATTAGAGAACATCATAAACTATAGCTACACCTGTTGAGAAACTCCCAATTACGACACTGTGATTTATTCCAAGCTAGACCGACAAGAGCTAAGTAGTTTTTACACCTTGCAAGTTGCCTGCACAGACAGTAGCAGATGGCACCGTGTTTGCATATTTATCACCTGGTTTGGTAGAACGTAACACTCTTCTAATCAGCAAGCCTTGTACAATTATTTCCTGACACTGGCAAGTGATGATTACGTACATGACAATGACCATGCAGCGACAACGCCAATATTTCATTATCTACCGCTAGATTGCATTTTTCTACTGCCTTGCATTATCTGTGAGATCAGGGTCATTCAAATGGTCTTGCTCTGCACTTCACCAGTGTTTTATAGAATGTATTGTGTTAATTGTATATTGATATTGAAAAGAAGTGACACATCTGATTCATTATCATGTTGTCATTATCATATGAAGTAGCATCCACCATGGCAGATTCAATCAAACAAAATGTATCCTCCTTATCCACAACCAGAAACCCCGCCTTTTCCAGGAAACAATTCAAAGGTCGCAAATCATTGCCCGCTGTGATTACCGATTTACGATATGAGCACATGCCCTTGTCGCGCTTGGTACTTTGATGATGAAGGTGCATCGATCATGTAATGCTGGTAAATTTTGCGGTGTCATGTTTTATTTGACGACCCCACTTGAGTTGTCTTACCATAGATCAGATGATAAGTAGATCGGCTATAAATAGTAATTACCTCATTTCAAGCACCATTTTCGTTGTTGTTTGCTGAAGAAGGTGCATTGATCATTGTAAGTCCTGATATTGATGTGGTCTTGTATAGGCTTCTGAAATAATTGATGAAAGGCAGCATGACTCAAATATGCACAACTTCTTTTCAATTTTGTCGTCACCACCATTGGATAACATAAGATAGTTTCATTACATAGACAGCAAACTTTTCTTTATGTGCAGATATGCAAGTCTCTGCGAGTACTACATATTGTTTATATTACTGCACATAAAGGGCTAGCAATAATCAACAACATATCATACTGCTTTCAGTACCACCATATTTTGTCGTACGTTTGCTCGCCCTTCACCACCGGTTTATCTATTTGTTCCCGTCATTTCCCAAAGAACCTAAATGGAGAACTTTTATTAAGAAACTAAAAGGAATTTTGGCCTTACAAACAGACTCTAATGCAAACAACTGAATTACGTCTTTGTTGTGTAAATATAACGTATCTCTTAACAGCATAATGAGTTAATTAATCTTTAATGTAACTGCTTTTGGTTGGTTCTTACAGGCAAGAAACTTTGATAACATGAAATACCGGACTTAAGGTTACTAATCTGAGGACTGTCAATGACAACGAAATATGAAGATCAAGAACGAAGGTACAATGTGGTAAAACGCCCAATCTGATGCGGTGTTTTTTTCAAGACCATGAATCAGTGGTCGTAGAAAAGAGTTGGCCTTGTTCTTTCTATGAAAAACTAATGGCTACTCAATTCTGTATGCTTTGAAATTGACTATTGGTAAGTGCCGTGACAAAATACATATGATAGAAAAATAAGATACACGTACACATTAAATGGTAACATACGTTATAAGTATAAACATAGTACAACGAACAGCTCTTTGTATGCACAATCGGCAAAAGTATCATCTTGTACCAGTGTTTGAATGAGTTCGTTGAGCCGTGCCAAGTGCCTGTTAGAGCCCTATACGCTGGGCGCACTAAGAATCATTTTCAAGCTTCTACCAACATGCTCATGTCACTGATGTTTGTCCAAATGCTCACATATCGGACTGGACTCGTTACTTTTTCCGGCAAGCTCTACACAACAACACAGATATTATTGATTTTATCATTTTACGACTGTGGATTTTATATAGGATACAGTGGACGGAATGAGGGGGGCGACCTCTACGTTATCAACAGGCAATAACAGTTGTCGGCAATGTTGCCATTTAGAATTATACATTATGTCTCATGCATAATTACCTGGGTCCAAGATCCCCCTGGAGTGACATACAACACATAGCGTGCATTCGTGGTTGTTGCCGCGACTAAAAGAATATCGCAAGTCAAACCATGTCTCGGTAATAATGAAGCTGAGTAGTTCTTACACCTTTCTCAACTTGAAAAGCGGTTTGCATCATCATCGCCTTGTGTGTGCTGCTGTGAGACGTCAGCACACTCACGTTATCAGCTGGCTTGGAGAAAACCTGTAATGGATTTGACCATGTACTATTCCTTCGTCTCCTAATTTGTTAATGGTATGGTTACACACAGCACGAGTCATCTTCGAACAATTCCATCTGACTTGCTTTTTTGAGAGAAATGATACTTTTAAATTGATTTCTGCATGTTATCCATTTGTGTCATATCAACAAATAGTATATTGGAAAAAAATTAAATGAAGCGGATGACTATTGCAGATGCACATTTATTTGTATATAAATATAAATATATATATATATATATTATATACATATATGTATATATATATATAATGTTTATATATATAGAAATATATATATATATACATATATATACATATATAGAGCTATATATATAAACATATGTATATATATATACATATATATACATATATATATATCTATATATATAAAATATATATATATATCGATATATATATATATATATATATATATATATATTATATATATATATATATATATATATATATATATATATATATATATATATATATATATATATATATATATATATATATATATATATATATATATATATATATATATATATATATATATTAGCTTTGATTTCTGATGACAAACGATATTTTATGAAGCCTTACTCAACTTAAACAAAAAAGGAAACCAAAAGGAAGACAAAACATTTATCTTAGGAGTAAGGTTAGTTACAAACAATAATGATGCTAACAGCAAAAGTTGATTTGCTTTTAATGGCGTCCATGATAACGAAATATGCTTTATCATTACTACGATGTCTGTTCAAACACTAATAACAAGCAATATTATAGCCGGTAAAGAACATAAACTGGAATCAAATGATAACGATGATAATTAAGTCAATTATTGCCGCCATAATTAGTATGTAGGGCCGATAAAACTTGGGTTGGATATATCCAGGCATTTGGCAGTGTATTCCCTGGACTCGTCATATATTTGATCCATGTAGCATTATTACATAAAATGTAAAAGGAGGAACATATAGGGTTAGACAAAACTAGAATGATTTACTAAGAAAAACATCAGGAACGCACCGGAAGCATCGCAAGTTGCAACCAATGATCATATACCCATTTACCTGTTTAGCGTCGTAAGTATTCACATCTGTTGGCAATCATAAATGTATACTATATATAAATATATATATATATATATATATATATATATATATATATATATATATATATATATATATATATATATATATATATATATATATATATATATAAATCTTCGTCTCATACTGTTTCATAGCACTCTCTTGCATGACCGTATATGTATAGGTCGATGTTATCAATATAATAGCAAAGAAAGCACATTTATATATGTATAGGTCGATGTTATCAATATAATAGCAAAGAAAGCATGCAGATAAATCGTATGATTGCGTTTCCCCGCAATAACATGCGCATTAGAGAGAAAGATATGAGGCCTATAAAAGCCGTTAACGACTCTCTCTTCGAGTTACCTCGCATTAAGTTGCCCGTCGGGTGAGCATGGGATACTAATATTTTGCAATAAAATTCACCTTGGTCTTTTAAATCATAAAGTTATATCATTCAGTTTTAGTCAGTGGTTTAATAAATTGGCCAGCATCAAGTCCCGATCAAATGCCATCGCCATTTTACAACCGTTTAGTTAAAGAGAGGCTTAACCCTTACACACAAGCGTAGTAGAACATTTACCCATCGGAAGGAATATTTATTAGATTGCATCTGAGGAACAATATCTCGCTAGGGGAAGTCTGGTCTGTAATCCGAATGGCAGCAGTGCCCCTTTAAACAATGTCCTTGTCGAGGATTCGAGGGACCATTATGCTCAAGTTTTTTTCACATTGAGATGTGCAGATTGTGCCTGTGGGCAGCATGATATATCGTCGTATAGAGAATTCAGCAGATACGCAGCTCCTTCCTGGCCAGATATCTATCTCCAAACAATCATACAAATCAATACGGGCGCCGTCGGTTATATTCTGTCACTTTACAGTAAAATACCATCTGATATATAATTAGAGGCGCTGCAATATGTAGGATGTCATGTCAAAAGCGTTTTGTACTCTTTTCTGGCTCTCTGGCTGCCCTGGAGGCAATCACATAGTGCAAATTGGTATATGTTTTTTTTTAAATGTTGTCCTTCTTCGCCATAAATCTATCTTTTCAGGCGTATTTTGTTTGTGTGGGTTCCGATCCATATCGGACCCCTTCACAAGCTTCAAACCCCAGATCGTCAAATTTTTTGGCAGAAATGGCAGGAAAAGTTGGATGATTTTATCGCCATCAGCCCCAACTTGGAAAGTGGCCACATAGCTGCAGAGACAGATTGTTGGTTATTTTGCCCCAATATATGTAACACCTAGAAATGCTTTTCTACTGAGGGATGAACTCATCCTATAGCGTTCATGCCTTCCTCATAAGATAAATCCGCACGGATCCCCGCCCCACTACGGTAATATTCCAGGGAGGAGGTGGCCTCCACTGAAATTATTCCGGGTAGGCTTGCTGACTAGACACTGTGAGCACAGCTGGATCAAGGAAGACAACATTGCATGCTAAAACATATGAGTATATTAACCCAGTCACACGGGAACGTCCGTCAAAGAAGAGGTGCTTAATTCAATAGATATGACAAATGCTCACTCAATAGCAACTCTCATTGCACATTCTGTAGTGAGCCAAACTAGAATATAGCTCAATGAATAGTTGCTCATAGTCATAATCAGAGTCAGTCATTTGTTTTCATATGCTGTAAGTAAACATTCCACACTATTCACAAGAATCACTCATACGCGTCATGTTAATATGTTTGTCTCATATCGCTAAATACCCATCAGCACATTTATGTTGTGCTAGCATAATAAGATAAAACGTGGCATATGTTTGGCAAATATATGTTATGCTAGCAAATTATGATAAAACGAGTGGGTAGATTGCACAAAAATATTCTTCTCGCGCCATTTCTCATGGTTAATTTATCACCCACTATGCTTGCTGTGAAGCACGAGGGTTAATGTGAGTATATCTCAGATCGCACCATGGTCATCGTTGGCATCTAGAGCAATATACAATAATAACAACAGTGAGCCGTTGTCAAAACATAGCAAAACGCTGTTCTATAAGTGGTTATCCATAATCTAACATCGACGTGAAGGGTTGCTTGTGATTAACAAAGAGATTGCTTGATATATTACATCTGGCTAGTTAGTTAAAGCTGAAGGCAAATGCACCGGACTGACTAACGGATTTCTTCGCACCTCATCATTCAATTTTGTCCAGTGCATTTGCTTAACATGGTTGCATAACTACAATTACACCTGAAAAATACCAATATATTGGTCATAACTCCTTCAGAATCTAGTGGTGCTTATATCCTTAATTTCCTCCTTACTGTTAAGACAATAATTTCGATATGTTACATAGCTATCAATCCTTTTAATGAATGAAGCCTGAATTGCATTGGGAATTTGCCTGACAGTTGATATTTACTTTTTCGAGCAGATGTGTCCCATAAGTAAACCACTACCTATAACCGCATAAAAATAACATACATAAAATAATTAGAAATAAGAAAAGAAATCGAAGATATCAAAGTTGAAACGGTACGTTTTGACGCAGCGTTTACTTAATTTACTCTATATTCCTCCCGCAGAATGTACATCTAGAGATAGAATATTTTCCTGCAGTAGCGTCTATTGCAATGGAATGTAAATGTCATAAATGTAGCCTACAGCTCGAACCGATTTATGCGCGATGGGTCTTTCACAGCTCCCACACCGGAGTTATCATTCATGAAAGACAACCCACTGCTAGAGTTACATATTTATTGCATATCCGGCGGTTAGCTTCCCAGCGTCAGTAACCACATATTCTTACACATAAGTCTGCGTTCTATTCTCTATCTAACAAAAAATAGATAAATAAGCCTAAATCAACTTATACTTCGAAGCAAAACTATCGCTTTAGTTGGCTGTTACAAATAATATGCAACATGCATATGTGTCAAAGCGAATGGCTTTGACGAGTGATAATGTCTGAGTGATGTTTGTCTGAGATTCGGCTGCTTTTCACAAGTGCTGTTCCGGTGCAAACACTATTAAAGTGATTATCGCTTATTAATATACCATAGTCGGAGTATAGATAGTTACATTAATAAGATGACATCATTGTGCGGTTCTGTTTAATGAACTTAACTGGCATTAATATGTTTCACATGTGAAAAGTGCAGAGGGAAAAATACATCCGTAATGTCGCTACTGCTGCCCGTAAGTTGCTGTATTATCAAAGTACACTTCAATATCAATATTTTTCGCAGAGGGTTAATACAAGACGCTAATGCTTATCACTCGGTATTATCACATGCTAACGCAGTTCCAATCAGTTATAAAAAACGATACATGATTGTGCTCACCCATACAGCACATAGCGTGATATATTTTTTGTGCGTTCCCCATTACCGGTCCATTCCCATCATTTATATTGTTCGTATGTGAAGTGTGCAGAGGGGAAAAAGTAATCCATTAAATCGCTAGAGCTTCCCATAAGTTACTGTATCATCATAACATATTTGTGCAAAGTTCGATATTACTATTTTCGCAGAAGGTTAATACAAGGGCCTATGCTTAAAAATCGGTAATATCACATGCTAACGGAGTCCCGTAAGACATTCGCAATTCCGATCAGTTTTAAACAACGCACATTAGCATGCTCACGCATACAGAACTAAACCTAATGTTTTATGTATGTTCCACATTCCCGGTAAATTCCATAGCGTTACAGTACAAATGTATGATTAATATTCCTATCCTTGTCTTGCCCTGGATTCTGTGGTGTCCTTGGCGGATGGTCATTACAACTCCTTGACTTTTGTAATTTTCCTTGATCAGCACACAACGACAAGTGCAGTTGTCTTTTAAATTCCAAATAACCTTTCAGTGCTCTGAAAAATGAAGAAATTCAATCAAACGCGGGTGTACGGCGGGAGTAACTATGACTCTCTTAAGTTAGCCAAATGCCTCGTCATCTAATTAGTGACGCGCATGAATGGATTAACGAGATTCCCACTGTCCCTATCTACTATCTAGCGAAACCACAGCCAAGGGAACGGGCTTGGCAGAATTAGCGGGGAAAGAAGACCTTTTAGAGCTTGACTTAGTACTTTGAAATTTGCAAGAATGATGTTGTGAACAACGTTTGAAAGACTTGTTCTATATTTCGTCATTTAGCGTTTGTGGTGGGTTAGAAATAGTCTGTTAGATGCATGAAGTTTGTTCATTTATTTGCTTCTCGCCAACTTATATGGCTAACGACAATTACGATATTACTAGCGTAGAACACACAGAGCGTTAAATCAAAATTGCATTAGCTGTGATGTGATCTCTACTGATAAGCATAATGTCAGACTGAATGAAAGAAACATATATAGTATCATGTCTGGACAAAGTAAATTCTTCTATAACAATATTGTAAAATGAAGGCCGCTTCCAAAGTTTTCCCAGTTATGCTCTGTTTTATTGACTAGACTTGCTAATTACAAAGTTCAATGCCTGACAACACGCTGTTATACTGTTGATCAAACAAATAATGAAACTACTTTAGGATTCGAAATGATTTATATATGTGGTGATATACGAACGGTGGTTAAAGGAATATTTAGAATCATCCTCTTACTTGCGTGCTGCTCATTCCGGATGGTCATGAAACCTACAAATATCATTGCCGGGCATGTCTAACAATGTATTGCTATAACATGCACCAGGAAAGATATTTCACAATTTAAATTTCATATGATCTAGTGTACAATGATTCCCTGATTGAACGGCAACAAGTAACAAAGCGGGGGATACGGTAAGAACATATAAAACGATCACGCCACTGCACACTATAAGATTAGTCAATCAAAGAGCTTTGCCAAATGAAACCACGCCCTCGTTTTGTGTGTGTTTCGTCTTTTGTCATGACATTTTTCACATGAACATTTGCATCACCTTTCTGTTCAAATTTGTTTTAACCGAAAACAAACAGTCATAATGAGAATAATTATCCATACGTATGTTGGCACCAAATAGTCAAACTATTAGCTACAAGACAAGCACAGTGAGCTTGATAATTTGTTTAACATGATGTCAAGGGTAAAGCTTGATACTAATCGGTTGTGCTTATCATTTATATATATATATATATATATATATATATATATATATATATATATATATATATATAGAGATATATATATATATATATATATGTATATATATAAATATATATAAATATATATATAAATATGTATATATACATATATCAAATATTTATATATATATATATATATATATGTATGATCTATATATATATATACATATATATACATACATATATATATATATACAAACGCTCACAATTAATATATATATATATATATATGTATATATATATATAAATATATATATATATATATATAAATATGTATATATATACATATATATATTTATATATATAAATATATATACGCATGAATATATATATATACATATATATACATACATACATATATATATATATATATATATATATGTTATATATATATATATATATATATATATATATATATATATATATATATATGTGTATATATATATAGATATTTATACAAACGCTCACAATAAATTGTTTCGTTTATCCTTAGTGTGTTATTATCAATATAACTCTGATAATGCAGCACAATGGATTATTTTATTATTGGCAATACATCGGTCATTGTAACGCTATGTGGTTAATATTTTTGATCATTTACTTTACTATTCTGCATCGTTGGATACTTTTTAACAGTTGCGGTTAAAACAGCCGGCCGACTGTGTTTTAAAAGAGCATGGTTTCTTCCAGCATAATAATTCCCCCCAGGAACGTTATGTTGATGTATGCCAATATTTCATAGAAATTTGTAGCTATTTCGTTTCTCACCAGCACAGAAACATTCTTGCATTACACGATAGATAAAACATAATACGGCTCGTGGTAAGGTTGTCAGTATGTAACACATCGGGCTTTCCCGACGAAATAGCAAACCAGTTAGTGAATATCAAGCAGCGTGTATATTTAAGCTTACATTTGTATCGACCCTAAGTTACTTGTCAATATGAAGCCGAGCTGACATATGCGTAAAATAAACAGCATATATTAATCAGCTGTATATAATCAGTTTTCTCTCGAAATATTAAACTACCGCAAATATGGATTACAGTTGTCTAGATATTTACAAAGTCAGACGTGAAGGCAAAGATAAATGCACATTAGCAAAGACTAAGGAAGCACCAATGGCCTTGTCTCATCCGTGTATGTTATCGTGGACATAAACATCGTTTAACAAATCCAGAAAAAACCGTATTATTGCTTTTCCAAATGAGTATAATATTGTCGCATAAATCAATTCCCTGCGGTCGCTAATCACCTCATTGGCACAATCGTAATGTATCTCAATGTAGTCCAATGTGCTTCAAGCTATGCTGAGTAAATCCTCGAAAACATTATACAAAAAATAAATCATGTGATGCTTGGCCTTTACAAAAAGAAACAAGTACACATGGTATGGATTCCACCACGCTGCGATATCCAAGAAAACGAACAGGCAAATATAATAGCAAAAACAAGTAACAAAAAGTGTCATAAAAATATCACAAGATGACATAAAAAAATATGACAAATACAATTTAATGAATCAACAACCTTCCACAAAAACTCTCTTTAATACAGAAGACACGAGGTAATATATGATAGGATTATAATGGGACGACCAAATCTTAATTACTACAACGCAATCATGAACAAAGACGCAAATCCAAATTACTTATTTTGTCATCAGAAAAAGGAGATATTGAACTTTTTCTCTTACACTGTGATAAACATTCAGCACATCAAAAACTATCAATAGAGGAAATGAAAAGGCAAACGTTGCCTAACAATATTAAATAAATGCTCACAAATAAAATGATAATCCCACATACAATATGTTTCATTTATAAACAGACAAAGGCTATAATAAGTGGGATGCATTTATTCTCCTGCTCATAACTTTTATTCCTCACTATCATAGGTTTCTAAGGGCCTCTTTTCGCCCCCCTTGACCCCACTAGAGCTGCCCCTAGTGGAAGAAGATTTCTTAATCATCACGCTATACTGTCCACAACTTGCAGATGCACTTAGTTTCAAAAAAACATGAACCTCAATACACATACTCATTATTCAGGGAATTCACTGAGCATTTGATTTAGCATATTACCGAGAGAAGGAAGTGATGATCGCCCCTATCGGCAACTGCAGTAATTAGAAGTCATGTGACCTCCTTGCAGGGCGGCAAGCCGATAAGCAACGGATCACATGTACAAGATAAGGGCGAGAGACCGCCAAACATTATGACATAAACTAACGCTATGATTACAGACACTGCTAAACCGCGGAAATAAGAAGTCTACAAATCGACCGATTAAAGTAACACATGATCACCACCATAAAACCAATTTAATTATATGCATATCAAATTAGTATTTATGTTGGGTGGTCATATAGTAATACAATAAAATGAATAAGTTTACGACCGTAATCCAAAACCTTGCAGCTAGTTTGCTGTGAGAGATAATACATATATAGAGTTGACAAATGGGCTTATTTATTAGAAGCCAGGTGCATATATATATAATAAGGTGAACACCATACATCGCACACAGCAAAGGTGGGGGAGAAGACAACCACCAAGGCTAGGCTGAGGAGCCTGGCCACCCCCACCCAAAAGGTTTTGTGTCACGTTGAACAAGAAGTACATAGAACTACAAAATTACATTAACAAAGTAAACATACTGAATGCTATGCACCAACCTCAGTTGAAATGCAAAGATCCAAGTTGCCGTAAATGTACATCAACAAAGTAAACATACCCGATGCAAAGCACCAACCCCAAATGAAATGCATAGATCAAAGTTGTGACATATGTACATCAACAAAGTAAACATACTCGATGCCCGGCACCAACCTCAGTTGAAATGCTTAGATTAAAGTTGCCACAATGAGTGATACCAGATAAATAAATAACTGGTGATAACAAATTTTAGAAGATTATATCATGGTATACATAAAAGGATAAACAATAAACCACTTAGAGCTAGTAATCACCAACCTCAGTTGACATGATTACCTGGCAGTAAATACAGACACTAGACCGAAATCCCCTGACCAAGAATCAATACGCCAAGGAGGGAAGTTATTAGGTGATTGAAAGTGTTGGTATGCGAATGTATTTCTTGAACGAAGAAGATTTCCAGCGACCCATTCGCTGTATTTCATCTTCAGAAATGCCATTCATAGCAGCTGTAGTGGCAGCTCCTATGCGGAAACTATGGCTTTTATAGTGCTTGTCAGAGAGGCCCGCCCAGGACAAGGAACGCTGTAGGATTTGGGAGAACCAAGATCTGCTAACAGGAATGTGATTAGGAAAGGTAAATAAAGGGCCTCCAGAAGACCCTCTAAGGGTGAGATATTTTTTGATGATAAGAACAGGACAATAGGGAGGCTTCTGAGAAGAAATCATGATGGAAATAGGGGGGACCTTTATGGTGCTTAAACTTTGTAAATTTGAGAATGATACAGTTATCTTCAATAGACAGCTGATGAAGTTGCATAGATTGTTTGGCATCATGTTGAGATTTAGCAGTGAATTCACCGACCCTAAGAAAGGCATAAAAAGCCAGAATATACATTGCAGAAATGAGATTGCTGGTAAATATTGAATCACTAATATGGGGGGCGGAATGAATGAGTTTATGGAGCACAGATGGAATTATAGGGGCCCGCAAATCCAGCGAAGGACGGAGGTTACAGGCACCTTGGAGAACTTTTTTGACCACCAAGGCCGAAGTAGGGTCCGCAGCAGAACGCATTTTGTGATAGTAGGAAATGGCTGAGACAGAAGAAAGTATGGAGGAAGAAGCATAATTTAATGAAAAAAGGTGTGCAATGTATGAAACGACAACTGGAATTTTGGCAGGGAACCACTGAACGTCTGGGCCAAGGGTGTTTACGAACTGTCGAAATAATGCAATAGATCTAGAATAAAGCTTGCAGGTGTCGGGTGCTAATGCGTTGTCTAAGAGAGAGGAGACGACCAATTCCAAGGAAGACTTGGTGTGGGAATGTGAGTCTGAGACTTGTTGAGGGAGTGGTCCTCCATGAATTTCCCACAATTCTGGAAACGAGACAAAGAGTCAGCAACAGTATTGTCCTTGCCCGGAATATGTTCAGCATGGATAAGGATATTAAATTTAATGCATGTGAAAGTGAGGCGTCTTATTAACATCAACATATAGCGGTCTTTGGAAGTTTGGTTATTAATGACCTGTACAGCCGCCATGTTATCGCAGAAATATATGACCCGATGGTTAGCAAGTAGTGGAGACCAAGCTTCGAGGGACAGGACAATGGGAACTAACTCTTTGACATTTATGTGTAGAGCACTCCAACTAGGAGGCCAGCGGCCTTGAAACCAACGGCAACCGAAAACACCAGCATAACCAAGACCTGAAGCGTCCGAAGACAACTTTATTACTGAAGAATCAGTCCAGGGATGCAGCTGCATGCACGATTTTCCGTTAAAATTGGATAGGAACAAAAGCCATGCTTGGATATCAGATCGGACAGATTGTGTGAGGCGGATATGATAGTGTGGTTTAGAGATGCCACAGGTTAGGTTGATAAACCTTCGAAGGAATGGTCGACCAGGAACTATAACCCTACAAGCGAAATTGAGAGTGCCAATTAAAGATTGCATTTCTTTCAATGTAACCGATTTGCGTCGAGCAAACTGGTTGAGGACAACAATAGCACTGTCAATTTTTTCGGGGGGCAATCGAGCCTCCATTTTGGTCGTATCGACCTCGATGCCGTGCAAAACTACTACAGTAGAAGGAAGCACAGTTTTGCTAGCTTTGATGGGCAAATTGATGGAGTTTGCCATGGCAAGGAATGCATTTTGGGACTGGCTACATGTTTGAGAATTACGAGGACCAAAGAAAATGAAGTCGTCTAAAATATGCGACACAAATGGCACATTGTATTTTGACTGAAGGGCCCACTGAAGGGCTGAACTAAATTCCACAAATATTTTACATGAAATGGAGCAGCCCATAGGCAGACAGCGGTCGGCATAGAACTGTCCTTGCCAGGTAAACCCGAGAAGCTGATAATTGTCAGGGTGAATGGGTATGATGCGGAAAGCACATTCAATGTCACATTTTGAAATTAAAGACTGACGACCAGTGGGAATTAATAATTGATACTACATGGTCAAAATTCTCATACTGGACAGAACAAAATTCTTTAGAAATGGCATCGTTAACGGACGAACCACGAGGAAAGGAAAGGTTGTGGATAAGGCGAAATTGTGATGAGTCTTTTTTGGGAACTAGACCGAGAGGGGAAAAAACCATGTCCGGAAAAGGCGGTGTATCAAAAGGGCCTAAAACTCGTTTCGCATTGATTTCTTTGGAAAGCAAGGAATTGACCTGAGATGGATTAGAGAGAGCCGACGGATGATTATTAGGAATATGACAATTTTTGATACCCGAATGATGGATGCGGAAACCTTCGGTAAACCCAGAAACCAAATACTGCTGCGAAGGGATGCCCAGACAAAAGAGAGATGATAACCTATTTTGGTTTACTGGGGTTGGTAGTTGGTTTTGGTAGGTTCTTCCTGCAGTGGATGTTGGGATGGGTACCATCACATGAGGAGCACAAATGTTTAAATTTGGAGCATGCCTGAGGGTTGTGGCATCGTCCTTTATTATTGTACGAGAAGCAGTATCCTTGCTTGAGACTGTGCCGCCTTCCTTGCGGCCATGTGGATCGAAAGGGCTGAGGGGATCGCCCAGGAAGGGACTGCATCGACGCATTGATGTACAATTCATTATGGATGCGATCCCAGGGTAAGGGGGAATGGGTCCTGAGCTTACGAAATGCAATGTCATAGCTGAACCAGCCCCCATTTTTAAGAGTCACTGCCATATTTCGAATCATCTGCATGTATTTCAGCATAGCAATGGCATCCGCTGGATGGACTTGGAGGTGTATGCCCATGAAAACTACAAAGGCATCTGTCCACTGGTCTAAAGTCAGTACTTTAGTTTGTGTCTTAGGAATCAAATCTAGCTGTTGAGACTTCCCAGCAGAAAAGGAGGGTAGAGGGTATAATGTTCCGAATGAGCGGATATCAACGCGTCAAGATTGACAAACTGGCCTGCCCAAATTTTAGATTTAGTTTTGGCATCAACCAGAGATCCCAATGGCACCATATCAAGCGAGGCCATTGGTTGGGACAATGGCTCACCTTGTGGGGAGGGGTTTATGCTTATAGACTCAGTAACTGGACCGGTGTCTGAACTGGTCGATGGCTGGCTGCTGATGGCTGTACTTGATTCTGTAGCGGACGGTACAGGAGGGCGTTCCCTAGAAGCCGATGTGCTTTGGGCCGCAGCAAGGTCACACACAATGGCTTGCATCTGGTCCATTTTGTCCTGCATGACCTGCAATTGTGCTGCCATGTCGGGCTGGACTGGGGCTTGCGGATCAACAGCTGCTTTCTTGGACGTGGGTGCTGCCACCTTTGCAGATGGTTTTCGCTTGCGTCCTCTGGTTGACGTGGACATCTGCAGCACATGGAATTCAACGGCAGAGTAACTGCACAAATTTGTGAATATAACCAGACCACTTCTGGCAAGAATTGTTAAGAACAAGGCCATTGAACCGTTAAAGATAACAGCCGCATAGTGTAATTGAAGAATACAAGTGTAGATGAAGATCAATTAAATGGATAAATTAAAAAATTACCCAGCATACTAGTAATGCCAGAAATAATATAAACTTGGCCAATACACCGAGACATACATAAGATAGCAAGACAAATAGTTGCGAAATAATATTGAGCCCAAAGTCTCCTCGTGAAGCATGAGTTCACGGAAAAAATAACGGCCCGGCCAAAAATGGGGGTGACGTGACAGACAAGCTCACGCCAAATAACTACGTGACAGACAAGCTCAAGCCAAAAACTACGCGACAAGCTCATGCCAAAAAAGCTACGTGACAATCAAGCTCACGTAAAATAACTACGTGACAATCAAGCTCACGCAAAATAACTACGTGACAGACAAGGACACGCAAAATAGCTACATGACAGACAAGCTCGCGCAAAATAATGAGACAAAAGTCTACGTCGTGAAGCATAAGTCCACGGAATAAAGCCCCGACCAAGGTAAACACCGTTACAAGAGACAAAACAAAGAAAGGCTCCATCGTGAAACATAATAACAGAATAACCCAGGCTAAGAAAGCTCAGGGAATATAAGCCAGGCCACAAGCCTAGAAATAAATTGCAGAAGATAGTAGTCACAAGAACAAGGAATCATTGTGAGTGGGAAAACTGCAAGTTATATAATAAGTGGGATGCATTTATTCTCCTGCTCATAATTTATATTCCTCACTATCATAGGTTTCTAAGGGCCTCTTTTCGCCCCCCTTGACCCCACTAGAGCTGCCCCTAGTGGAAGAAGATTTCTTAATCATCACGCTATACTGTCCACAACTTGCAGATGCACTTAGTTTCAAATAAAACATGAACCTCAATACACATACTCATTATTCAGGGAATTCACTGAGCATTTGATTTAGCATATTTTGGGTCATATAGTAATACAATAAAATGAATAAGTTTACGACCGTAATCCAAAACCTTGCAGCTAGTTTGCTGTGAGAGATAAGACATATATAGAGTTGACAAATGGGCTTATTTATTAGAAGCCAGGTGCATATATATATAATAAGGTGAACACCATACATCGCACACAGCAAAGGTGGGGGAGAAGACAACCACCACTACATGAAAAAGGTAATATATTAAAAAATTCTACAACAAGAATTAAAACAGTGGGTGGGTGGGCTAGGGATAAAAAATTGTGTGAGCTAAGATGGCGACAGTCACCGAGAGAAGGAAGTGATGATCGCCCCTATCGGCAACTGCAGTAATTAGAAGTCATGTGACCTCCTTGCAGGGCGGCAAGCCGATAAGCAACGGATCACATGTACAAGATAAGGGCGAGAGACCGCCAAACATTATGACATAAACTAACGCTATGATTACAGACACTGCTAAACCACGGAAATAAGAAGTCTACAAATCGACCGATTAAAGTAACACATGATCACCACCATAAAACCAATTTAATTATATGCATATCAAATTAGTATTTATGTTGGGTGGTCATATAGTAATACAATAAAATGAATAAGTTTACGACCGTAATCCAAAACCTTGCAGCTAGTTTGCTGTGAGAGATAAGACATATATAGAGTTGACAAATGGGCTTATTTATTAGAAGCCAGGTGCATATATATATAATAAGGTGAACACCATACATCGCACACAGCAAAGTGGGGGAGAAGACAACCACCAAGGCTAGGCTGAGGAGCCTGGCCACCCCCACCAAAGGTTTTTGTGTCACGTTGAACAAGAAGTACATAGAACTACAAAATTACATTAACAAAGTAAACATACTGAATGCTATGCACCAACCTCAGTTGAAATGCAAAGATCCAAGTTGTCGTAAATGTACATCAACAAAGTAAACATACCCGATGCAAAGCACCAACCCCAAATGAAATGCATAGATCAAAGTTGTGACATATGTACATCAACAAAGTAAACATACTCGATGCCCGGCACCAACCTCAGTTGAAATGCCTAGATTAAAGTTGCCACAATGAGTGATACCAGATAAATAAATAAATAACTGGTGATAACAAATTTTAGAAGATTATATCATGGTATACATAAAAGGATAAACAATAAACCACTTAGAGCTAGTAATCACCAACCTCAGTTGACATGATTACCTGGCAGTAAATACAGACACTAGACCGAAATCCCCTGACCAAGAATCAATACGCCAAGGAGGGAAGTTATTAGGTGATTGAAAGTGTTGGTATGCGAATGTATTTCTTGAACGAAGAAGATTTCCAGCGACCCATTCGCTGTATTTCATCTTCAGAAATGCCATTCATAGCAGCTGTAGTGGCAGCTCCTATGCGGAAACTATGGCTTTTATAGTGCTTGTCAGAGAGGCCCGCCCAGGACAAGGAACGCTGTAGGATTTGGGAGAACCAAGATCTGCTAACAGGAATGTGATTAGGAAAGGTAAATAAAGGGCCTCCAGAAGACCCTCTAAGGGTGAGATATTTTTTGATGATAAGAACAGGACAATAGGGAGGCTTCTGAGAAGAAATCATGATGGAAATAGGGGGGCCTTTATGGTGCTTAAACTTTGTAAATTTGAGAATGATACAGTTATCTTCAATAGACAGCTGATGAAGTTGCATAGATTGTTTGGCATCATGTTGAGATTTAGCAGTGAATTCACCGACCCTAAGAAAGGCATAAAAAGCCAGAATATACATTGCAGAAATGAGATTGCTGGTAAATATTGAATCACTAATATGGGGGGCGGAATGAATGAGTTTATGGAGCACAGATGGAATTATAGGGGCCCGCAAATCCAGCGAAGGACGGAGGTTACAGGCACCTTGGAGAACTTTTTTGACCACGAAGGCCGAAGTAGGGTCCGCAGCAGAACGCATTTTGTGATAGTAGGAAATGGCTGAGACAGAAGAAAGTATGGAGGAAGAAGCATAATTTAATGAAAAAAGGTGTGCAATGTATGAAACGACAACTGGAATTTTGGCAGGGAACCACTGAACGTCTGGGCCAAGGGTGTTTACGAACTGTCGAAATAATGCAATAGATCTAGAATAAAGCTTGCAGGTGTCGGGTGCTAATGCGTTGTCTAAGAGAGAGGAGACGACCAATTCCAAGGAAGACTTGGTGTGGGAATGTGAGTCTGAGACTTGTTGAGGGAGTGGTCCTCCATGAATTTCCCACAATTCTGGAAACGAGACAAAGAGTCAGCAACAGTATTGTCCTTGCCCGGAATATGTTCCAGCATGGATAAGGATATTAAATTTAATGCATGTGAAAGTGAGGCGTCTTATTAACATCAACATATAGCGGTCTTTGGAAGTTTGGTTATTAATGACCTGTACAGCCGCCATGTTTTCGCAGAAATATATGACCCGATGGTTAGCAAGTAGTGGAGACCAAGCTTCGAGGGACAGGACAATGGGAACTAACTCTTTGACATTTATGTGTAGAGCACTCCAACTAGGAGGCCAGCGGCCTTGAAACCAACGGCAACCGAAAACACCAGCATAACCAAGACCTGAAGCGTCCGAAGACAACTTTATTACTGAAGAATCAGTCCAGGGATGCAGCTGCATGCACGATTTTCCGTTAAAATTGGATAGGAACAAAAGCCATGCTTGGATATCAGATCGGACAGATTGTGTGAGGCGGATATGATGGTGTGGTTTAGAGATGCCACAGGTTAGGTTGATAAACCTTCGAAGGAATGGTCGACCAGGAACTATAACCCTACAAGCGAAATTGAGAGTGCCAATTAAAGATTGCATTTCTTTCAATGTAACCGATTTGCGTCGAGCAAACTGGTTGAGGACAACAATAGCACTGTCAATTTTTTCGGGGGGCAATCGAGCCTCCATTTTGGTCGTATCGACCTCGATGCCGTGCAAAACTACTACAGTAGAAGGAAGCACAGTTTTGCTAGCTTTGATGGGCAAATTGATGGAGTTTGCCATGGCAAGGAATGCATTTTGGGACTGGCTACATGTTTGAGAATTACGAGGACCAAAAAAATGAAGTCGTCTAAAATATGCGACACAAATGGCACATTGTATTTTGACTGAAGGGCCCACTGAAGGGCTGAACTAAATTCCTCAAATATTTTACATGAAATGGAGCAGCCCATAGGCAGACAGCGGTCGGCATAGAACTGTCCTTGCCAGGTAAACCCGAGAAGCTGATAATTGTCAGGGTGAATGGGTATGATGCGGAAAGCACATTCAATGTCACATTTGGAAATTAAAGACTGACGACCCGTGGAATTAATAATTGATACTACATGGTCAAAATTCTCATACTGGACAGAACAAAATTCTTTAGAAATGGCATCGTTAACGGACGAACCACGAGGAAAGGAAAGGTTGTGGATAAGGCGAAATTGTGATGAGTCTTTTTTGGGAACTAGACCGAGAGGGGAAAAAACCATGTCCGGAAAAGGCGGTGTATCAAAAGGGCCTAAAACTCGTTTCGCATTGATTTCTTTGGAAAGCAAGGAATTGACCTGAGATGGATTAGAGAGAGCCGACGGATGGTTATTAGGAATATGACAATTTTTGATACCCGAATGATGGATGCGGAAACCTTCGGTAAACCCAGAAACCAAATACTGCTGCGAAGGGTGCCCAGACAAAAGAGATGATAACCTATTTTGGTTTACTGGGGTTGGTAGTTGGTTTTGGTAGGTTCTTCCTGCAGTGGATGTTGGGATGGGTACCATCACATGAGGAGCACAAATGTTTAAATTTGGAGCATGCCTGAGGGTTGTGGCATCGTCCTTTATTATTGTACGAGAAGCAGTATCCTTGCTTGAGACTGTGCCGCCTTCCTTGCGGCCATGTGGATCGAAAGGGCTGAGGGGATCGCCCAGGAAGGGACTGCATCGACGCATTGATGTACAATTCATTATGGATGCGATCCCAGGGTAAGGGGGAATGGGTCCTGAGCTTACGAAATGCAATGTCATAGCTGAACCAGCCCCCATTTTTAAGAGTCACTGCCATATTTCGAATCATCTGCATGTATTTCAGCATAGCAATGGCATCCGCTGGATGGACTTGGAGGTGTATGCCCATGAAAACTACAAAGGCATCTGTCCACTGGTCTAAAGTCAGTACTTTAGTTTGTGTCTTAGGAATCAAATCTAGCTGTTGAGACTTCCCAGCAGAAAAGGAGAGGGTATAATGTTCCGAATGAGCGGATATCAACGCGTCAAGATTGACAAACTGGCCTGCCCAAATTTTAGATTTAGTTTTGGCATCAACCAGAGATCCCAATGGCACCATATCAAGCGAGGCCATTGGTTGGGACAATGGCTCACCTTGTGGGGAGGGGTTTATGCTTATAGACTCAGTAACTGGACCGGTGTCTGAACTGGTCGATGGCTGGCTGCTGATGGCTGTACTTGATTCTGTAGCGGACGGTACAGGAGGGCGTTCCCTAGAAGCCGATGTGCTTTGGGCCGCAGCAAGGTCACACACAATGGCTTGCATTTGGTCCATTTTGTCCTGCATGACCTGCAATTGTGCTGCCATGTCGGGCTGGACTGGGGCTTGCGGATCAACAGCTGCTTTCTTGGACGTGGGTGCTGCCACCTTTGCAGATGGTTTTCGCTTGCGTCCTCTGGTTGACGTGGACATCTGCAGCACATGGAATTCAACGGCAGAGTAACTGCACAAATTTGTGAATATAACCAGACCACTTCTGGCAAGAATTGTTAAGAACAAGGCCATTGAACCGTTAAAGATAACAGCCGCATAGTGTAATTGAAGAATACAAGTGTAGATGAAGATCAATTAAATGGATAAATTAAAAAATTACCCAGCATACTAGTTAATGCCAGAAATAATATAAACTTGGCCAATACACCGAGACATACATAAGATAGCAAGACAAATAGTTGCGAAATAATATTGAGCCCAAAGTCTCCTCGTGAAGCATGAGTTCACGGAAAAAATAACGGCCCGGCCAAAAATGGGGGTGACGTGACAGACAAGCTCACGCCAAATAACTACGTGACAGACAAGCTCAAGCCAAAAAACTACGCGACAAGCTCATGCCAAAAAAGCTACGTGACAATCAAGCTCACGTAAAATAACTACGTGACAATCAAGCTCACGCAAAATAACTACGTGACAGACAAGGACACGCAAAATAGCTACATGACAGACAAGCTCGCGCAAAATAATGAGACAAAAGTCTACGTCGTGAAGCATAAGTCCACGGAATAAAGCCCCGACCAAGGTAAACACCGTTACAAGAGACAAAACAAGAAAGGCTCCATCGTGAAACATAATAACAGAATAACCCAGGCTAAGAAAGCTCAGGGAATATAAGCCAGGCCACAAGCCTAGAAATAAATTGCAGAAGATAGTAGTCACAAGAACAAGGAATCATTGTGAGTGGGAAAACTGCAAGTTAATAGCTGCAATAACAGCACCACGCAAGCTGTTGAAATATTTTTTAAGTCCTGCCAGATTGAGATGCACTCCATCGTGACGCAAATATAGTTGCCAGTTAGACCAAATACCACGATGCCGCCAAAACAGAATGCGGGGAATAGACGCACAAAGAGATGACAAGGCAGAATTGTAAAGCAAGACACAAGAATTGAAGTCGTTGCGGGTGCTATGTTGAGGGTAGGCACGGTTACACGCGACGACATCGCGAAAGGAACACACAACACGAGAGACGCCATATTGGCTAACCAACAAGTTAGCGAAAGCAAATACGTCCTCGGCTAATGCGGCGGGAAAACAGGAGGACGAAGACAAATCATTGGAACCAATATCAACGACAACGATGGCCGGGTTCAAGGCAGAAACCATACCAACTTCGTTGAGCAAATTTGGCAAAGTGAGGCCCGAAATACCATGAAAGAAAACCTCGTGGCCACCAGCTAAATTGAGAGCGAGCGACCCAGAATCCCTAGCAAAAGCGGTCAAACGCTTGGTGAAAGAATGACCCATAATAAGAATGGATGAAATGGGGTCAATATCAGAAGAAGCCGACATTGTAAATAAGCGTAACACAGGATACCGCTTTTACAATCAAGCCAGATGGTCGAGATATAAAGGGACCAACAAAAATAGTATAACAAAAAAACTCACACCGACCTTAAAATTGAGCCAGGCAGTGCAGGGCTACAAATAGATCTTGATGAAGAATAAACAGGGCGCTGATAAAGATCGAGATGACCTGATGGCGACGGATTACCAAAATAAAAAATTTGTGTGAGCTAAGATGGCGACAGTCACCGAGAGAAGGAAGTGATGATCGCCCCTATCGGCAACTGCAGTAATTAGAAGTCATGTGACCTCCTTGCAGGGCGGCAAGCCGATAAGCAACGGATCACATGTACAAGATAAGGGCGAGAGACCGCCAAACATTATGACATAAATTAACGCTATGATTACAGACACTGCTAAACCACGGAAATAAGAAGTCTACAAATCGACCGATTAAAGTAACACATGATCACCACCATAAAACCAATTTAATCATATGCATATCAAATTAGTATGTTTTGTATTTATAGCTTGCCAGACTGTATGCTTACCCGAGAAGGACATGAAAATGCATGTGTATCTGGCAAACCCCTGTATCTCTGAATGAAGTCATAAATTGTCCAGTGGCATATGAGGTATTTGACATGCCCAGTACTGACTCTTCTGAGAAGGTCAATAAAACCCTCGTAAGATAAATGATTAAACACTTATAGTGTTTGTACTCATTCATTACAACAATGCATGATGTCAATGAAAAGACCTGTTTTTTTTTGTTATTTGTGTCTTGGCAAATTAAATATAACCGTACGAATACCAATGATGAGCTGCAATATTGCTGACAAAAGCAATGTACGGCTATAAATTGATGACAACGACATTAGTAAATAAGTGCCTTTATAACCTGTGTAAAGCGCTGAGAAGTGCATTAACTTTGGTTCGATATCACAAGATATTTAGCAGCATACCACTAGGGCCCGTCATATTCTGATGTATCCAGCATTATAGCATATAACGTGAAATTAGCAATGGCAGTGAAAACTGTACCATAAATTGGGGTTGACAGACTTTGATTGACCGACTGGATACGTAAGACATCGGAAACGCATCGGCAGCTTCGCGATCGATCAATTTATTTACCTATTTACCCTCTTCTTGGTGTAGTGTAGCACGTATCCACTTGTTGAACATGTTTTGATGAGCATCTCTTAGCATCGCTGCAGTAAATTCCACACAGGAATGACCGTTTAAACATTAATGTATGTTTGTATAAATATTTGCCTCTACTGGCGTTTCATCGGATATATTAGAAGGATGGCGGTATAAGACAATGCACTAGTTGACATTATCTTGTTATTCCACATCGATACTGCTACTTGTATAGGTAATATTGACACAGCTAATGCATGCGATATCCATGTTCCATGAAACGACATAGTCAGGATCCCACTGTGAATACTGCGACTCCTTTACTTATTTAGAGATTTTGGGGACAATAGCAATGTTGCGAGCAATCGAATTAATAGATTGTCTTACAATGAATCGATGTTGAGCACAAAGTTCAGAAAACACGTAGATCATATTTGACAGCAAAAATAATGTTATCTCCATCGCTAGATTTCATCTTTGTTTTAAAGATTTTAATTGTAAGTATAAAAGTGTAAATATGTCTTAAAACAAATAGAATCACCGCTAATGTGAAAACCAGAGACAATGTTGAAACTGACACTTATTGCTGTAACCGTAATTCATTCTGCTGTCATGTTGTATGTTTGTGCCAATATAACATTAGTAGCAGATAGTACTATTGCTATACATGACATGTCTACAGTACATCTATATGTTAAGGCTATTAATGGGGCTGATATTAAAATGCAGTTGCAACTGACCCTCGCGTAATAAAACGTGTCATTTGAAAACAGCGCCACTTGGCAACAGCGCCATATGGCAACAACGCCATATGGCAACAGCGCCGTGTACAGACAGTATGTTGATTTACGTGCAACATGTTGTTACAATAGACTCTGATTGGCAATACCAAGTCGTTCATTTTCAGATCAAATGGATGCAATTCCAGCGACGTAGCTCTTCCACTTAGTGCACACTATGCTCCTTATCCGCGACCGTATTAGAGTAACGTATTCACAAACTATCTATTAATTCCACCCATACTTGCCATCAAGCGCTACGGATAATTAAGTATATCTATGGTCTTTTCACATGTTTCACTCGTCTGCACCTGGTCCTGATGAAGTTCTGCCATTCGCCGTATACTTTGGATCGCCAGTGGGTGTCTTCGGAACAAGTGACAGCCCCATCTCTTGATCACATACTAACAGTTCAATTTATAGGTACATATGGGCTATGTATCCTTGTATGTCTGATCGCGACTAGCGAAACATCAGCAGCCTTAGTGTATTAATAAAAAAATGCAATTGGATCAAACCATAAACATACCATATAACAGCTCGTGGAAAGATTTGTGTGTGTACTGTAGACATGTCCAACGTTATGCCAAACCAGTGCTGTATATCAAGCAACATGTATATATCTAACACCCTGCAATACTTTGCATAGCAAATCAAAAATGTCGTGGGCCAAACATAAATGAAAGTATGTTCTCAAGTAATACTTAAAGAAATAATGTTACGGCATTTTTGTCTAGCTTATATAATGTAGGAACTGCCTTACATCATGTGAATTTCGACTTTTCCACAATCAGTTTTTTTCTCTAGAGATGTTAAACATCCGCAAATACGAATAACAGGTTTCTAGTGGTTATCAAAGTCAATTGTGAAAACCGGGTTAAAGGCATCGGCTAAGCAGAGACTAAGGAAGCAACTATTGCTTCTTCTCAACCTCGATGAGGTACTGTTTCTTAAATCTCATGTCCTTTGTCACTGTGTAGGCCATGGACGTTTTATCATGGACATAATTAGGGAAAATAAAAGCAAGCCGAGAAACGCATGATTGCTTTTCCCCATGAGTACATATATATAATATATAATGAGAGTTCATTATGCTACGAAACGGGCGATGAATTGCGATTGTGACCCCGTAATAATTTGACGAATTACTGTGCTGAAATGGTTTATTACAAAACTGTACGTTGATATGTACGAAATAAATGCTGTACATTTACTATAAATAAAAAATCCAGCAGATACGAAACTCCTCCCTGACTGGAAATCTCCATGTAATCATTCAAATTAACATGGGTGTCGTTCCAGTCACTTTGCAGTTAAATTCCATCTGATATATCATGATTAGAGGCGAGACAATATGCAGGATGTCAACCATACCAAAGGAGAAGATTTAAAAGTAGAGGCCTTGCAGGTGCAAAAATATACAGCTTTAATTCCCCTTATGTTAGGAAAAATAGCACCGTTGACTTGATCTTTTCATATCGACGTTGATGATAATTGCCACAATCCAAGGGAAATAAAATGGGCTGCTTTCTTGTCGTAACTATATTGTTTGTGCTAATATCTATCTACTCAAAGGCCTTAAATCATCCGAGAGTAAATTATCGCCTCTATTTAATAGCTACCATTTCCACAAACATCCTTAATTGCTTTCCATTTGAGGCCGCCATCTTATGGGACCAGAGAACGGCATGTGCTCTATCATATCCCTGAAACGATTATGGGAAATCATTGAAAAGGCTAATTTCTTTCATTTTTTTTTCATCCTGTCTGACCTTTACCAAGGGCTTCTCTATAACGTCAATGTCGGCAGTACACAACTAGTATCTTTGATGCCAAATTAATTTAATCTCATTAAATTAACCTCATTTCTAATGCATTTAACGGGATTTATAGGCGCTGATGATAAACATTCGATTATTTCCGACTGCAATGCGCATGATTTATCAAAGATGAAGTGCAAATTGACATTGTTCCACGCACAAGCCGAAATCGTCCTTTTTCTCACATTTAGTCTTTCTAAGAGTGTCCCCATTCAATATAGCTGCAGCGACAACAAGAGTGAGGTATTGGTTTCAACAGCGCAATACTAACTACGTGTAAGTACAACAGGTACTCGCGCATCATTGAATGCTAAAAACATCCTCTGATATCATTATCTCAAGCAATTACAGAAGTCTACCAAGGCGCTGTATGTGACAGTAAACTTATTCTCTTTTCTTATAAAAATGTTGGCTCTTCCCGATTCCAGCTTGTTATTGAACGTTTTCGCTCTGACGGAAAACACTGCATGCTGATCACCGTTCATTAACTGTAAGTTAATACGTTATACATAGTTTAGCATGCTTCATATTAATATTCATTATTATAACCTTGAATATGACTTTGGAGCAAATTGTTTATTTTCAAAATCCACCAATTTAACCAATTCACATTTTGTCACTTCAGATATCTGTGCTAATGAACCATTATTTAAACGCCTAACAGAGAAGGATTATGATAAATATTTAGAATAGATGGACAACGCTAAAGCCGGTATTCTCCCATCCACGAATATCCTATGACGCCTCGATGCGTTACGTCAGGGCTCATCAGTTGACTTTGCTAACATGTTTTATGGTTAATTCAAGGAATGCTCATATGATAAGGATTAAAGACAGTTAACTTTATGGCACAGGTATAAATGAGCATCATCGCATGGTATCGCGTTCCCTATGGTCTTCTCAGTGCTTATCAGTTTTAAGCGACGACACAAGATCATGCTCGCGCAAGCAGCACTGAACGCATTATTTGTTATGCATCACACATCCCTGCAATATCGCAATTGCACGAGATTTTTTTATAATATGTGCGATGTAATAAACCGCCATGTCATTAAATGTCGAATAGGTACAACATGTGTTTTTGCCTTAACCTTCAGTTGCTCTTGGTGGATTATTACCCTGATCCCTGTCGCTGCCTTGAAGTGTCCTTGGTGGATTATTACTCTGATCACTCTCGTTGCCTTAACCTTGATGTGTCCTAAGTGGATTGTTTTTACAATGCTTGTTGTTCAAGAAAGAGATATGATGCGAAAAGCTGCATTAATTATTAGTTAAAATAATGTATTGGATCATTATGAACGCTACATGAAAATTCACTGTGATGATAAAGACGGACGCTTTACATATTCTATTGTCTACCTGATTGATGCATGATGATCACATACAATCTAACGCGTATAATGGTCTTTTCTTCAACAATTGCTCAGGTTTTGTTGGTAAAGCTGTGTATCATTGCGGATTCCCTGGTTGAATATCATATTGTGAGAATTGCACTGTCGTCAAAGGTTATGTTGAGACTAACATTAAGAAAACCTGTCGTATACAATTTCTTATAGCTTTTGTGGTGGCTTACAAATAGCTTTTTAAAGGTATAATAGCTAGTAGTTCTTGTTTTGGCTATCTCTACCATTTACGTCAAATGGCTATTATTTTATCACAAGAATGCACGCAGGGCATCATATTACTGGAAACTGTCACTGTATTTGTGCGTGCGAGTCCTTTAGATGAATGAGACATCTGACTTAATAGGAAGTATCTACATAATGTCATGACTGGTTGAAACCGTTCCTATTTTCCGTTTCTGGCAAACCTTTACAAAGTTTACCTTGACTTATCATGCAGATAGACAAAACGACTAAGATAACGCATGAAATGTTTATAGTATGACGCGCAAAAGCGACAGCGATGAATAATTGACAACATATTACAGCTTAATGCAATCGCGCTTATCACTTTGAATGTGTCAAAATAAAAAAAACAATTAAATGCATGTTATCTCAATATTACAATAGCTAATGTTCATCTGTTAAGATCACGCCTAGAAAAAGTGGCCATGCGCGCTGTAGCCGCGCATACATTACTAAAAGTCACTAAAACCGATAATCTTTTATCACAGCTGGGACATAATTACGGTACTACATGACTTCGGATTCAATCAAACAGCGTATTTGTAAAATCATATTCAGAATAACGGCATTATTTTAAATATAATTGTTCAGCAAGGAAGGTGGGCGTATTTTAAAACCAAAAACATGAAGAGCTACCGCCCCCCTCCCTTGCACTCGGTAATTACTTTGCATTAATCTGGCTGAAGTGTAATCAAAGGGCTTAGAGATGATAGTAGATAATTGATTTAGTGGCCACTGATGTCAACTGCACACCAAGGTAAACCGATACATTACGTAGCTTATAAAGGAACCTGATTAAGACCAAGTGTACATGAGCGAATAATTGATGAGACCTTGGATAGATAATCTGGTGTCCTTGGTCTGGATTAAATGAGTTTTGGACTTTAACTATCGCTATATTTACGGACGCATTTGAATACATGTCGTAGCATTCTTTGTAAACGCTGTCTCTGAAGGATGCGCAGTTAATTAAACTCTCATCCGATTGCCCACACATCTTTGTGTCCGTCCAAGAGAATGCTGTTGGTGATTTTTCTTGCCTTAACTGGCTCCTCAACAAATGGTGCATTATAGGGGGGCAGTATACCGAAAACTGTTGTATACTGCAGAAACGTGCCTTCAGTTGCACATTTGCTTGGCATGTTCCTTGACACACTAGGTGACAAGGCCTACCGTCATTCGTAGCCCTCATTAGATTACTGCCACTTAGCAATGTTCCTTAGAGGTTCGGCTGAACTGAACAAAAGAACATGTTTTCCAAAGTAACATTGATCATACGTATTGCGTTTCCTAATTCAGTATTTGGAAATGGGGTACACCTTATGTTCGGGCAGTAGTCCATAATGGCTGTCTACGCTCCATGGATTTGTACATTCAGCAGAATGGCAGCCAAACATTCTCTATCATTTACTATCAACCACGGAACACGTAATTGAGAACTACCTCCAAAGCCCTGTTATCACTTGTGAAAGGTCATGAATGTCGCTGAACAACAGCGCTTAGCTACTTCAAACAGGATGCTATGCAACAAGAAACTTCGACCAATGGTGCCAATGCTTTTATGTGTTGCGACGTTTTGAAACAACATTTGACAGCCTTAAGCCCTTGGATTTCAACCCCAAATAAATACTGCCCTCTCAATAGAAAAAGCCAGCAAGACAGGGGGTGCAAGAATGGTGTTTCCTTGGGTTGGGAATAGCGCCCACCTCTTTGGATTCGTTTATGGTGTAGTGGGACTATCCAGGGTAACATCATTTGTGCTGTCAATTTTCGAGGGCGCACAAGTATATCTCTTCCTTTTGGGGGATGTAAAAAAACAATTGTCAGAGGTCAGAGCCTTTGACATTTCCCTCAACTTGTCCTGCTGGGCAGACAATTTATCGAAATTCTTATGGCATTGGCGACATACTAAAAAGTCAACTCGGACAACGGTCAAGAACGTTGTCTGCGACTTGGTAGAATGTAAACAATACGCTCAGCGTGATGGCAATCATGGAAAAGGCTACGTCTGACGTATTTCTTCAAATTCGATCAGTCAAAAATTAAATTGCAGTTGACGCACTTGGCATCGACAAACCCTCGAAATCATGCATCTATCGATATGATATTATCTCTATCACTGTGGGCTGCATCTGCATTAGACGTAATTAACGAAACCTAAATTCCGCATGAAGAAACAGCCAAAACCCGTGGGACGCCCCCTTATTCTGGACGTCATTCAGTGTGCTCTCATTAGACGCATGTCTAAAGAATATTCTGACGGATATTCTTTAGACCGTGGCTTGTCGTAGAATCTTGGGCGAAAAGCGTTCGGGAACCACTGAAGTCTCGGACGCAGACTAATATTGAACGATACTGTAAAATAATGATGTAATAATGTCAATATCGCATACCGTTGCCCCTCGTTGCTTAACCTCGGGTGGAACATGACACCCACTTAAAGCATAGGGCGTTAAATCTGCTATAGTATGCATTTGATATTATTTGGGTTCCAAATGTGTGATATACTAAAGTCTTCATCATACTATTAATCAGTCTGTACCTAACACTTAAATAAGACCTTAATATATATTTCGCACATGTTTGGCGATTTAGAAACTACAGGTCACTTAAGTGCATATGCAATCAGTAGACATGGTCTTATGGTCTTCTTTATTGCAGAGACGAGGCCTCTTATATGATAGTGATTAAGATATGTATATACACTGATGGTAAGAATATATCCTATAAGTTTTTACCATACATTGATAAAAAAAATCAGAACAGTTTGACAAGATATTATTTTCTGATGATAATCCTCCCGCAGTATCTTTACTCAGTTGTGTTGACCGCAGTACTGCTGTTTTGCAATAATGAAGGCGTCCAAATAATAGATGGCTGGAAGGTGGCCAAAGTGTGTTATGGGGAGCCGTAATTTATCATCATTTCTATCCTGCCAGTGGCTGTTTGTACAATACAATCAGAAAGCGACGTCAATATGTGATATTGCTTATGTTTTTTTGAAAACTGTGCGAGTCTTTAGGGCATGCCTTTGGCCAAAGCCAAATTGCCCCAAATCTTGACATCGACCAAAGAGCCGACTGGAGGCTAATGAAGAGTAGGGATGTTTCTGACGGCGTTACCTACAGGCCAGATGACCGCGTGTTAATTGCTTAGGTGCCCCAAACCGTATTATCGAGCAAGGGGTATATATCAATTTCCACCGAGTGACAAACTGTTCGTGCGAGGCTGATAGTAGCTATTCAGAGGAAATCTTCGTATGGCAGTTAATAATCCATATCAATGCCCAACCGCGCCTGCGTTTCATAGTGATGCCAGGGGAGCCCTCGAAGCTGATTCATTTTTGCACGGAACGACCCGCTATTCCCCCTAACTTGAATGTCATCATGATGAAAGGCATGTGAATAACCTTGGCCGATAACTAAGAAAGAGGAATCAACCTTTGCAAAATTATCCAAGAGCTTCGTCATTGCGCTGTAGATAAATGGAACAGGCTCCCATTTGAAAATCAGAGTTGTCGCAGATAATGTCAAGCAGTAATATCAAACCATGGAGGACAAACAAGATACTAGGTCGCATAAAGGTGTACCCAGCAAGATATTTACTGTCTTCAAGAACACGTTGTTGGAAAATATATCGCCTTCACGGGGGTTTCACATTTACCGAATGTGTCAACCACAGCAACACTGTTGCGATTAAATATCAAAAAGCGAGCATGAGTAAATGTCTAATTGCCATTTTGTAAAATGTTCTTCTATCATCTATTCATTTGCGCGTAAATACAAATAGGCAAAAGAATAAATGCTAACAATTAGATTTGATATCTTCTGTTTTGGCAACACCGTTACACTGATACAGATTTGAGCCTCTAAGCTGACATAAGCGCAATGTATCTGAAAGGCTCAAGCTTTTCAATCAAGCGGCAGAAGAAAACGGGATAGGACGCGATAGTCCAGCTATCAAAAAACTGCAAATGTGCGCGAAAGGAACGGCACGCGGCGCGATGAGAAAAAAGCTTGGCATTTGCAGCCGACGGGGTATTGACAGTGTTGACGATGGCTGTTGCCAGGTAACGGCTAGTCTGAAAACCGCCGAATCATTCCACCAGTGTGCTTCTAACACCACAATTACCTAAGAAGATAGAATGCATTTGTGCAAAGCAAATATGCCTTAATCACGCATTTTGGTATCTGCATTGCTTTTGTCGAAGGCTATTGTGTTGCCACTAATGAAATATTTGGAACTGCCACTTATTTGATGCGTACGAACTAGTGCCGTAATAGTTGTCCAGAACACAACACCGACGATTTTACATTAAAACTATTAGACGATAATCGATTTTCATGATGTTATCAAGTACCATACTGCAAGGTTCATACTGCAAGGCGCACTATGTCAGCAATAGTATTACGGTTAAACGTACAATAGACATGAGTGTTACAGACTCCAAGCTACAAATGCGACAAGCATCGTTCTGTTTATTTTTCCACGAGGATGCTGTACATTTACGCGATAGTCGTCCAAATTCATGCAATCATACAAACGACGGTACGCCATTGCACATGACAGATTTAACGCAAGCATAAACATTATTTCCAATTAAATGCACGCATATTAATGATATGGTATGTTTACTAATGGAACAATGGAAACCCAGATACCTTTGTGATAGAAAATCCCTTGAACACAAATATAATTACACATATTTCAATAATGCTTAAAGGCACTTTTTAGGGCCCCGATATCGAAACATTGTCTATGATTCAGTGTTCCCAACATTCTAATTATGCCAATTTATACCGTTGAATGATGTTTGTTATTTCAATATTTCAAGGCTAAGCCCCGTACCTCCTTATTGAACATTAAATAATATGTCACCAAGTCTTTATGTCTGCTAGTTAAGTCTAATTATGACCCCCATACAAGCCCCTGACCAAATGATAGGGGTGGGGGCAGACAACAGACTTGTGGAATACGTTAAGGGTATAATATTAATCTTAAAACGTCTTGAGCTTTATCATATATTATTCAAACATTGAATGAATGTTACATTAACAGCAGTAACCATGCGAGCGATACAATGTTGTTTCGCTTTGATGGTCAACACGTGCAATAATATTCTGTGAAGCTCTCTTTCAATTAATAATTGTTATATTACAGGTTTATTGATTCACCTAATGGGCCATCACGAGAAAGATTTATGCTGATTGATAAATCTCACAATTTTGGGTGTGCTTACTCTTGTTTGTTATAAAACAGGTATATGGAGTTTTAAATTGATCATTAATGGACATGGTGTGTGCATGTACATTGTGCGTCTATCATGTTGACAATTATAGAGTCAAACATTTATTATACTTTGTCTTTTAACTCTGTGGTCTAGATATGAAATTACGCACTGAATATCAAGAAATAAGCATTTGAGTTATTGGTACAAATATAGAATAATAATTTATATGAGGATTTGGAGTAATTTTTTTTAACTTCGACAATTGTAAGCGAATGACAGCTAAATTTATGAACAAAAACAATTTTTCAATGTGTAACACTTTGCTTATTTTACATAAATGCTCATCAGGCATCTTATTTTTGTAACAGTTTATCCCGCTTAAATGCACGGTAAAAATATAGCGCATCCATCTCCCCGTGCTTTTGAAATGTACCAATAACTACCGCCTTTCTGTTCGCCTTGAATATTAAGTAACTGCACCATGGGCTAGTGCGTTGTTTCATGACAGGTGCTTACAAAGTAAATGTTGAGATAATGGGTGGCCGTCGCATGAGAGCGCTTCTAGTTTTCTCAAAGCAGTTGTTATACCCGTCCGAACACGTGAAATATTTCCATATCCACCGTAGATTAGATACTTTAAATAATGAACATGTGTTTCGGTGGCTTGTTGGTTATGTATGGCCAGAAACGCGCCATTACTTGCTGGCAGTTTTGTTTATTTTTCATTATTGTCAAAGGAGCAGAAATGTAGCATTTTCATAAGTAAGCTGATAAGGACATTTGCCTATCAGGCTTATTAAAGGCTGTAGCCCGTTATCGTGTCATTTCATATTCTACCAAAACCGATCGACGAAGTAAGAGGTTGTTTCTTTGGGTATTTGATATTTATATGCGAGAATCGTAACGTACATATCCATAGTTGGTGAAAACGATTGAAATGCTACACACACACACACACACACACACACACACACACACACACACACACACACACACACACACACACACACACACACACACACACACACACACACACACACACACACACACACACACACACACACACACACACACACACACACACACACACATACATACACACACACACATACCCACCGACACACCCACACACACACACACACACACACACACACACACACACACACACACACACACACACACACACACACACACACAACACACACACACACAAACACACACACGTGCACCATGTACGCAATCACTTTCATTCACGTAAATGATAATACTAAGCCAAGAGTTCTATTGGTTATCATTAAGCGGAATAGAAGCGTAGAATAAAAGGATCGACATATTCCTAGAATGCTCAGCTATGGCGGTTATTAGCGCAATCTTACTTGGAGCAGCAATTTATATTCATTTAACAGGCCCACATTTTAAGAAAATCATTAAGTCTTCGTATTATAATATCAAGTTACTGATATTTTTTAAAGTTACATTAACAAAAAACGTTTTGCTATTGGGACCAAATTAGAACATATGCAACCAACCGTAAACAGTTACAGGAAACAGGCTTAAATGTTATATGTTTACTGTATGCTTACGTTTTAGTTAATGTAACGTAAACATATGTATATGTATGTGGATATATATATATATATAACTATATATATACATATATGTATGTTTAAATATAAATATAAACATATATGTATATTAGTGTATCTATATATATATATACATATATATAAACTATATATGTATATACTAATATATAGATATACATAGATATATATATATATATATATAGCTATATCAAGATCATTATTACGATGACAATGTGCACTCAAAGCACTTACTTTGGCGGAACACACCTAATGCAAGTCCAAACATTATCTTGAAATCTAATGCAAGTGGCAAACTATTTGGTGTGTCTCACAGGGTATATATGATAAGATTTTGAATCCAATGGACAAGCTTCCATAGGTGGTTAAGCATTGCAAAACTGCCATTGAACAATGTGAATATGACAAATGCAATGGATGGTCTAATGTGGAGAACAGTGATCACCCAGCACCACGTAAATATCCTGTTTAGTGAATTAAGTCTTTCACCTCCTCGCAATGAATCTTCATGTTTGACGTCACTAATATAGTCTACGAAAGGAGGCTGAATCCGGCGATAACTTTGGAATTATCGATGTTTGCGCTTCACGACAATATCTAGCGTACATAAGTTTGGAGCGTTGTTGTATTCGGAATAACAAGCCATAGCATAAATTTCATTGGTTGCAAGTCTCCAAACTTCATGCTTTTACCACTTCGGTACATCAAATTACACTACCATGGGACCAATTTTCTGCACAACATAATTTATATTGTACTGATTTTAGTAATCTAGAGTTTGATGTCTTGTTCACATTTGTTATCAATTATTTACATTTGATTACGACGCAATTTACAATGGGTCTTATTCTTTGCCTTATTAGATTCAGTGGCCAAATGGAAAGGTCGACAGGAAATATCAATTATCAGCCATTTATAATGACGAATACTGGCTTATGTATGATAAATAACGCTTAAAGTCCCCCGCGAGTGATATTCGTGCCCATATTATTCGTAATGGCCACATCTGAGGCTTCAAAGCACGTAGCAATGGTAATTTGTACGAGGAATGGCGGAAACACTTCCTGTTAGGTCACGACATGCCAGTCATCACATGGTATGTCCTGGTGTGAGACGGCATCAATAATCCATAACACAAAAGATCCCTTGCGGTCAGACTTCAAAGCCAAAATTGAATACACAACAAAATGCGCTCGAGCGCAGAGCAGCTTCCAAACGCCAAGCCGCTGTTTGTAATAAAAAGGTATGGAATGGATGACCCACGCTGCCTCACCGATCTCTTCACACACGATATGTACGTCTTTTACACGGGACATAATTCATTAGGATAGATGCTTCAGATATATGCTAATGAGAATCTTTATGATGCAGCATTTCGCTTTGCGGTTAATCACGAGTTAGTCCGACGCAGCACCAGCGTGTTCCATTATTTAACAATTGACTATTTATCTATAAAACATCATAAACATCTCAAGCCGCATTGCATTGCATTGTGACTGATAGGAATTTGAAGATCAAACAATTTTGAGACTAATACATAATTTCTTCAAAGGAGGGAAAGAGAGCACAATCAGCTCAACGTTTATCATTTAAACTCACCACTGTAATTTCAGATGTTTGACGCTACAATTTATTTCTTAGTGGCATGAATGTCACCAACAATCTTGTTAAAGCGAATGGCTGTGATGTGCGGGATCAAGTGATATTTGTTTAGACCTGACTGCTTCCCAGTCCTGTGTCAACTAAGATAATAATCGGCCAAGCAAGATGTAGCTCACTAGTTACAGACGGACCTCCATACTTTTGTTAAAATGCAAGCTAGCAACGATGGACGAATATATATGCCAGCACAATATATTAGTGCAGGCCTCATATTAATTGGCTTCTAAAAGAACAAAACGTAGTGTTTCTCGTCTAGGCAAACCCAATCTGCGGCTTAGATATCCCATTAAGATCGTTATAAAATAATTCATCTTTATTTATGGCAATCGATTTGTGTAGTTGATCTGAATTTAATCAGTACAATTAAGTAACGAAATCCCACATCTGTACATCGTAATGTATATTCACATAAACAAACAAACTGTCAGTGGTATTCGCACCAATAAATCATATCAATAAACCATTGGTCTATTAAACATGTTGTGTATATGCATACATTATATCTACTTTTAATTGTGCTGAGTATCCAACAAACAACTGAACAACGAGGCCATGATTTAAGTCGGTGAAGCTATATATATATATATCCGGAGTGGGAACTTACTATCACACGTGAAGGGATAAAGTATTGCATTTTTGAAACTGCGTTGTTTATTAATGAGAACCTCCGCATTGTCGACAAATTATATAATGGTGATGATGAGTGAGCCATTGTGCTTCTTTGAACACCGACTGGTCAAACGTGACTAGAGACAGAACATATATTTATGCCATTACAATAATGCTTTAGCTACCCCGGGAAGTAATTTAACCTATTTAGCACTCTGCAATTCATTGGTATTCATTCTTACAAAAATTACTTTGGACATATCAAGTGCCATGCGGGTTTTGCTCAGATCCCATAGAACGTTAATATGTTTCAATAACCTGTTGATACACACGAGTATTAGCATGTCGGTGATTATCCTTTTCTTACCTCACTTTAAAATTCAGTCACGTTACCATCACTAATAAACGTCGCCATTGGCAGAGGTTACTTTTAAACGATGCAGTTGTCCATTTGAGGTTGTAAACAGCGATTTTACAAGCAAGCAATTACAAAACTCAAAATTTACACCTTTTTAGAATTAACTTTAATGCCTTGTGCCTGATTAATTGATGTTATTGCATGATTGCATTTTAAGCCGGTTTTACAATAGAACTTCACAAAGCTGCTGCTGTGCGTATTTGTGTACTGTTAAGATCATCCTTTGAAAGCCGGGACTTGAATACAAATAGGCTTATATGCAATGAATGTGTTGACATTCAAATATACCACTTACGGAAGGCATTTGACCATTTGGTCTCGTACCGAACAAGTGCTCGTATTTTCAGATATACATACGGCGAATATGTACTGGCGATCTACCGACAGAATTCCTGTTATAACTTATATCGGATTCTCAATTTAAACGGATTCCAAATGAGGTCAAAGATGCGAAAGCTATTCCAGTTTTTGTTTGCCCACAATGACTGGGCCTGCTACTCTTACTTAAGATAAATGCATTATTCTAACCGTGTGCCAAGTTCAAGCCACCTTGTGTAGCTGGAAATGAAGTCAGTCTATAGTTCTTTCAACTCTTTATCTCATCCTCACCTGGTCCTAATGACGTTTTGTTCACGCTCGGCTGCAGAACAACTTGCTTTTAGAATAAAATGCATCTTTGACACCAAATAGCCCACAGTATTACTGAAATCAAAACAAATGAAATACTATTCACAGGCAAAAGATTGCTTGATAAGTCAATGTTGAGGTGTGTACTGTGACTGGGGTTCAGAAGGCTCCTGTTCAGGTTCCTCTGTTGAGTCTATCTCACTACCCCCCTCCTCCCAACACAACTCATCCCGTCCATCTCCCATGGCACTGCTCACATCAGCATCATCCTGTCACAAAACCAACAAATCATCCCCTGCAGTATTCTAAAAGCAGGGTTAAGTTGGGATATCTGCTATGAATAATTCTCAAAATTTAGTCAATTTTGAGATGGTGATCGCATTAACATAAATTATGCACATAATGAGGAATATGCAGATGTGTGTGTGGAGACCAACCTGCTGCTGTTGGCTTGGACCAAGCACCTCTACACTATCCAAGCTGAAGTTGACCTCACCTTTGAGTGCACTCTGCATCTCATTATTCAGCGACAAATCTCCCCAGTCTGACACCACATACATAGCACTCAAACTCATTAAGTATTAACCTAGACATTTATCAGAATTTACCTTGAATCAATAAGAAATATCAGTTTGACACACTCACCAGTTTGACACACTTAACAGGATCGGATTGATCATTGCAGGCAAACATAATACAATATACATTATCAATCAACTTCTTTCAATATAAATGAAAACGACCCTTACAATGTCCTCATAAAAATAGAGATACCAGGAATGCAAGTGATTATAATTGACTGTCTGTCTGCGACTGTCGACTATGAGCAGCAGATGAGTCATTTGGACTAACTGATATAATTATATATATATGTAATTGAATAATTTATTAAATAGACAACAGGTTAATTCCTGACTGGGATCAATAAGGAGATCAGGTCTTCAGACTTTCTTGACTTCCTAAGCTTTTTCTAGATTATGAAATGGCAATAACAGGACAAAGGTTGGTATGAGTTTGGGGAATCCTCCAAATGCATTGCAAATATTAGATCAGCTTTTTAGAAGATTGTAATGTGTCCATTTTTTTCATTTTCAACCTAACTCAACTCAGACCATTTTAGAAACAGACCTTCAGAATGTGTTCATCCAAAAGAACAGCAAAAAGTAAATGCCAAACAAATAAAGAATGAAAAGTTCAAAGTAGTTAAGATAATTAGCACCATTGATCACAGACTTCAGCTGCAGGCAAATTGGTCGACAGTCATAACTGCGTATCAACTTCGTCTTTTTAAAAAAAAACCCCCCAATTATGTAACGTCACATTACCAGACGACTGTAATAGAGCATTCTGGCTAAAACTTTAACATATTATGTGTGCAGCGATAAATTAAATTTAACATAGCTTTTACACATAACATTGCTCTTGGTTCAGATGCCTAGTATCTTTGCCTAGTCTTTGAAGCCAACCCCTTGACTATCAACAACAAAGATAAGATGTGCGCATGCCCGAGGTGCTTTTCCGGGGAACGTGAGCCGTGTATTTATTAGACCGTGTAAAACGATAGAGGGCAATAATATTTTTTCTCGACCAATCACGTTCCATAACGTCGACGCAGCTGTCGGATCGGGAGACAAGACCTGAAAAATGTTAAGGTCCCACTGCCAGCCAAGTTTTACCGCGTGCGCAGCAGAACTGTGGCAATGGACAAGTATAATACATAAGTGATGACAATAAACGGTATTTTTCTTAGGAATTGCGGAGGTAATACCTGAGCATGGAGAAGATGTACAGCCTCTGATATGTCAGAACGTGGCGAACGACAAGCACACTCATTTAGCCCAACGACTGCAGCCACACCTTTTAGATAGTAAACAGGATACATTCGGAGCCGATAGGGCTCACATCACATCGCTGTAAACGGTAACTTTCGATATTTATTGCTGTCTTGTTGGATGCAATTTAAGTGCAGGCAATTCAATTTATCATTCACACTAAGCTGATAGTTGTAAATGTGCGATCAACCTCAATGATGACTTGGAATGTAAATCACTGAGAGAAGACAGCGTCTAGACCAAGTCATTTTTGGGGTACTGAAGATTATATGCAATCACGTGATCAACAACAGATCCTGTAACAATTCCTACTCGTTATGATTTCAGCAGCTAATAAAATCATGATGTCCGATGAAGTTTGATGATGTCTGATGATGTTGGCCCTAATCATAATGTGCAAGCTCAGCTTAATATCTTGAAAATTCGATTCACCAATCATTAATATATGCTGTAAATGGTGCTGTAAAAACTTCTTAAGGTAGGTACCATTGCATTTGCATTAACCTGCATCTGGTTCGCCCTATTGCTTGTATTCACATATCCTTCAAAGAAGCATCGAGGTGCCGTCTTTGTTGCAGAAATCCTCTTTGATGGCTCACTCCATATGCTTCGACGAGGCATAATGGGTGGTCTCTTTTACACGTAACTCGCACACATTGGCTCAGTGATCATAGTGCATTAACTTTATTCCTAACCAAAGTAGTATTTGTTTTCTGAACGGCCATCAGCATACATTATAACATGAGATAGAACAATGAAAAAATGAATTTGTTGGCTTTCGGTGTGGAAAGGGGCTACGTGGGCAGTTAAACCTCATTATCATGTGAAGCTCCTTTCTTGCACTACTCTTATGACAAGCCACCCTCATGTTAGTTTTTGTTTGCTTGATAGACTTCCAATGACATCCACGAAACTATAATCTGACCTGTTGGGGGAGGGGTCTACATCACATCATATTTATGAATTAATAAGCTTTACATACTTATTTCACTTTGGAGCTGTTCGGTAGTTACATCATATCTGTGGGTGGATATATCCTAACCGTGGCATTGTGTCTCGACATGTGGAAATGTTATTAGATAATTTTCCATTTGCATTACTTCCGAGGAGTCTTCACATCAGAAATTGTCCCTTTACCTACAAATCTCTCCTTTAAATGAGATCTGCTGCCAAGCAGAATGCTATTTCTCTAATGTCGGTTTGCGTTGCGTATCCAAGCGATCTACAGCTACATCGAACACAATTCGGTGACCTCATAAAAATGCTCATATCAAGGACACCGGTTCGGACCAAGCAATGTTACTCGCACAATCGATACATCGTTGTCGAAATCTACCCTAGCTTAGCATATTTATCGCATGATGGGACCCAGTTAAACAATGATCAGTCCAATATAAACAGATTTACAAAGATTTACTTATACGGCCACCCAAAACTACTGGGTGACGGGTTGTCATGATATAAAGACTATTTAGCCCACATGTGTCCCAATCCAAGTAACAAGGGGGTTGTTGAAATAGAATACAATTTAGCTTGGCCAAAAGCATTTCTTTACACCTAGGTTCTAACAGAGCTAACTTCATCTCTTGCCAATCAGCTTCGGCGAACAGCATAAGACGCAAAAGGTACAGTTTTGCACCGTGATTTTCAGCCATTTGCATGCCTCCTCTTTGAACAATCATTATTTTATAGAATTACAATTGAATCAGCTGTTATAAGTCTGTCATATTGTACCTCAAGTGATGATTGTAGACGACTAAATACTGCAATAATAAACATTGGAATCGTCCCTAATCGTTTTCTTGCACAGAAGTAGAATAGATTATTTATGTAGTCAATGGCACATTGGGTAAATGAACTTGCACATTCCATTCGATGATATGGGTCTGTTGGGTTTGTCACCTAACACTTGATTAAGTGACTCTTGCAGCATATTTGGACGCGTACCCAAGCAACACATGGAACATAGCATATACATTGCGAAAATGGTCCATGAATCCATCGACTTTATAGTTGGTTTAATTGATTAACGCGGCAGATCGTGTTTCCGAATACAACCTGCGATTAATAACTGAATGTCCTACAAAATACACCTTACCTTTTTCCATACCTGGGTTTGGACCTGATTCGAGCATAGCCGTCAATGTCTGGTAAACATTATAGTCAACTCACATTTCATTCAGAAGCAAAAACAACGGAGCTATCGCCTTGTGTTAGATCACCATGGCTGAGTTGTGCATCAGCGTGAAGCATGCGCACAGGAGACGTCTCACGTTTCCAGCCCAGCGGCGCGTTAGCCATATAAAAGACAACTGGAGACTAGTTGAGGCAATCGTGCCGCTATCATACGTTGCTCAGTGACAGAACGTACTTGCTACCCGAGACGCCATCGCTAACTAGGGGCGCAATGGATAGTAACCAATCGTTTAATATAGTTGACACTTCCCTGCAACCAAATCGAGATGAAGAATGGCGAAGTAATCATTTTGAAATATTTTTGAAAGGTCTATACCGATATGGACTTATCGTGTGCATTGTGCTTGGCTTGTGTGGGAACAGTGTATCAGTGAGTGTATTAGCCCGGCCAGGCTTTCGCAAAAACGGCTCCAATATCCTTCTTATATTGCTTAACGTTGCAGACAGCTTGTTTCTTGGTTGTCTTTTTCTCCCCGACGAGGGTTTCTTTTGGTAAGAAAATGCAGAGTTATATGGCACAAATGCAGAGCTTTACAGAGCTTCATTGCACTTGCTGATCATCGAAGCATGGCAGCTTTTCTCATCAACGTCTTGGCTTCTGTTTTCGATGCATTATGCGTTCATATATCATAACCTAATAATGTTGTAAAAGACCGCTTATGAAACTGGCTCTATGAAAAAGGGTCTTAATTAGACTAAACAAACCGACACAAAGAATTCGTGTCATAATCTGTCACTTCACCTCGCCAGGTGGCGCCGACCTAGCTCCTGACACATTGGCTGTTAATTCAATAGATGGCTGTGTCTGATTGTATTCTCTTCAGCCAGATATATATCTCATAGGAATCAATTCACCAGCTGGTGTTGAGTCTATAAACACATGAACACATGAAAGTTTTTCAAGATGTTTATATGCAGCCATATGGATATCATGACATACTTACTGTGATGTGTGTATCTTCGCCGCTAGGTGGCACACAATCAAGTACCAGAATACTTTTTACAATCATTGATTTGGTCCCCAGATAACACCCACCTCACCAGTTAATATAAAAGAATCAGTACCCCTCTGCAGTCAGACAATATTGTTTCAAACTCATTACAGAACGATTGCTGGAGCCGATCGCTGACGCCCCGGACAGCATACAACAGACTAAGTTGCGTCGTGCTGATATTCGTCTTCATTTTCTGATTTGAGGATTGAATTGTTTAGCTGTGTAAGAATCAAGCTTAGCGCCACTCGGTGAATGCTAGAACAAATATTAAGCAATAGTCATTCACTTTGTTGTTTGATGCCTGTTAAATATGAGACCACATTAACAGCAGACTGACATTATGGGGCATGATGTCCAATCCAGACTAGAGACACCTGACGATAACAGCTCTCCACGTTAGTAGACCACAAGTCAAAACGGACGTTGCATCATCCCTTCAGTGCCATTATGTGACCTCCCAAGGTCGTCTTCGTCAGGATGTCTCTGATGAGACAGCACCTGGCGGGCTCTTATTGTTATCATCATGAGGCGAGATGAGGCGAGGGGCACCTCTCTCTGTTTTGTACCGGCATCTGAGGAGGCACCCTGGTGGAATGCATCGTGATGGATAGCGAAGGTAGTAATTAGTGAATGTGGCATCGGAGTCTGCAAGGCCTGAAGTTTCCCGCAGTGGTGCTGCGCCGTTGGACGCAGCTCTCATGAATGCCGAATGGACGCAGACAGCCTCTATCTTCCGTGTCCCGAGGTCTTATTTCTTCATGTACAGGGTCACATACAAAATCACTGTATCAAATTCAGCGTCAGCTGATCACAACACTGCCATAAAAATGTGATGATATAACAGTTTGTCACAGACTGGTTTTTTGATTGTCTCATATTGCTTGAATGTATAAATAAGTAACAGGAGCGAGTCGTGCATTACTGAAGGAAAAGATGCCGTGTTAAGCTGTTTTTTGTGTGTTTTACGTTTGCTAATGCTTTATTTCGTTAAGTAAATAGATATGACAGGTGTGAGTCGTGGATGATTGAATGAACTACCTGTATTTGGTGTATAAAATGAAAGGATAATGGAGGTGTGAGTTGTAGAAAAGGTGAAGGTTTTTTTGTGGCATTGTGCCGATGTGCATGCAGAGGGAGTGCTATCGACACCCGTCGCTTCGTCTGATTACTCCACATGTGACACACCTCTGGTACCGGTATATCAGCCAGGATAAGTGTCGCACACTGCATTATTTGAATAAGCCCCGGTCGGACGGCGATAATCTTATATACCATCCCGAATCTTCAATTTCCACGCGAATGGGTAATGTGTTTTGACGGGACTGTGGGATTAAGAATCGGGAAAACAATATATATCAAGAGTCTGTGAATAAATATAAAGGACCGCGCAAAACATCTTAACCCCTTACGCGGTTCTTAAGAAATGCCATTTAATATAGAATTCCGAGAAATCCAGATGCGAAGTACACCATTTTTGTAAATATAAGGGCCCATAGTATTTGTTTGCTCACCGTTCGCTAGGTGCGCAATATGCTTTTTGAACTGTCATGTTCGAAATAGTCAAGACTGCGCCTGCGCGCAGCTACTACAGCCTCGTTTTAAAGATAAACACATCGATGGTGCCACAACAAATGCAATCATAATAGTAGTCCGAATAACTCGCCAGGTTCTATACATTCAAGGTATCTGATTCGAATTGTGCATTTGTGTATTAAATTGGGATCAAACATCGTAGGACTTCTACTTAGACGTCGTGTAGGGATATAGTTAGATATAGATATACAACATATTTGATTATCCTCACTGTATTTCCGCTCACTTGAGACTTGTGCGTGTTTCGTTTGTAAAACGTAAATTTTACTTGTATATTTGCCCGAGTGTGGCACAGCAGTACCAAACCAAGAAACGCCATTAAAATGCGCGTTTAACACCTAAAGTTTACAAATTAGTTTGTGTCATATAACTAGTAAGCGAAACAGAGACCAGGTATCCAATCAGGTGACTATAATACCATACATACAACCTTTATTTAATTGAATAGGAGACACACTAAATATTTTATATATCAAGTCCTTGACATTCGGGGAACCAAGAGATTTTGAAACATAACACTGGATCAATCGACAAAAGATGCCAATATGGGAGCGGATTGACCTAGACCTGCAGTATTTGTGCATATTGCTCTCTGTCTGATGTGGATGATTTGGTCAATAGATTGATTAGTGCCATCAGCTAAAATAGTGGATAAAACAAAAGCAGACATACGGTGGTGTAGTTATCTTACATCAGGACTTCATTAGGCAAATAGATATATCACACGAAGCAAACTCATCGAGGTCCCACTCCTAACTTTAGGAATAGATCAACGTCAGTCAGTCTATACATATACACACGCCTACTCTACTTAAGGAATCTATACAAACGTTCGGGTTCTTTACTTCAGGTGATTAGTGAAGAATTATGCCAGGCTTGCATTCCACTAATGGATAATTAACTCTAATGAACATATCAGTAACATTGACAGCGACCAAATAGACTCGGCACAGTTACTTTATAAAGGGTGAACGACAACCATCTCCGCCGACAAAACTAACCGCCACTTAAAGGTCAATTGTCACCTGGCTGAATGTTCGTGCATCAGTCATTCAATTCACGTGAATAGGTGTTTGAATACGTAAAGTCAGCAGCCGACATTGACAAACTCGACCGATGGTGAGGTAGGGTCATCTTAATTTTCCCACCCATCTTTGACTCCTATTTACCTTTAACTCAGACACTAAATGCGTCCATTCATCCAACTTTCAATCCATTCCCTGTCCGATTATGCCGCGCTCGCCTTAGACCTTTATTGCATGTGCACAATAAACCAACATTAGGAACACAAATTAAAGGAATCGATTCATATTCTCATAATTTCTACCTGATCTTGATCAAGCTGAGTTATTCCGGAATCAAACTTGCAAGATTAAAATCAGACACATCAGAATGACTGTCAGCCACGCGATATCGGGATCGAATGCGAACTCCAGTGCGCCATCCCTGTAATTGTGATTCAAAACGAAGCAATTTACAAATATCACTCACGCCACTCTACCCTGCTACTAGGATGTAGATATGGCGGGAGATAGGGATGATATAGACTATGCTTCCAATCGCATTTGCGACCAGCTTCATTCTGAACATTTTCTATGTTTCCTGCATTGATACTCTTAATGTTTACGTCAGATACTTAATAATTTTTTCTAGACTTTATCCAGCATTACTCTGAAATCGTGCTGCATTGTAGGAAACGATATACTTATAAACGTTTTCAGTATCTATTTCAACATCAGCAGTTAATCAGCTCATTGTTGTTATGCAAGTAGCTATGAGGTTTCTAATTGAGAACAGCTTTCTGCCATTTTTTTTGGCAGTTAAGTTTTACTGGCGTCTTTCCAATGATTATCTAAAAACATTTTGCTTGTGTTGTCTCATCATAAACTATTGCTTCACCTGTTGAGGAGCTCCTAATTACGACACAGTGATTTGTTCCAAGCTGGAACAACCAAAGCTAAGTAGTTTTTGCACCTTGCAAGTTGCCTGCACAGACAGTAGCAGATGGCACCGTGTTTGCATATCTAACACTGTGGCATGTCTCACCACTTGACTTGAGCGCCATTTTGTGTGTTACAATGCCGCAGTGCTGAGGTTGGACGAAATTTTGTTTTGTTCTTGTTCACAACACTGACAATCCTCTCACAATCAGCATTTTAATGGATTGTTGCCCAAACCCCATGCAGCGCTAATTTAATATATCCAACCAATCTACTGAAACGTCCGCGCTAGGAGTTTGGGGTGGTATGTATCATCGTATGGGTTTGGACAAGGGACAGTCGACGGGTGGGGCGGTTTTGGTTCTAAATTGGGTTATTTTAAGTTTGTTGCAACCCACTTTGATAAGACTGTACGCTATAAATGTCTACTTTAACACCATGCTGGTGTTGATGAAGCCTTGGATAGCTAGAATACATTTGGTGAAATTTAGTGACAGAGATGACCTTAAATCTGTATTATTTGCAAATTGCAGGTTTTTGGCTCAAACACTGTAATATTATTGATTAAATTATTCTTGTCATGTTCATTCATTAATTAAATTGAACCAAACCACTTTCAAATTTAAAGGAAATCAAAACGCCAAGAAGGGGATCACGTACAAGAAGAGGCCGTGGAAGGGGTCATGGTACAGATTCTGACAACCTGTGTGGAACGGAGGTTGGTTCCTATATAATTTGAATTGGATTCTTATTTAACTCAATACATCCATTATGACTTGGAAGGATGTGTTAAATGGTTTGAAATTGTTCATTATGACACAGGTGTCCAAGTCGGAGGAGGTTGCAGGCCAGCCCGGAGAGGTGGCAGCGGAGTCCCACCTTCTTCAAACAAGGTACTATTGGGCTTGCCTTACCTTATTGAATCACTTTGTCAGTAAATAGGGGGTCTCATGTTGGACTTATCGAACCATATATATCCATTGGTTCTTATTTGTTTATAGACCTCGACAGGCCGAAAGCGAGTCAATCTTGTTTGCAGAGGTTACCTTGGCAACACACCAAAGAGAAATTAAAGGTATTGTACAACTCAGCAGTTAGCACTCTTCAGCTGCTCCAAAAACCTTCATGCAATTTTGGTCACAGAGAGTGATTTGCATTAGAGATATTCAATCCATCAAAATGAAGACTTTTGATTACTCATAGTATTTTCAGAATTTTGTGTGGTGGCTGGATTTGGATAGGGTGCGCAGTTGCTGGTTGATAGTTAGACAGATATCCACAGTTTGCGTTTACAATCACCCGACAACCCACAATGCCGAAAGAAGGATTCCAACCTCCATCAACTACCACTTCACCAGACTGGTGCATCTGCCTTCAATGTAGGGAAATGCCTACCCCTGTGGATCGGTAATGTTGCACCAACAGCCCAGAGTTCTTCTATTACAGTTTGGATTTACAGACAAAAGAATGTAACTAATAAAAGATTTGTACATTTCAACAAAAACATATTTCCAAATCATATTTTTAATCAAAATGAGACACCTGCAACTCAACTGTTTCCTGGGTAGATGGCCTAGGCACAGGACAAATGTTCAGACTGATGTTGCGGGGTCATCAGCAGAGCGTTGTGGGTGTTGTTGTGATTGCTGTTGCATTGCTTGGGTCTTAAGATTTCTGTCATCATATCTGGTATATGGGCGTAAGTCTTGGGCTCTTAACCGATGACCACGTCTTCGACTGCTTATTGAAGCGAGTGCTGTACCTGTAACACAACAAAATTGCATTATATGGCGAAATAGCTAGAACACATTACATATGCGACATCAGTATTTTGTTTTCTGACAGATCATTTAGTCAGTATGTAGTTGAGTGGTCATGAGAGACTTACATTGGCTGACCATCCTTCTTGAGTGCATATGCCCGATCCCTATGCCTGTTGTGGTTCATTGCCACAACTTGATTGCGGACAAGGTATTACGAACACCTGAACACCAGCCATTGAATTAGGGTCAAGAGGATGCAATAATTTATCTACCTGAAATTTACAAAGTAAGGTATGTTTGCAACAACAATTAACAAATCCAAATAGTGCAATGGACTCACAATAGGTCCTTACTCCTTAGATTTTATTTAATCGGTGACATTTACACAAGTCGATTCAATACAGGCCTATTTGATAGCAGAGTATTCATAATACAACGAGATTACTTACATGTCCAGCAAAAACTTTGCAGCTTCTTCGTAGGGCAAACTCCTCACTTCCCTGAATGCCTATCTTAAAGAGACCCTCGTGTTAGACCTCAGCTAGTCTAGCTCCCGCTTCCTTCTCTTAGTTGTTGAATCTGTTAATAGCTTCTTTCTCCCTCCACATTTTCTTCGTTTGTTGCTTTAGTCGTCCATTGTCGCAATGAAAATAGCGCAAACTAAACATCCGCCGGCGGCGAACGGCACAGAGTGATGACGTTTCTGCGCTTCCGGAATTAATAATACATGAGCTTCCAAATTAGGGCTATTCTTGACGGGACATGAAAAATAAGGAACTGAAAGTTTATTTAAGAACAACAAGAAATATATACAGCCATTCCAACTTTGGATTCCGGATATCAGCACCATTTAAGATACTCTTGCATTTAGCAACGTTTTTTTCGATTAAAAATCGAGTGATTTTTTGATGAAATGCACCTTTAATGACTTCAGGCATTATCATAACTGCTATTGGTTGGTCCGTACAGACAATATTCTCTGATAACATGAAATACCGGACTGCTTAAATGTGGGCGGTCAAAGACAGCGAAATATGAAGATCAAGCACGAAGGTACAATGTGGTAAAATGCTCAATCTTATGAGAACCAGTGGTCGTATAAAAGACATAAGGTTGTTCTATCTAAATTAAACTCAGGGCTACCATTTCTCCTTTGTATGCTTTGGAATTTACCATGGGTCTGTCTTGGCCACTAGACTATAGGATTCAAATACTTGTGATTTGCTTCACAAGAAAGGTGGTGGGGGGGGGGGGACAATCCTGATAACGATGACTTTAAGTGAAATCCACTAGGTTGGGTCATTAAACAATTGCATTATCGTGGCGTCGACGGATGGTAATAATGATGATGATGGTGATAATGATGATCGTCGTCGTAATTAAATATCAAGTGACGTGACAAAATACATATGATGAAAAAATAAGATACATATACACATTAAATGGTAACATACGTTCTAACTATAAACAGCACTTTGTACGCGCAATCGGCCAAGACTTGTTAGAGCCCTATACGTCGAGCGCGCTAAGAATCATTTTCAAGCTTCAACCAACATGATTATGCCACTGATGTATATCGAAATGCTCACACATCAGACTGGACTCGTTACTTTTTGCTGAAAGCTCTACACAACAACATACATATTAATGAGTTTATGACTGTGGTTTTTATATAGAATACAGTAGACGGGATGAGGGGGTCGACTTCTAAATTACCAACAGGCAATAACGGTTGTCGGCAATAAAGCCATTTTGAATTATACATTACATCTCATGCATTAATACATGGGTCCAAGATCCCCCTGGAGTAACACAAAAGACATCGATTACATTCGTAGCCGCGACTAAAAGAATATTGTTCAACCATGTCTCGGTAATAATGAAGCTGAGTAGTTCTTACACCTTTCTCAACTTGGCAAGCGGCGATTTGTTTGCATAATCATCACCTTGTGTGTGTCGTGTGAGACGTCAGTTATCAGCTGGCTTGGTGTCAACCTTTAATGGATTTGACAATGAACTATTCCTTTTTCACTTACTTTTTAATAGTATAGTTACACACAGCACGAGACAACCTCGTAAAAGGACTGAGTATGTACTGAGTTTTAGAACAGAAAGATATGAGTGCTTGAAGGTTGAAAACTGTTTGAAAACTGAACAGAAAAGGTAGAGGTCTATTGACAGCAAAATGACACATGACCTGTAAGGTGGCGCCTCTTGCAGAGTCGAGCTCTTTAGTTTGAAGAAACTTGACTGCCTAACATAATACGGTTGCGGATTTGCCGCTACAATTTATGTTGAACTCTTATCCAATGATGTAATTGATGTAAAACTATCGATCTCACTGCTAGTGTTCCAAACAAACAACTCCCCTATGTTTTGTGTATTGATAAATCTTTCCAAAAGGAGTTTTTACGTCTGGGAAGGGAGAACTTATGATGGTTTGTATAGGCTAAAGAGATTCCATACAAAGTGATCTTAATGTTAAGAGTATAACACACACACACACACACACACACACACACACACACACACACACACACACACACACACACACACACACACACACACACACACACACACACACACACACACACACACACACACAAACACACATACACACACACACATAAATCTGGGTAATACAGTAGGCTAAAACCGACATCACAATTGTTTGGACCAGGTACGCAAGGCTGTTATTGTGGTGTAATTCCATATTTCATTTATCAACGAAATCTGTCAACGAGTTCGTTTTTGAACAACCCTCACATGTGTATTAATGTCAAAGGTCGAGTCACCGATGACCCAAAGACCCTTTACTTGGTCGTTTATGGCAATAAGACGCCGTTGATGATCATAGCTGCGGAAAGGATTGAACAGTAACACTGGTAAAAAGGAATTTTGTTTATATCAAGTTTCGGAAAATGTTCTGCATGTTTGCTTATCCTACTTCTGATCGAGTTATTATTTCTACCATTCAGTTTTTTGAAAATAGGTCAGCATCAGAGCCAAATATCTTGCATTGCCATTTTACAACTGTTTACGACTTCATTGATAATACTAAGCGCATCTACGAACAAGCGTCGGGGAATGTTTCCTGATAGGGAATCAAGTTAAAAAACAAACCCTTATACAATGTAGCTCTGAGAGACCTACATTTTACTGGGGCACTGTATTGCATAGTCTGTTATCCCAATGAAACCATCCTCTTTGTTATTCATAAGTGTCCTTGGTGGTGTTCAGAAGGATCAATATACGCATGTTTGGTTGGTCAATCACAATCTCTAAATGACGAGAGTGGTTAATTAGGCTTTTGAAGTGCATTGTGATATGGGGAAAGAACACCAGGACACGTAGTGTCAGAGTGTGTTTCCCCATATCACCCAATTGACCATGCGATAGCATACTAATTGTGATGGCACCGACATTCGATTATCAAGTGCAACTTCTCTTCAAATGATCTCCATGTTTATTAAGCTACCGTAACGAACATTACACAAGGGTTGCGTTTTGGTCTCCAGGGGGCTGCAACTGTTTTCATTTGGTGCATCATTTGTAGTCGGTACATCTCTGATTGATTAAAACTTATGATTAAATCAACCATAAAAGCAACCAGTATTAAGGACCTGTGTCGAGTGACACAGATTAAAACGTCACGAGGAATACAATATCTAGCAGGTTGCTGAAACGACTACAATCCTTATTTGTTGTACACGAATAATGAGCTGGTATTAATAATAATTTGTCATTATAAGAACATTTCATATTGGTCTCGGGTGTGAACAATAATGGGGAGGATGTAACGATCCTGTTTTGATTTATTAATGTAATTTTTATTTAAATGGGTTCGAAGTTATTAATTATTTCATTTATTTATGACGAAGATGGCTGCCGGTTAAGAAAGTAATTTATGACGAGATTGGTGGCCAGGATTAAGCGTGATGTTGTTGCTAAATGTAGATCTATTTATATCTGCACAATTACTTACTCATCTTGTTTACTAGGGAGTAATGTTTTTCACTTTTTGTCTGACCTTGATGGTATGAGCGCTGTTTGTTAGCATTTCAACCCCCTATCTCAACCGATTGGCTATGTTTTATCTGCCATGCAATTACCTTCACCTCAGAATCCCTTCACCTCAGGATTCCTTTCACCTCAGAATCCCCTGGTATGATGCATACCATCGGAATGCTTTGGAGGGGTAGGTAGATCTGGTGTGGTGAATTATTCATTGCCTTATCTGTAGCAGTTAAGCCAATCCTAGCATATATAAGACCCACAAAAACGCGCATCAACACAGAAGTCCACAGACGTCCACAGAAGTCTCACAGAAGTCTCACAGAAGTCAGAAGGAAGACAGCCAGACTCCAAAAGAGACTGACTCTCGTCAACTTCAAGATAGGCTTCAAAAGAGACTCAATTACTTCTACTTTGTGTTCTGCTTGTGGATTGAAATAGAAAATAAACCAACTTTTGGTTTCATAATGGAGTCCTTGATTCACCTGTACACCTACAAACCGTGTTGGTAAATTGAAGTAAAAAGAACGCGCTATAGAGGGACAAATAATAATATCTAAGCCTCACCCAAAGGCGCGATAGAGGACTGTGTTGAGCCAGCACACCAGTGTTAGTCAAACCTTTCTGAAGCATGCGTATTAGCTCCTGTGCATTTTGTGATGGATTCCGTGTAACAATTACTGTTGTAGCGATAACATAATCACCTGATTATGTGAGAAATGCTTGCTGTTGTCATTCGTTGCTATTTATTTGTATTCGTAGAAACAACGATGTATTTCGTGCAATGTCAATATGTCTGAGAATGAAGACATGATATCATGGTACAGTATGTATTGAGATGTAAGATATAATATTGCAAGCATCGCTTCTGACCAAGACGAGTTACAACAGGGCATCCAAACAGAACGTTTACTGGTATAGACATGTTGTCACCGCCCGCAATTAAGATCAAGAGCAACAGTCAATTGACGGAGACACTGGCAAGAACAAGATGGCGTGTGCCTCTTAATTTCTTGCTCATTCTAGTCGTGAAGGGTGGTAGTTTCGAGCCCCGTATTAAAATAACGGAAACGCACTGATACTTGATTTAAGGTTTATAAATAATTCGACTAATTTGTGGATATTATGCACATTTACCATGGAAAGCTAGTCCAAAATGTGAAAGTAGGATATATCGATAACACACTTTGTGTTGGGTACCATCATTAAGGAGTAATGTACACATGTCTTGCCCCTGATGAAACTGGCTTCATGAAAAGGGTCTTAATTTGACTAAACAAACCGACACAAAGAATTTGTGTCATAATCTGTCATTTCACCTCGCCAGGTGGTGCCGACCTAGCTCCTGACACATTGGCTGTTAATTCAATAGATGGCTGTGTCTGATTGTATTCTCTTCAGCCAGATATATATCTCGAGGGAAATCAATTCACCAGCTGGTGTTGAGTCTATAAAACATGAACACATGAAAGTTTTTCAAGATGTTTATATGCAACCATATGGATATCATGACCTACTTACTGTGCTATGAGTATCTTCGCCGCTAGGTGGCACACAACCAAGTGCCGGTATACTTTTGACAATCATTGATGTGGTCACCAGATAAAACCCATCTCACCAGTTAATATAAACGAATCAGTACCCCTCTGCAGTCAGACAATGTTGTTTCAAACTCATTACAGAACGATTGCTGGAGGCGATCGCTGACGCCCCGGACAGCATACAACAGACTGAGTTGCGTCGTGCTGATATTCGTCTTCATTTTCAGATTTGAGGATTGAAATGTTTAGCTGTGTAAGAATCAAGCGTAGCGCCACCTGGTGAATGCTAGAACAACTAATAAGGAATAGTCATTTTCTGTGGTGTCTTGATGCCTGTTTAATATGAGACCACATCAACAGCAGACTGACATTATGGGGCATGATGTCCAGTCGAGATTAGAGACACCTGAAGGTAAAAGCTCTCCACGGTAGCAGACCACAAGACAAAACTGACGTTGCATCATCCCCTCAGCACCAATATGTGACCTCCCAAGGTCGTCTTCGTCAGGATGTCTCTGATGAGACAGCACCTGGCGGGCTCTTATTGTTATTATCATGAGGCGAGATGAGTCGAGGGGGACCTCTGTCTGTTTTGTACTGGCATCTGAGGAGGCTCCCTGGTGGAATGCATCGTGATGGATGGCGAAGGTAGTAATTAGTGAATGTGGCATCGGAGTCTGCCGTTGGACGCAGCTCTCATGCTATGCTGAATGGACGCAGGCGGGTTTTACCTTCCGTGTCCCGAGGTCTTGTTTCTTTAATGTAAGGTGTAACATACAAAATCAGGTTAGTGTCACTGGATCAACTGAAATGTCAGCTGATCACAACACAGCCATAAAAATGTGATGATACTGGCTTTTTAATCGTCTCATATTGCTTGAATGTATAAGTAACAGGAGCGAGTCGTGCATTATTGAAGGAAAAGATGCTGTGTTAAGCTGTTTTTTGTGTGTTTTATGTTTGCTAATGCTTTATTTCGTTAAAGGTCAACTACAACGATTTTCATCATTTCTTTATAATTCATTGCAACGGCATGCATAAGTACTAAAAATCCACCGATAAGGTTTCATTCGGAAGAAAATACGAAGCCATCTTCTCGATGCCATTTTGCCTCAGTTGGCCGCTAGGTGCACGTTGCGTGACGTCATTCCTGCTGCGCTGCCTCCAACTCCAAGAGAATTTGACTGCGAGCGAGCGAGCAAAGCGAAAAACTATTGTTTGGATTTTAAAATTACACCGTTTTGACAAGCCATGTCGTCTTCTGATGAAGTTTACGAGTCCCCATAGCATAACATTGGGTAAAATCATGTCCATGACTATTTATTTGAGCCAATACGGACGGGAGTTGAAAAATCCAAGTCACACTACGAAATGACACCGGGAGTCTAACTCAAGTCAAGGGTCCGCTTCGGAAGAAGAATCAACAAAAGATTTCGATGAATGGTTAGTTTTAGAATACCCTTCCCAAGCTTTATTGAACTATATTAACTGGTAAAAAATAATCGTTAGTTTCATTTACCCAATAAATTTACACATTCTGTAAGTTGAGGATGGTATGTTGACCTAACTACTACAACAAATAGTACTTGGCTAGTGAATGTAGCTTTGTCATTGTACCCTGAGCACATTGAATATTGTGGACAGATGTTTGCATGCAGTTTATAAAGTATTTTCCTTTTATATTCATTCATTGTACCACAAATATAAATTTACAATGACTCTTTAATTATTGCTCTAACATGAATAAAAATGGGCTGGAAGTGTCCAAATTTGAATCTATTCAAATGGACAGACCTGTTGGAGATGAGGTCTCTACAATGAGTAAGTTAGCCATTATTGCTACCAAAAATGATGGTTTGAGGTTGAACAATCATATTTATTACAAAGGGAACATTAATTCCACTGTGTAAAATATTCAGTGTTCATGTTGATGAAATACATTTCACATAGCCAAGAATAAATAATGCCAGTTACATGAAATCCAGAGGCAGAGCTTACAATAAAATTATGAAGTGAGGGAATGGTTGACAAATGACAATTGTTTTTTTAACTATACAACTTATTTTAAAACCATAGACAACTAATTGGCATATTGCTTCAGATTATTCAGGTATGTAGCCTACCACCAGTTTACACTCTGGATATGGCACAGACTGGGCAAAAGAAACAGGAAAGTGCTGACAGCCTGTGTGGTAAGAGCTGTTAGAAAATCCTTCCCTGACCCGGGCAGCAAATATACAGGTTATCTACAATTGAGCGGAAGATTTCTTGGTCAGGTTGAATCGACACCTGTGAGCACCTATGAGAAGATCCTTTTCAGGTTTCTCGTACTGGGAGGCAATAGGTGGTGGGACAGTCCTGTCATCTGCAAGGACCTCGGCAAGTCTGTAGCTTGGGTATTTTTGCCTTAGATCAAGCACCTGATGTACATAGTCTGAAGCAAATCAATGATATTCATATTTTTTGATAGTCATATAATAAGTAAGTTATATTATATGCCAATTTTTAATTGGGTAACAATGTTTGTGCAAATGAAACTTATTCAGGTTTCGTAATAAATGTCAAAATAACATGTGTTTCATTTTAGATTAGTGCATGTTCACACCAAAAGAAATTGGTACTTTGACAGACTTGGGATTTTCCCATACCTGAACATGTTCAGTGTTCTAAAAGCACTACTGCCACTAACAAAAATCCCTGAAGCCATAAACAAATTCCCTGAGAGCATAGCTCCTGTAAAAGGTTGGCAATCCCACATCTTACGGTGTTCATTGACGCCGATTTGTTCAAAACAAGCAAAACTCCCCCGGTATCTTTGATTCTAACTAGGGCCATCCTTCAGATCAACACCACTGTACATAAGCATTCTGTGAGCTAAATTATCTTCCATCAAATAAAACCCTGTGATTACACTACAAACAAAACAATATATACCTAACAGTTCTTCAAACGCCATGTCATCATCAGTATCCATCTCAGCATCATCACTTCGTCAGTGAAGTCATAGTCAGGGTCAGTTTCCATCTCATCATCGCTGTCCACCAGTCCAACAGATTCCTCCTGGGGCTCATATTGGGTGCCCCTGGTGACACTTTTGGTGAGATGGGCCAATTTGGGTACCACTTGAATATTTCTTTATCCCAGGAAAGATAGAACTCTGTGTCTGTAGAGACTTGTCAGCTATCTATGGTATCAATACAATAAGTATGCTACAATTTCATTCATAATAGCCTTTAAGGATGTAAATGTTTACAAATTGACTCTGAAAAGACACATGGATACATACAACAGAAGTAATCCCTGCCAATGCATTTCATCATATATAATAATGCAGTTGCCTTGTGACACTCACCAAAACATTTGCCTGCACCCCTAATGACAAGTGAGAGCAAGCTTCATGGTCGGCAGACGGCAAGGCACTCGCCCCTGGTGTAGCACAAACAGCGCGGACGCCGACAGGCGAAGTTTCTTCGCCTAGCCTAGGTCGGCAGTACTTGAGTGTGACACCTCAGTCTGTGATTCACCCTGTCACTTGATTTATCTATCTGCTCAGCTGCCAATACCATTTCGGAGCCTAGGTTTCTTACGAAATCCTACACTTTTGAGCAGCTCTGGGTCAGTCTCATAAGCACCTTTCTCGAAATGATCAGAACATAGAACTGTCGTATAACTATAAGTAGGGGTGTCAGCCGAACCTCGCCGCAGACGGCCGCGCTTGTGCCTCAATGTTAATTCCAATTTTTTTCAACTTGCTCTAACTGGCATTTATATTTAAGATACATGGACGAATAATACATCAAACGAGAGCTAACGTATTGAATTTCAATAATATCACCTTACTTCCTGCATTTAACTCCGTTTGAGTTTAAAAAAGGTGTGTTTGTGGAGCAATACGTGAAAATTCTTGGCGAGTATTTTTGACTTTTCGTGACTCACTCCGTTTTGAATTATCTAAATCGTTTCGTAATCGTTACTCACATCGTTTTTATTTTTTTGGTGAATGACAAGATGACATTCTAATGTTTACGATAATATAAAATCTATAAAAATTGGCCAAAGGGAAAATAATATTATTGACGTACGAAATGTTACGGTGTAAACAAATGTATTTTTTTCCCAATTTTATCAGAGTCTCGCGATAAAGGTACACACTTTTGCCAAGGGCACCACCCAAAATTAACACATCAAAGAGATTCGTTCACGGAGTTCATGCCGAGTTTATCATGAGTTCGCCCCAGCCTTATATAAGCTGCGTAATGGCACACAAATATTCATAACCATTGCGGTTAAACAATTCGCATTTGAATCTCTCTCTGACAGAGTTAGTTAGAAACCCTGTAACAGAAGAAAGCCAACACATGTTGGTTGGCAAGAGGGTAAGGCATATTTTAGTGGACACAGTTGATGGCAAAGAGGAACGGATAGCCAAGGTAGTGTCACAGGTACCAGGGTTCAGCGATTGGTTTAATATTGTATATGATGAGGATGATGCTGTGTACACATACCACCGTCTGGTTGAGGACATCTCTACAGGCGATCTTGAGATTTCGGTCACCTGATGTTTTAGTTATGTTTGGTAATTTCAGAGAGGTGTCTCAGTCTGGTTGCAATAGTATTAGCATTGTTTGGCAATTTCATACAGGTGTCTGGTTACAATAGTATTAGAATTGTTTGTCAATATCAGACAGGTGTCTGGTTACAATAGTATGAGCATTGTTTGGCAATTTCAGACAGGTGTCTGGTTGCAATAGTATTAGCATTGTTTGGCAATTTCAGACAGGTGTCTGGTTGCAATATTTTAAGCCTTGTTTGGCAATTTCAGACAGGTGTCTGGTTTCAATAGTTTAAGCATTGTTTGGCAATTTCAAACAGGTATCAGGAAAAGTGAAAAGTGGCTGTCATCCTGTCAATTTTGGCCCAAAACCTGACAATTCCATGAAATTGAAATCCTCAATAACTTTTTTACTAATTGATTTAAAAAATGAAATATAGCTTATTAGAACCCTCTACATTGTACATTTCTTGTGGTAGAATTTCACTATGATATTCAAAATATAAGACATGAAAAGTGTCTGTTATCCCTCACCGTAGAAAACTGGCACAAAACCGAGCAATCCCATGGAGTTTGAAACCTCAATAACTTTTTTACTAATTGATTTAAAAAAATTAAACATAGCTAATTAGAACCCTCTACATTGTACATTTCTTGTGTCTGTTATCCCTTACCGTAGAAAACTGACACAAAACCGAGCAATACCATGGATATTGAAACCTCAATAACTTTTTTTCTAATTGACTTAAAAAAATGAAACATATCTTTTTAGAATCCTCATGGGTATACCTATCTTCATTTATTATTTCAACGAGATACAATGAATTTGAACAAAATCACTGACAGCCCTACTATAAGGGCAGGACTCCAGTGTTTACGCTTGACTTTCGACACCCATATGCGGCGCATATGTCTTTTAGAAACAAAGAAAATCAAGCCTGACTTCTCATTGTTCCGACAACCAAACGCTCAACAATAAGGCATAATCCACACCAAGAAGCGCACCAGACCGTGAAGAAAGACGAGTTAGTCACGCGCTGTCAACCAACCGGGAAGGCTAAAGATGGCGATAAATGTTCGCAAACAACCCAAATGACGTGACGTCACTGCACGGAAATTCACGAATTTTACCGAGCGGTATCTTGTCAGATTCGACGTGGGAAATATACATTTAAAAATCATTTTTCTAAAAGAAAAAAAGCGCGAAGTCACCTTATTTTGGTCACGATACCCTTTAAAACATAGAACTTTGGAAAAATGGAACAAAAAAATCTTTGTAGTTGACCTTTAAGTAAATGGATATGACAGGTGTGAGTCGTGGATGATTGAATGAACTACCTGTATTTGGTGTATTAAGTGAAAGGACAATGGAGGTGTGAGTTGTAGAAAAGGTGAACGTTTGTTTGAGGCATTGTGCCGATGTGCTTGCAGAGGGAGTGCTATGGACACCTGTCGCTTCGTCTGATGTTTCCACATGTGACACACCTCTGGTACCAAATTGTAAAGATATTCTCCCAGTGCGACCAAATTGTAAAATATCCCATTGCTGCCGCCAAATTATAAGGATATATCTCTCCCTACTTATCATAACGTTTCTCTACCGCTGTTGTATTTCTCTATACTATAGTATTATCACTTGCACTCTTGAGGGTTCCCCGTAATATGTGACTCTTTAACAAATATAAGTGATTGTATTGGACCAGTTATACATTGAACTATAGATTATCACAACAAGACCGCTTAACACACATCGTCAAACCACAGAGAACTGCAGGAATCTTTCTATCCTCTTTACAATTATGCTGGCATAGACGCATATAAGTCTCACTCAAATTCCCTGTATCATTTCTCTTCTTTACTCGGTCCATCTTCGCCTTCCGTTCAGTCTGTTCTCTCTAATCACTCAACTTCTTTTGTCTCCACGTGGTAGCGCAATCGACCCCCAATCTCCCATATTCTTTTCTTTGTTCTCTCCCCAAAGAGCTTGTAGCTTCGCTAAGGTGGTTAACTTCCAACAATATACGTGAAACCAACACCTGTGTGCCAGCGCGATGTTTGTCATAACGTCTCTCCTAAAACCACTTCGATTTTTTAGAGGCACGGTCGCCTTGACCAATAAGATGACTCCATTACTTAAAGATAAACATGTCGACACGTGCACATCGATGATGCCACCACGACTACAATAATAATGGTAGTCCAAATAACTCGCCAGGTTCTATAGGTTCAAGGTATCTGATTCAAATTAGTGTATTTCATTGGGATCGAACATCGTAGGACTTCTACTCAGATGTCTTGTCGGGATATAGTTAGATAAAGATATACAACATATCTGATTATCCTCACTGTATTTGCGCTCACTTGAGACTCGTGCGTGTTTCGTTTGTAGCACGCAAATTGTACTTGTCAATTTGGCCGAGTGTGGCACAGCAGTAGCAAACCAAGAAACGCCATTAAAATGCGCGTTTAACACCTAAAGTTTACAAATTAGTTTGTGTCACATAATTAGTAAGCGGAACAGAGACCAGGTATCCAATCTGGTGCCTATAATACCATACCTACCACTTTTATTTAATTGAATTAGAGACACTCAGTATCTTATATATCAAGTCCTTGACATTCGGGGAACCAAGAGATTTTGAAACATAACACTGGATCAATCGACAACAGATGCCATAACGGGAACGAATTGACCTAGACCTGTAGTATTTGTGCATATTGCTCTCTGTCTGATGTGGATGATTTGGTCAATTGATTAATTATTGCCATCAGCTAAAATAGAGGATAAAACAAAAGCAGACATACGGTGGTATGATATATTACACGAAGCAAACTCATCGAGGTCCCACTCCTAATTGTAGGAATAGATCAAAGTCAGTCAGTCTATACATATACACACGCCTACTCTACTAAAGGAATCTATACAAACGTTCGGGTTCTTTACTTCAGGTGATTAGTGAAGAATTATGCCAGGCTTGCATTCCACTAATGGATAATTAACTTTAAGGAACACATCAGTAACATTGACAGCGACCAAATAGACTCGGCACAGCTACTTTATAAAGGGTGAACGGCAACAATCTCCCCCGACAAAACTAACCGCCATTTAAAGGTCAATTGTCACCTGGCTGAAAGTTCGTGCATCAATCATTCAATTCGCCAAAACAAGTGTTTAAATACGTAAAGTCAGCAGCCGACATTGACAAACTCGACCGATGGTGAGGTAGGGTCATCTTAAGTTCCCCCCATCTTTGACTCCTATTTACCTTTTACATCCAACGTTCAATTCAAGGGTATCCATCCCCTGTCCGATTATGCCGCGCTCGCTTGCGACCTTCATAGCATGTGAACAATAAACAAACATTAGGAGCACAAATAAAAGGAATCGATTCATATTCTCATAATTTCTACCTGATCTTGATGAAGCTGAGTTATTCCAGAAACAAACTTGCATAATTAAAATCGGACACATCAAAATGACTGGCAGCCACGTGATATATGGATTGGATGCGAACTCCAGTGCGCCATCCCTGTAACTATGGTTCTAAACGAAGCAATGCTGCTGCAGCCTTTTAACAAATATTACTCACGCCACTCTACTCTGCTATTGGGATGTAGATATGGCGTACAAGAGAAAGGGATGTTATAGACTATGCTTCAAATCGCATTTACCACCAGTTTCTTTCTGACCATTTGCTTGCTTTCCCGCGTTGATGCTCTTAAAGTTTACGTGAGATACTTAATTATTTTTTTGGGCTTTATCCTGCATTGCTCTGAAATTGTGCTGCATTGTAGGAAACAATATACTTATAAACGTGTTTAGTATCTTTCTCAAAATCAGCTGTTAATCAGCTAAATGTTGTTTTGCAAGTAGCTTTGAGGATTCTATTTGAGAACATCATAAACTATAGCTACACCTGTTGAGGAGCTCCCAATTACGACACTGTGATTTATTCCAAGCTAGAACAACCAAAGCTAAGTAGTTTTTACACCTTGCAAGTTGCCTGCACAGACAGTAGCAGATGGCACCGTGTTTGCATATTTATCACCTGGTTTGGTAGAACGTGAAACACTCTTCTAATCAGCAAGCCTCGTACAATTATTTCCTGATGCTGGCAAGTGATGATTGCGTACATGACAATGACTATGCAGCGACAACGCCAATATTTCATTATCTGCCGCTAGATTGCATTTTTCTACTGTCTTGCATTATCTGTGAGATCAATGTCATACAAATGGTCTTGCTCTGTGCTCATATTTACATCGCTTGTGAGTGATCATTTTTTTGTGCTATATCAATTATCACAATTAGTGTAATAAAGTTCTTTTTTTTTCATTTCTGCACTTCACCAGTGTTTTATAGAACGTACTGTGTTAATTGTATATTGATATTGAAAAGAAGTGACACATTTGATTGATTATCATGTTGTCATTATTATATGAAGTAGCATCCACCATGGCAGATTCAATCAAACAAAATGTATCCTCCTTACCCACAACCAGAAACCCCGCCTTTTCCAGGAAACAATTCAAAGGTCGAAAATCATTGCCCGCTGTGATTACCGATTTACGATATGAGCACATGCCCTTGTCGCGCTTGGTACTTGGTTGTTTGATGATGAAGGTGCATCGATCATGTAATGCTGGTAAATTTTGCGGTGTCATGTTTTATTTGACGACCCCACTTGAGTTGTCTTACCATAGATCAGATGATAAGTAGATCGGCTATAAATAGTGATTACCTCATTTCAAGCACCATTTTTGTTGTTTTTGCTGAAGAAGGTGCATTGATCATTGTAAGTCCTGATATTGATGTGGTCTTGTATAGGCTTCTGAAATAATTGATGAAATGCAGCATGACTCAAATATGCACAACTTCTTTCCAATTTTGTCGTCACCACCATTGGATAACATAAGATAGTTTCATTACATAGACAGCAAACATTTCTTTATGTGCAGATATGCAAGTCTCTGCGAGTACTACGTATTGTTTATATTATTGCACATAAGGGGCTAACAATAATCAACAACATATCATACTGCTTTCAGTACCACCATCACTTGTCGTACGTTTACTCGCCCTTCACCACCGGTTTACCTATTTGTTCCCGTCATTTCCCTAAGAACCTAAATGGAGAACTTTCATTAAGAAACTAAAAGGAATTTTGGCCTTACAAACAGACTCTAATGCAAACAACTAAATTACGTCTTTGTTGTGTAAATATAACGTATCCCTTAACAGCATAATGAGTCAATTAATCTTTAATGTAACTGCTTTTGGTTGGTTCTTACAGGCAAGAAACTTTGATAACATGAAATACCGGACTTAAGGTTACTAATCTGAGGACTGTCAATGACAACGAAATATGAAGATCAAGAACGAAGGTACAATGTGGTAAAACGCCCAATCTGATGCGGTGTTTTTTTCAAGACCATGAATCAGTGGTCGTAGAAAAGAGTTGGCCTTGTTCTTTCTTTGAAAAACTAATGGCTACTCAATTCTGTATGCTTTGAAATTGACTATTGGTAAGTGCCGTGACAAAATACAAATGATAGAAAAATAAGATACACGTACACATTAAATGGTAACATACGTTATAAGTATAAACATAGTACAACGAACAGCTCTTTGTATGCACAATCGGCAAAAAGTATCATCTTGTACCTGTGTTTGAATGAGTTCGTTGAGCCGTGCCAAGTGCTTGTTAGAGCCCTATACGCTGGGCGCGCTAAGAATCAATTTCAAGCTTCTACCAACATGCTCATGTCACTGATGTTTGTCCAAATGCTCACATATCGGACTGGACTCATTACTATTTCCGACAAGCTCTACACAACAACATAGATATTATTGATTTTATCATTTTACGACTGTGGATTTTATATAGGATACAGTGGACGGAATGAGGGGGGCGACCTCTACGTTATCAACAGGCAATAACAGTTGTCGGCAATGTTGCCATTTAGAATTATACATTATGTCTCATGCATAATTACCTGGGTCCAAGATCCCCCTGGAGTGACATACAACACATAGCGTGCATTCGTGGTTGTTGCCGCGACTAAAAGAATATCGAAAGTCAAACCATGTCTCGGTAATAATGAAGCTGAGTAGTTCTTACACCTTTCTCAGCTTGAAAAGCGGTTTGCATCATCATCACCTTGTGTGTGCTGCTGTGAGACGTCAGCACACTCACGTTATCAGCTGGCTTGGAGTAAACCTGTAATGGATTTGACCATGTACTAATCCTTCGTCTCCTAATTTTTTAATGGTATGGTTACACACAGCACGAGTCATCTTCGAACAATTCCATCTGACTTGCTTTTTTGAGAGAAATGATACTTTTAAATTAATTTCTGCATGTTATCCATTTGTGTCATATCAACAAATAGTATATTGGAAAAAAATTAAATGAAGCGGATGACTATTGCAGATGCACATTTATTTGTGTATAAATATACATATATGTATTTATATACATATATGTATATATATATATAAATGTTTATATATATATATATATATAAATATATATATATATATACATATATATATATATATATGTATCTATATATATAAAAATATATATATATATATACATATATATACATATATATATCTCTATATATAAACATATAAATATATATATAAATAATATATATATATATATATATATATATATATATATATTTTAGCTTGATTTCTGATGACAAACGATATTTTATGAAGCCTTACTCAACTTAAACAAAAAAGGAAACCAAAAGGAAGACAAAACATTTATCTTAGGAGTAAGGTTAGTTACAAACAATAATGATGCTAACAGCAAAAGTTGAGTTGCTTTTAATGGCGTCCATGATAACGAAATATGCTTTATCATTACTACGATGTCTGTTCAAACACTAATAACAAGCAATATTATAGCCGGTAAAGAACATAAACTGGAATCAAATGATAACGATGATAATTAAGTCAATTATTGCCGCCATAATTAGTATGTAGGGCCGATAAAACTTGGGTTGGATATATCCAGGCATTTGGCAGTGTATTCCCTGGACTCGTCATATATTTGATCCATGTAGCATTATTACATAAAATGTAAAAGGAGGAACATATAGGGTTAGACAAAACTAGAATGATTTACTAAGAAAAACATCAGGAACGCACCGGAAGCATCGCAAGTTGCAACCAATGATCATATACCCATTTACCTGTTTAGCGTCGTAAGTATTCACATCTGTTGGCAATCATAAATAAAGATATCTAGAGATATATAATATATATATATATATATATATATATATATATATATATATATATATATATATATATATATATATTATATATATATATATATATATATATATATATCTCTCGTCTCATACTGTTTCATAGCACTCTCTTGCATGACCGTATATGTATAGGTCGATGTTCGTCAATATAATAGCAAAGAAAGCACATTTAATATATGTATAGGTCGATGTTATCAATATAATAGCAAAGAAAGCATGCAGATAAATCGTATGATTGCGTTTCCCCACAATAACATGAGCATTAGAGAGAAAGATATGAGGCCTATAAAAGCCGTTAACGACTCTCTCTTCGATTTACCTCGCATTAAGTTGCCCGTCGGGTGAGCATGGGATACGAATATTTTGCAATAAAATTCACCTTGGTCTTTTAAATCATAAAGTTATATCATTCAGTTTTAGTCAGTGGTTTAATAAATTGGCCAGCATCAAGTCCCGATCAAATGCCATCGCCATTTTACAACCGTTTAGTTAAAGAGAGGCTTAACCCTTACACACAAGCGTAGTAGAACATTTTCCCATCGGAAGGAATATTTATTAGATTGCATCTGAGGAACAATATCTCGCTAGGGGAAGTCTGGTCTGTAATCCGAATGGCAGCAGTGCCCCTTTAAACAATGTCCTTGTCGAGGATTCGAGGGACCATTATGCTCAAGTTTTTTTCACATTGAGATGTGCAGATTGTGCCTGTGGGCAGCATGATATATCGTCGTATAGAGAATTCAGCAGATACGCAGCTCCTTCCTGGCCAGATATCTATCAATACGGGCGCCGTCGGTTATATTCTGTCACTTTACAGTAAAATACCATCTGATATATAATTAGAGGCGCTGCAATATGTAGGATGTCATGTCAAAAGCGTTTTGTACTCTTTTCTGGCTCTCTGGCTGCCCTGGAGGCAATCACATAGTGCAAATTGGTATATGTTTTTTTTTAAAATGTTGTCCTTCTTCGCCATAAATCCATCTTTTCAGGCGTATTTTGTTTGTGTGGGTTCTGATCCATGTCGGACCCCTTTACAAGCTTCAAATCCCGGATCGTCAAATTTTTTGGCAGAAATGGCAGGAAAAGTTGGATGATTTTATCGCCATCAGCCCCAACTTGGAGAGTGGCCACGGAGCTGCAGAGACAGATTGTTAGTTATTCTTGCCCAATATATTTCACACCTAGAAATGCTTTTCTCTTGAGGGATGAACTCATCCCCTAATGTATTCAATGCCAAAGTGTATATAATGTCAAGCACATTCTCATCGAATGCGCCTATCTGATTCTTACCAGAAATCACTTCAGGGTTCATGACCTTTCACCTTCAAGATTCTTGGTTTCAGTAGACAAATTTAACTATATAACAATTTTATGAATTTCACATCAATAAATTACATGGGTTTAATTAAGGTTTCTTTTATTCTCGTTATTGGGGCTGTAAGCCTTGCAGGCAAGGAACTGGTTGAATATTGTATACGTGGACAAAGCTTAAGCCTACTTTCCACCATCAACCAATGAACTCAACCTATGCTATTTATAGCGTTCATGCCTTCCTCATAAGATAAATCCGCACGGATCCCCGTCCCACTACGGTAATATTCCAGGGAGGAGGTGGCCTCCACTGAAAATGATTCCGGGTAGGCTTGCTGTGAGCACAGCTGGATCAAGGAAGACAACATTGCATGCTAAAACATATGAGTATATTAACCCAGTCACACGGGAACGTTCGTCACAGAAGAGGTGCTTAATTCAATAGATATGACAAATGCTCACTCAATAGCAACTCTCATTGCACATTTTGTAGTGAGCCAAACTAGAATATAGCTCAATGAATAGTTGTTCATAGTCATAATCAGAGTCTGTCATTTGTTTTCATATGCTGTAAGTAAACATTCCATACTATTCACAGGAATCACTCATACGCGTCATGTTAATATGTTTGTCTCATATCGCTAAATACCCATCATCAGCTCATTTATGTTGTGCTAGCATAATAAGATAAAACGTGGCATATGTTTGGCAAATTTATGTTATGCTAGCAAATTATGATAAAAAACGAGTGGGTAGATTGCACAAAAATATTCTTCTCGCGCCATTTCTCATGGTTAATTTATCACCATCACTATGCTTGCTGTGAAGCACGAGGGTTAATGTGAGTATATCTCAGATCGCACCATGGTCATCGTTGGCATCTAGAGCAATATACAATAATAACAAGAGTGAGCCGTTGTCAAAACATAGCAAAACGCTGTTCGTCCTTCAATCTAATCCATGAGAGAGATACCCAATCACCGTAGTACATTTTCTTCCGCAATGTCTCTGTAAGTGGTTATCCATAATCTCACATCGAAGTGAAGGGTTGCTTGTGATTAACAAAGGGATTGCTTTATATATTACATCTGGCTAGTTAGTTAAAGCTGAAGGCAAATGCACCGGACTGACTAACGGATTTCTTCGCACCTCATCATTCAATTTTGTCCAGTGCATTTGCTTAACATGGTCAACTGCAATTTCACCTGAAAAATACCAATATATTGGTGATAACTCCTTCAGAATCTAGTGGTGCTTATATCCTTAATTTCCTCCTTACTGTTAAGACAATAATTTCGATATGTTACATAGCTATCAATCCTTTTAATGAATGAAACCTGAAATGCACTGGGAATTTGCCTGACAGTTGATATTTACTTTTTCGAGCAGATGTGTCCCATAAGTAAACCACTACCTATAACCGCATAAAAATAACATACATAAAATAATTAGAAATAAGAAAAGAAATCGAAGATTTCAAAGTTGAAACGGTACGTTTTGACGCAGCGTTTACTTAATTTACTCTATTTCTCCCGCGTGAATGTACATCTAGAGATAGAATATTTTCCTGCAGTAGCGTCTATTGCAATGGAATGTAAATGTCATAAATGTAGCCTACAGCTCGAACAGATTAATGCGCGATGGGTCTTTCACAGCTCCCACACCGGAGTTATCATTCATGAAAGACAACCCACAGCTAGAGTTACATATTTATTGCATATCCGGCGGTTAGTAACCACACATATTCTTACACATAAGTCTGCGTTCTATTCTCTATCTAACAAAAAATAGATAATTAAGCCTAAATCAACTTATACTTGGAAGCAAAAATATCGCTTTAGTTGGCTGTTACAAATAATATGCAAACATGCATATGTGTCACTTACAGGCTCGTCAAAGCGAATGGCTTTGACGAGTGATAATGTCTGAGTGATGTTTGTCTGAGATTCGGCTGCTTTTCACAAGTGCTGTTCCGGTGCAAACACTGTTAAAGTGATTATCGCTTATTAATATACCATAGTCGGAGTATAGATAGTTACATTAATAAGATGACATCATTGTGCGGTTCTGTTTAATGAACTTAACTAGCATTAATATGTTTCACATGTGAAAAGTGCAGAGGGAAAAATACATCCGTAATGTCGCTACTGCTGCCCGTAAGTTGCTGTATTATCAAAGTACACTTCAATATCAATATTTTTCGCAGAAGGTTAATACAAGACGCTAATGCTCGGTATTATCACATGCTAACGCAGTTCCAATCAGTTATAAAAACGATACATGATTGTGCTCACCCATACAGCACATAGCGTGATATTTTTTGTGCGTTCCCCATTACCGGTCCATTCCCATCATTTATATTGTTCGTATGTGAAGTGTGCAGAGGGGAAAAAGTAATCCATTAAATCGCTAGAGCTTCCCATAGGTTACTGTATCATCATAACATATTTGTGCAAAGTTCGATATTACTATTTTCGCAGAAGGTTATTACAAGGGCCTATGCGTAATAATCGGTAATATCACATGCTAACGGAGTCCCGTAAGACATTCGCAGTTCCGATCAGTTTAAACAACGCACATGAGGATGCTCACGCATACAGAACTAAACCTAATGTTTTATGTTCCACATTCCCGGTAAATTCCATAGCGTTATAGTACAAATGGATGATTAATATTCCTATCCTTGTCTTGCCCTGGATTCTGTGATGTCCTTGGCGGATGGTCATTACAACTCTGGTGGTTAAATACACACACAGAATGCGAGATGCAAGATAACTCGCTAGATTCAATAATGTCTTGCTCATTATGACTATCAACCGTGATGGTTAAGACCGACTACTTGATTTTTGCAATTTTCCTTTATCAGAACTCAATGGCACGTGCATTTGTCTTTTAAATTCCAAATAACCTTTCAGTGCTCTGAAAAATGAAGAAATTCAATCAAACGCGGGTGTACGGCGGGAGTAACTATGACTCTCTTAAGTTAGCCAAATGCCTTGTCATCTAATTAATGACATAAATGAATGGATTAACGAGTCCCACTGACCCGATCTACTATCTAGTGAAACCACAGCCAAGGGAACGAGCTTGGCAGAATTAGCGAGGAAAGAAGACCTTTTAGAGCTTGACTTAGTACTTTGAAATTTGCAAGGATGATGTTGTGAACAACGTTTGAAAGACTTGTTCTATATATCGTCATTGAGCGTTTGTGGTGGGTTAGAAATAGTCTGTTAGATGCATGAAGTTTGTTCATTTATTTGCTTCTCGCCAACTTATATGGCTAACGACAATTACGATATTACTAGCGTAGAACACACCGAGCGTTAAATCAAAATTGCATTAGCTGTGATGTGATCTCTACTGATAAGGATAACGTCAGACTGAATGAAAGATACATATTATATCATGTCTGGACAAAATAAATTCTTCTATATCGTTCTTGTAAAAATGAAGGCCGCTTCCAAAGTTTTCCCAGTTATGCTCTGTTTTATTGACTAGACTTGCTAATTACAAAGTTCATCTTTTGTCCCTTTTTGTGGACTTCAAATGCAATGCCTGACAACACGCTGTTGATCAAACAAATAATGAAACTACTTTAGGATTCGAAATGATTTATAAATGTGGTGATATACGAACGGTGGTTAAAGGAATATTTAGAATAATCCTCTTACTTGCGTGCTGCTCATTCCGCATGGTCATGAGGCCTACAAATATCATTGCCGGGCATGTCTAACAATGTATTGCTATAACATGCACCGGGAAAGATATTTCACAATTTAAATTTCATATGATCTAGTGTACAATGATTCCATGATTGAACTGCAACAAGTAACAAAGCGGGGGATACGGTAAGAACATATAAAACGATCACGCCACTGCACACTATAAGATAAGTCAATCAAAGAGCTTTGCCAAATGAAACCACGCCCTCGTTTTGTGTGTGTTTCGTCTTTTGTCATGCCATTTTTCACATGAACATTTGCATCACCTTTCTGTTCAAATTTGTTTTAACCGAACACAAACAGTCATAATGAGAATAATTATCCATACGTATGTTGGCACCAAATAGTCAAACTATTAGCTACAAGACAAGCACAGGGAGCTTGATAATTTGTTTAACATGATGTCAAGGGTAAAGCTTGATACTAATCGGTTGTGCTTATCATTAATATATATATATATATATATATATATATATATATATATATATATATATATATATAATATAATATAATATATATATATATATATATTTATATAGATATATATCTATATATATTATATATATATATAAATATGTATATGTATACATATATATTATATATATATATATAAATATATACATACATGATATATATATATAATGCTCACAAATAATACATATATATATATATATATACAAACGCTCACAATTGATATATATATATATATATATGTATATATATATATATGTATATATATATATATATATATATATATATATATATATATATATATATATATATATATATATATGAATATATATATATATATATATATATATATATACATACATATACATATATATATAATATATATATATGGTATATATATATATATATATATATATATATATATATATATATATGTATATATATAGATATATATACAAACGCTCACAATAAATTGTTTTGTTTATCCTTAGTGTGTTATTATCAATATAACTCTGATAATGCAGCACAATGGATTGTTTTATTATTGGTAATACATCGGTCATTGTAACGCTATGTGGTTAATATTTTGGATCATTTACTTTACTATTCTGCATCATTGGATACTTTTTAACAGTTGCGGTTAAAACAGCCGGCCGACTGTGTTTTAAAAGAGCATGGTTTCTTCCAACATAATAATTCCCCCCAGGAACGTTATGTTGATGTATGCCAATATTTCATAGAAATTTGTAGCTATTTCGTTTCTCACCAGCACAGAAACATTCTTGCATTACACGATAGATAAAACATAATACGGCTCGTGGTTAGGTTGTCAGTATGTAACACATCGTGCTTTCCCGACGAAATACCAAACCAGTTAGTGAATATCAAGCAGCGTGTATATTTAAGCTTACATTTGTATCGACCCTAAGTTACTTGTCAATATGAAGCCGAGCTGACATATGCGTAAAATAAACAGCATATGTTAATCAGCTGTATATAATCAGTTTTCTCTCGAAATATGTAACTACCGCAAATATGGATTACAGTTGTCTAGATATTTACAAAGTCAGACGTGAAGGCAAAGATAAATGCACATTAGCAAAGACTAAGGAAGCACCAATGGCATTGTCTCATCCGTGTATGTTATCGTGGACATAAACATCGTTTAACAAATCCAAAAAAACCGTATTATTGCTTTTCCAAATGAGTAAATATTGTCGCATAATTAAATTCCCTGCGGTCGCTAATCACCTCATTGGCACAATCGTAATATATCTCAATGTAGTCCAATGTGCTCCAAGCTATGCTGAGTAAATCCTCGAAAACATTATACAAAAAATAAATCATGTGATGCCTGGCTTTTACAAAAAAGAAACAAGTACACATGGTATGGATTCCACCACGCTGCGATATCCAAGAAAACGAACAGGCAAATATAATAGCAAAAACAAGTAACAAAAAGTGTCATAAAAATATCACAAGATGACATAAAAAAATATGACAAATACAATTTAATGAATCAACAACCTTCCACAAAAACTCTCTTTAATACAGAAGACACGAGGTAATATATGATAGGTTTATAATTGGACGACCAAATCTTAATTACTACAACTCAATCATGAACAAAGACGCAAATCCAAATTACTTATTTTGTCATCAGAAAAAGGAGATATTGAAATTTTTCTCTTACACTGTGATAAACATTCAGCACATCAAAAACTATCAATAGAGGAACTGAAAAGGCAAACGTTGCCTAACAATATTAAATAAATGCTCACAAATAAAATGATAATCCCACATACAATATGTTTCATTTATAAACAGACAAAGGCTATAATAAGTGGGATGCATTTATTCTCCTGCTCATAACTTATATTCCTCACTATAATAGGTTTCTAAGGGCCTTTTTTCGCCCCCTTGACCCCACTAGAGCTGCCCCTAGTAGAAGAAGATTTCTTAATCATCACGCTATACTGTCCACAACTTTCAGATGCACTTAGTTTCAAATAAAACATGAACCTCAATACACATACTCATTATTCAGGGAATTCACTGAGCATTTGATTTAGCATATTTTGCAAAGATTGTTGTAGAAGGTCAATAAAACCATAAACCCAGAGGTGATTAAAATAATGGCAGCTTTCCGTTTATGTTTATTGTCGCATTGTTCATTTTTTTATATTGCGCAGTTGTATTCTACTTGTAATGTACTACTATATGTGGTAGGCAACTACCAGCTATCACACCGCAATATATATATCTTTTGTATTTATAGCTTGCCAAACTGTATGCTTACCCGAGAAGGACATGAAAATGCATGTGTATCTGGCAAACCCCTGTATCTCTGAATGAAGTCATAAATTGTCCAGTGGCATATGAGGTATTTGACATGCCCAGTACTGACTCTTCTGAGAAGGTCAATAAAACCCTCGTAAGATAAATGATTAAACACTTATAGTGTTTGTACTCATTCATTACAACAATGCATGATGTCAATGAAAAGACCTGTTTTTTTTTGTTATTTGTGTCTTGGCAAATTAAATATAACCGTACGAATACCAATGATGAGCTGCAATATTGCTGACAAAAGCAATGTACGGCTATAAATTGATGACAACGACATTAGTAAATAAGTGCCTTTATAACCTGTGTAAAGCGCTGAGAAGTGCATTAACTTTGGTTCGATGTCACAAGATATTTAGCAGCATATCACTAGGGCCCGTCATATTCTGATGTATCCAGCATTATAGCATATAACGTGAAATTAGCAATGGCAGTGAAAGCTGTACCATAAATTGGGGTTGACAGACTTTGATTGACCGACTGGATACGTAGGACGCATCGGCAGTATCACAATCGATCAAGTTATTTACCTATTTACCCTCTTCTTGGTGTAGTGTAGCACGTATTCACTTGTTGAACATGTTTTGATGAGCATCTCTTAGCATCGCTCCAGTAAATTCTACACAGGAATGACCGTTTAAACATTAATGTATGTTTGTATAAATATTTGCCTCTACTGGCGTTTCATCGGATATATTAGGATGGCGGTATAAGACAATGCACTAGGTGACATTATCTTGTTATTCCACATAGATACTGCTACTTGTATAGGTAATATTGACACAGCTAATGTATGCGATATCCATTTTCCATGAAACGACATAGTCAGGATCCCACTGTGAATACTGCGACTCCTTTACTTATTTAGAGATTTTGGGGACAATAGCAATGTTGCGAGCAATCGAATTGATAGATTGTCTTACAATGAATCGATGTTGAGCACAAAGAAAACACGTAGATCATATTTAACAGCAAAAATAATGTTATCTCCATCGCTAGATTTCATCTTTGTTTTAAAGATTTTAATTGTAAGTATAAAAGTGTAAATATGTCTTAAAACAAATAGAATCACCGCTAATGTGAAAACCAGAGACAATGTTGAAACTGACACTTATTGCTGTAACCGTAATTCATTCTGCTGCCATGTTGTATGTTTGTGCCAATATAACATTAGTAGCAGATAGTACTATTGCTATACATGACATGTCTACAGTACATCTATATGTTAAGGCTATTAATGGGGCTGATATTAAAATGCAGTTGCAACTGACCCTCGCGTAATAAAACGTGTCATTTGAAAACAGCGCCACTTGGCAACAGCGCCATATGGCAACAGCGCCATATGGCAACAGCGCCATATGGCAACAGCGCCGTGTACAGACAGTATGTTGATTTACGTGCGACATGTTGTTACAATAGACTCTGATTGGCAATACCAAGTCGTTCATTTTCAGATCAAATGGATGCAATTCCAGCGACGTAGCTCTTCTACTTAGTGCACACTATGCTCCTTATCCGCGACCGTATTAGAGTAACGTATTCACAAACTATCTATTAATTCCACCCATACTTGCCATCAAGCGCTACGGATAATTAAGTATATCTATGGTCTTTTCACATGTTTCACTCGTCTGCACCTGGTCCTGATGAAGTTCTGCCATTCGCCGTATACTTTGGATCGCCAGTGGGTGTCTTCGGAACAAGTGACAGCCCCATCTCTTGATCACATACTAACAGTTCAATTTATAGGTACATATGGGCTATGTATCCTTGTATGTCTGATCGCGACTAGCGAAACATCAGCAGCCTTAGTGTATTAATAAAATAATGCAATTGGATCAAACCATAAACATACCATATAACAGCTCGTGGAAAGATTTGTGTGTGTACTGTAGACATGTCCAACGTTATGCCAAACCAGTGCTGTATATCAAGCAACATGTATATATCTAACACCCTGCAATACTTTGCATAGCGAATCAAAAATGTCGTGGGCCAAACATAAATGAAAGTATGTTCTCAAGTAATACTTAAAGAAATAATGTTACGGCATTTTGTCTAGCTTATATAATGTAGGAACTGCCTTACATCATGTGAATTTCGACTTTTCCACAATCAGTTTTTTTTCTCTCTAGAGATGTTAAACATCCGCAAATACGAATAACAGGTTTCTAGTGGTTATCAAAGTCAATTGTGAAAAAACCGGGTTTAAAGGCATCGGCTAAGCAGAGACTAAGGAAGCAACTATTGCTTCGTCTCAACCTCGATGAGGTACTGTTTCTTAAATCTCATGTCCTTTGTCACTGTGTAGGCCATGGACGTTTTATCATGGACATAATTAGGGAAAATAAAAGCAAGCCGAGAAACGCATGATTGCTTTTCCCCATGAGTACATATATATAATATATAATGAGAGTTCATTATGCTACGAAACGGGCGATGAATTGCGATTGTGACCCCGTAATAATTTGACGAATTACTGTGCTGAAATGGTTTATTACAAAACTGTACGTTGATATGTACGAAATAAATGCTGTACATTTACTATAAATAAAAAATCCAGCAGATACGAAACTCCTCCCTGACTGGAAATCTCCATGTAATCATTCAAATTAACATGGGTGTCGTTCCAGTCACTTTGCAGTTAAATTCCATCTGATATATCATGATTAGAGGCGAGACAATATGCAGGATGTCAACCATACCAAAGGAGAAGATTTAAAAGTGAGGCCTTGCAGGTGCAAAAATATACAGCTTTAATTCCCCTTATGTTAGGAAAAATAGCACCGTTGACTTGATCTTTTCATATCGACGTTGATGATAATTGCCACAATCCAAGGGAAATAAAATGGGCTGCTTTCTTGTCGTAACTATATTGTTTGTGCTAATATCTATCTACTCAAAGGCCTTAAATCATCCGAGAGTAAATTATCGCCTCTATTTAATAGCTACCATTTCCACAAACATCCTTAATTGCTTTCCATTTGAGGCCGCCATCTTATGGGACCAGAGAACGGCATGTGTTCTATCATATCCCTGAAACGATTATGGGAAATCATTGAAAAGGCTAATTTTTTTCATTTTTTTTTTCATCCTGTCTGACCTTTACCAAGGGCTTCTCTATAACGTCAATGTCGGCAGTACACAACTAGTATCTTTGATGCCAAATTAATTTAATCTCATTAAATTAACCTCATTTCTAATGCATTTAACGGGATTTATACGCGCTGATGATAAACATTCGATTATTTCCGACTGCAATGCGCATGATTTATCAAAGATGAAGTGCAAATTGACATTGTTCCACGCACAAGCAGAAATCGTCCTTTTTCTCACATTTAGTCTTTCGAAGAGTGTCCCCATTCAATATAGCTGCAGCGACAACAAGAGTGAGGTATTGGTTTCAACAGCGCAATACTAACTACGTGTAAGTACAACAGGTACTCGCGCATCATTGAATGCTAAAAACATCCTCTGATATCATTATCTCAAGCAATTACAGAAGTCTACCAAGGCGCTGTATGTGACAGTAAACTTATTCTCTTTTCTTAAAAAAATGTTGGCTCTTCCCGATTCCAGCTTGTTATTGAACGTTTTCGCTCTGACGGAAAACACTGCATGCTGATCACCGTTCATTAACTGTAAGTTAATACATTATACATAGTTTAGCATGCTTCATATTAATATTCATTATTATAACCTTGAATATGACTTTGGAGCAAATTGTTTATTTTCAAAATCCACCAATTTAACCAATTCACATTTTGTCACTTCAGATATCTGTGCTAATGAACCATTATTTAAACGCCTAACAGAGAAGGATTATGATAAATATTTAGAATAGATGGACAACGCTAAAGCCGGTATTCTCCCATCCACGAATATCCTATGACGCCTCGATGCGTTACGTCAGGGCTCATCAGTTGACTTTGCTAACATGTTTTATGGTTAATTCAAGGAATGCTCATATGATAAGGATTAAAGACAGTTAACTTTATGGCACAGGTATAAATTAGCATCATCGCATGGTATCGCGTACCCTATGGTCTTCTCAGTGCTTATCAGTTTTAAGCGACGACACAAGATCATGCTCGCGCAAGCAGCACTGAACGCATTATTTGTTATGCATCACACATCCCTGCAATATCGCAATTGCACGAGATTTTTTTATAATATGTGCGATGTAATAAACCGCCATGTCATTAAATGTCGAATAGGTACAACATGTGTTTTTGCCTTAACCTTCAGTTGCTCTTGGTGGATTATTACCCTGATCCCTGTCGCTGCCTTAACCTTGAAGTGTCCTTGGTGGATTATTACTCTGATCACTCTCGTTGCCTTAACCTTGATGTGTCCTAAGTGGATTGTTTTTACAATGCTTGTTGTTCAAGAAAGAGATATGATGCGAAAAGCTGCATTAATTATTAGTTAAAATAATGTATTGGATCATTATGAACGCTACATGGAAATTCACTGTGATGATAAAGACGGACGCTTTACATATTCTATTGTCTACCTGATTGATGCATGATGATCACATACAATCTAACGCGTATAATGGTCTTTTTGTGTCAAGTTTCTTCAACAATTGCTCAGGTTTTGTTGGTAAAGCTGTGTATCATTGCGGATTCCCTGGTTGAATATCATATTGTGAGAATTGCACTGTCGTCAAAGGTTATGTTGAGACTAACATTAAGAAAACCTGTCGTATACAATTTCTTATAGCTTTTGTGGTGGCTTACAAATAGCTTTTTAAAGGTATAATAGCTAGTAGTTCTTGTTTTGGCTATCTCTACCATTTACGTCAAATGGCTATTATTTTATCACAACAATGCACGCAGAGCATCATATTACTGGCAACTGTCACTGTATTTGTGCGTGCGAGTCCTTTAGATGAATGAGACGTCTGACTTAATAGGAAGTATCTACATAATGTCATGACTGGTTGAAACCGTTCCTATTTTCCGTTTCTGGCAAACCTTTACAAAGTTTACCTTGACTGATCATGCAGATAGACAAAACGACTAAGATAACGCATGAAATGTTTATAGTATGACGCGCAAAAGCGACAGCGATGAATAATTGACAACATATTACAGGCTTAATGCAATCGCGCTTATCACTTTGAATGTGTCAAAATAAAAACAATAATTAAATGCATGTTATCTCAATATTACAATAGCTAATGTTCATCTGTTAAGATCACGCCTAGAAAAAGTGGCCATGCGCGCTGTAGCCGCGCATACATTACTAAAAGTCACTAAAACCGATAATCTTTTATCACAGCTGGGACATAATTACGGTACTGCATGACTCCGGATTCAATCAAACAGCGTATTTGTAAAATCATATTCAGAATAACGGCATTATTTTAAATAATTGTTCAGCAAGGAAGGTGGGCGTATTTTAAAACCAAAACATGAAGAGCTACCGCCCCCCTCCCTTGCACTCGGTAATTACTTTGCATTAATCTGGCTGAAGTGTAATCAAAGGGCTTAGAGATGATAGTAGATAATTGATTTAGTGGCCACTGATGTCAACTGCACACCAAGGTAAACCGATACATTACGTAGCTTATAAAGGAACCTGATTAAGACCAAGTGTACATGAGCGAATAATTGATGAGACCTTGGATAGATAATCTGGTGTCCTTGGTCTGGATTAAATGAGTTTTGGACTTACTATCGCTATATTTACTGACGCATTTGAATACATGTCGTAGCATTCTTTGTAAACGCTGTCTCTGAAGGATGCGCAGTTAATTAAACTCTCATCCGATTGCCCACACATCTTTGTGTCCGTCCAAGAGAATGCTGTTGGTGATTTTTCTTGCCTTAACTGGCTCCTCAACAAATAGTGCATTATAGGGGGGCAGTATACCGAAAACTGTTGTATACTGCAGAAACGTGCCTTCAGTTGCACATTTGCTTGGCATGTTCCTTGACACACTAGGTGACAAGGCCTACCGTCATTCGTAGCCCTCATTAGATTACTGCCACTTAGCAATGTTCCTTAGAGGTTCGGCTGAACTGAACAAAAGAACATGTTTTCCAAAGTAACATTGATCATACGTATTGCGTTTCCTAATTCAGTATTTGGAAATGGGGTAGATACCTTATGTTCGGGCAGTAGTCAATAATGGCTGTCTACGCTCCATGGATTTGTACATTCATCAGAATGGCAGCCAAACATTCTCTATCATTTACTATCAACCACGGAACACGTAATTGAGAACTACCTCCAAAGCCCTGTTATCACTTGTGAAAGGTCATGAATGTCGCTGAACAACAGCGCTTAGCTACTTCAAACAGGATGGTGTGCAACAAGAAACTTCGACCAATGGTGCCAATGCTTTTATGTGTTGCGACGTTTTGAAACAACATTTGACAGCCTTTTGTCTAAGCCCTTGGATTTCAACCCCAAATAAATACTGCCCTCTCAATAGAAAAAGCCAGCAAGACAGGGGGTGCAAGAATGGTGTTTCCTTGGGTTGGGAATAGCGCCCACCTCTTTGGATTCGTTTATGGTGTAGTGGGACTATCCAGGGTAACATCATTTGTGCTGTCAACTTTCGAGGGCGCACAAGTATATCTCTTCCTTTTGGGGGATGTGAAAAAACAATTGTCAGAGGTCAGAGCCTTTGACATTTCCCTCAACTTGTCCTGCTGGGCAGACAATTTATCGAAATTCCTATGGCATTGGCGACATACAAAAAAGTCAACTCGGACAACGGTCAAGAACGTTGTCTGCAACTTGGTAGAATGTAAACAATACGCTCAGCGTGATGGCAATCATGGAAAAGGCTACGTCTGACGTATTTCTTCAAATTCGATCAGTCAAAAATTAAATTGCAGTTGACGCACTTGGCTCGACAAACCCTCGAAATCATGCATCTATCGATATGATATATCTCTCTATCACTGTGAGCTGCATCTGCATTAGACGTAATTAACGAAACCTAAATTCCGCATGAAGAAACAGCCAAAACCCGTGGGACGCCCCCTAATTCTGGACGTCATTCAGTGTGCTCTCATTAGACGCATGTCTAATGAATATTCTGACGGATATTCTTTAGACCGTGGCTTGTCGTAGAATCTTGGGCGAAAAGCGTTGGGAACCACTGAAGTCTCGGACGCAGACTAATATTGAACGATATTGTAAAATAATGATGTAATAATGTCAATATCGCATACCGTTGCCCCTCGTTGCTTAACCTCGGGTGGAACATGACACCCACTTAAAGCATAGGGCGTTAAATCCGCTATAGAATGCATTTAATATTATTTGGGTTCCAAATGTGTGATATACTAAAGTCTTCATCATACTATTAATCAGTCTGTACCTAACACTTAAATAAGACCTTAATATATATTTCGCACATGTTTGGCGATTTAGAAACTACAGGTCACTTAAGTGCATATGCAATCAGTAGACATGGTCTTATGGTCTTCTTTATTGCAGAGACGAGGCCTCTTATATGATAGTGATTAAGATATGTATATACACTGATGGTAAGAATATATCCTAAAAGTTTTTACCATACATTGATAAAAAAAATCAGAACAGTTTGACAAGATATTATTTTCTGATGATAATCCTCCCGCAGTATCTTTACTCAGTTGTGTTGACCGCAGTTCTGCTGTTTTGCAATAATGAAGGCGTCCAAATAATAGATGGCTGGAAGGTGGCCAAAGTGTGTTACGGGGAGCCGTAATTTATCATCATTTCTATCCTGCCAGTCGCTGTTTGTACAATACAATCAGAAAGCGACGTCAATATGTGATATTGCTTATGTTTTTTTGAAAATGTGCGAGTCTTTAGGGCATGCCTTTGGCCAAAGCCAAATTGCCCCAAATCTTGACATCGACCAAAGAGCCGACTGGAGGCTAATGAAGAGTAGGGATGTTTCTGACGGCGTTACCTACAGGCCAGATGACCGCGTGTTAATTGCTTAGGTGCCCCAAACCGTATTATCGAGCAAGGGGTATATATCAATTTCCACCGAGTGACAAACTGTTCGTGCGAGGCTGATAGTAGCTATTCGTATGGCAGTTAATAATCCATATCAATGCCCAACCGCGCCTGCGTTTCATAGTGATGCCAGGGGAGCCCTCGAAGCTGATTCATTTTTGCACGGAACGACCCGCTATTCCCCCTAACTTGAATGTCATCATGATGAAAGGCATGTGAATAACCTTGGCCGATAACTCAGAAAGAGGAATCAACCTTTGCAAAAAATCCAAGAGCTTCGTCATTGCGCTGTAGATAAATGGAACAGGCTCCCATTTGAAAATCAGAGTTGTCGCAGATAATGTCAAGCAGTAATATCAAACCGTGGAGGACAAACAAGATACTAGGTCGCATAAAGGTGTACCCAGTAAGATATTTACTGTCTTCAAGAACACGTTGTTGGAAAATATATCGCCTTCACGGGGGTTTCACATTTACCGAATGTGTCAACCACAGCAACACTGTTGCGATTAAATATCAAAAAGCGAGCATGAGTAAATGTCTAATTGCCATTTTGTAAAATGTTCTTCTATCATCTATTCATTTGCGCGTAAATACAAATAGGCAAAAGAATAAATGCTAACAATTAGATTTGATATCTTCTGTTTTGGCAACACCGTTACACTGATACAGATTTGAGCCTCTAAGCTGACATAAGCGCAATGTATCTGAAGGGCTCAAGCTTTTCAATCAAGCGGCAGAAGAAAACGGGATAGGACGCGATAGTCCAGCTATCAAAAAACTGCCAATGTGCGCGAAAGGAACAGCACGCGGCACGATGAGAAAAAAGCTTGGCATTTGCAGCCGACGGGGTATTGACAGTGTTGACGATGGCTGTTGCCAGGTAACGGCTAGTCTGAAAACCGCCGAATCATTCCACCAGTGTGCTTCTAACACCACAATTACCTAAGAAGATAGAATGCATTTGTGCAAAGCAAATATGCCTTAATCACGCATTTTGGTATCTGCATTGCTTTTGTCGAAGGCTATTGTGTTGCCACTAATGAAATATTTGGAACTGCCACTTATTTGATGCGTACGAACTAGTGCCGTAATAGTTGTCCAGAACACAACACCGACGATTTTATATTAAAACTTTTAGACGATAATCGGTTTTAATGATGTTATCACGTACCATACTTCAAGGTTCATACTGCAAGGCGCACTATGTCAGCAGTAGTATTACGGTTAAACGTACAATAGACATGAGTGTTACAGACTCCAAGCTACAAATGCGACAAGCATCGTTCCGTTTATTTTTCCACGAGGATGCTGTACATTTACGCGATAGTCGTCCAAATTCATGCAATCATACAAACGACGGTACGCCATTGCACATGACAGATTTAACGCAAGCATAAACATTATTTCCAATTAAATGCACGCATATTAATGATATGGTATGTTTACTAAAGGAACAATGGAAACTCAGATACCTTTGTGATAGAAAATCCCTTGAACACAAATATAATTACACATATTTCAATAATGCTTAAAGGCACTTTTTAGGGCCCCGATATCGATACATTGTCTATGATTCAGTGTTCCCAACATTCTAATTATGCCAATTTATACCGTTGAATGATGTTTGTTATTTCAATATTTCAAGGCTAAGCCCCGTACCTCCTTATTGAACATTAAATAATATGTCACCAAGTCTTTATGTCTGCTAGTTAAGTCTAATTATGACCCCCATACAAGCCCCTGACCAAATGATAGGGGTGGGGGCAGACAACAGACTTGTGGAATACGTTAAGGGTATAATATGAATCTTAAAACGCCTTGAGCTTTATCATATATTATTCAAACATTGAATGAATGTTACATTAACAGCAGTAACCATGCGAGCGATACAATGTTGTTTCGCTTTGATGGTCAACACGTGCAATAATATTCTGTGAAGCTCTCTTTCAATTAAGAATTGTTATATTACAGGTTTATTGATTCACCTAATGGGCCATCACGAGAAAGATTTATGCTGATTGATAAATCTCACAATTTTGGGTGTGCTTACTCTTGTTTGTTATAAAACAGGTATATGGAGTTTTAAATTGATCATTAATGGACATGGTGTGTGCATGTACATTGTGCGTCTATCATGTTGACAATTATAGAGTCAAACATTTATTATACTTTGTCTTTTAACTCTGTGGTCTAGATATGAAATTACGCACTGAATATCAAGAAATAAGCATTTGAGTTATTGGTACAAATATAGAATAATAATTTATATGAGCATTTGGAGTAATTTTTTTTAACTTCGACAATTGTAAGCGAATGACAGCTAAATTTATGAACAAAAAACAATTTTTCAATGTGTAACACTTTGCTTATTTTACATAAATGCTCATCAGGCATCTTATTTTTGTAACATTTATCCCGCTTAAATGCACGGTAAAAAATATAGCGCATCCATCTCCCCGTGCTTTTGAAATGTACCAATAACTACCGCCTTTCTGTTCGCCTTGAATATTAAGTAACTGCACCATGGGCTAGTGCGTTGTTTCATGACAGGTGCTTACAAAGTAAATGTTGAGATAATGGGTGGCCGTCGCATGAGAGCGCTTCTAGTTTTCTCAAAGCATTTGTTATACCCATCCGAACACGTGAAATATTTCCATATCCACCGTAGATTAAATACTTTAAATAATGAACAGGTGTTTCGGTGGCTTGTTGGTTATGTATGGCCAGAAACGCGCCATTACTTGCTGGCAGTTTCGTTTATTTTTCATTATTGTCAAAGGAGCAGAAATGTAGCATTTTCATAAGTAAGCTGATAAGGACATTTGCCTATCAGGCTTATTAAAGGCTGTAGCCCGTTATCGTGTCATTTCATATTCTACCAAAACCGATCGACGAAGTAAGAGGTTGTTTCTTTGGGTATTTGATATTTATATGCGAGAATCGTAACGTACATATCCATAGTTGGTGAAAACGATTGAAATGCTACACACACACACACACACACACACACACACACACACACACACACACACACACACACACACACACACACACACACACACACACACACACACACACACACACACACACACACACCCACACACCATGTACGCAATCACACACACACACACACACACACACACACACACAATACTACACACGTGCACCATGTACGCAATCACTTTCATTCACGTAAATGATAATACTAAGCCAAGAGTTCTATTGGTTATCATTAAGCGGAATAGAAGCGTAGAATAAAAGGATCGACCTATTCCTAGAATGCTCAGCTATGGCGGTTATTAGCGCAATCTTACTTGGAGCAGCAATTTATATTCATTTAACAGGCCCACATTTTAAGAAAATCATTAAGTCTTCGTATTATAATATCAAGTTACTGATATTTTTTAAAGTTTTGATTACAAGTTACTAACGGTATAATCTTGCACGATTGAAATGAATGAAGTCGCACACCTAAAAATAATCCGTTAATCTACGTATATGCGGAATGACAACAATGTTTGAAATAGTTCAAAACCGAAACCTCAAGAGACCAACGCCGCCTTTGCTCCCGGTAATTATTTTGCATATATCAGGCTAACGTGTAATCAAAGGGCTCGGAAACGATACTTGATTTAACCCCTACTCGTGTCAATTGCATCTCGAGATAAACCGCTAAACTACATAGCAAATAACGGGACTTCATCAGGGCCAGGTGTACATGACTTTGGGAATGTAATAGACTTGAGACAATCTCGCATACTTGATCTTGAGCAAATGTCCTTGTGTTAACTAAAATATTTTGAATGTAAAACTGTACAACAGCATCGGTAGCTTAAGTAGCCCTTCTGTGCTAAAATAGCGTTCAAGTTTAATACGTTATTTCTATTAAAATATGTGGCGATTTGAATAGAAATTAAAACTTATTACGTCACGACCATTTTCACTGCGAATTCAAGCACTAGATTCAGCTCTTGGACGGTAATCCCTTAAAGTATCGCTTAAGAATATTTTATCGATGCATGGCACTGACGGTATATATCATAGATTAATTTACCTGTGTACCAAAGCAATACAAAAATGCAGTTAGGTTATGCCCATCACGCAATAATTTGTCTATCGCGAATAACCAAGGTAATGATACCGTTTCCCATTAAACCGAGTCTGCATTGAGTGAGCATGGAATATTTTGTAACGAAATGTCGCCCTCACGGTATCGTCAATTTGATAGCAAAAAACCGACGCTTCTCTAATCACGAGATCAAAGGATTATTTCAGCGCGAATGTGATCATATGTGTAGATTATGCTGATTTTGCAAAAAAAATTAAAAAGTATAAATACGTTTTAAAATTTCAAACCCGCATCAAGTGAAGCTAGCCTCTCGTGATCAGATGACATGTTATATTCAAATCAGTAATGTATTGAAATGTATTGTATTGAAAAAAATATACCCATGCAATACGATGTTTTCTTTTGCCATACGAGATTATTGATTTGTAGTAAGCTTTTGGTTTTCAGCAGCTATCTCCGTATTGCAAACTTATATGCTAATCATTCGCAATGGAAGCCCGCTTAACTAGCGAACGTATTAGCATTTAGCGCCATATTTCGATAGCAACATATGCTAATGTACATTAACAAAAAACGTTTTGCTATTGGGACCAAATTAGAACATATGCAACCAACCGTAAACAGTTACAGGAAACAGGCTTAAATGTTATATGTTTACTGTATGCTTACGTTTTAGTTAATGTAACGTAAACATATGTATATGTATGTGGATATATATATATATAACTATATATATACATATATGTATGTTTAAATATATAAATATAAACATATATGTATATTAGTGTATCTATATATATATATATATATATATATATATAACTATATATGTATATACTATATATAGATATACATATATATATCGATATATATATATATAATATATATATATATATATATATATATATATATATATATATATATATATATATATATATATATATATATATATATATATATATATATATATATATATATATATATATATATATATATATATATAGCTATATCAAGATCATTATTACGATGACAAATGTGCACTCAAAGCACTTACTTTGGCGGAACACACCTAATGCAAGTCCAAACATTATCTTGAAATCTAATGCAAGTGCAAAAACTATTTGGTGTGTCTCACAGGGTATATATGATAAGATTTTGAATCCAATGGACAAGCTTCCATAGGTGGTTAAGCATTGCAAAACTGCCATTGAACAATGTGAATATGACAAATGCAATGGATGGTCTAATGTGGAGAACAGTGATCACCCAGCACCACGTAAATATCCTGTTTAGTGAATTAAGTCTTTCACCTCCTCGCAATGAATCTTCATGTTTGACGTCACTAATATAGTCTACGAAAGGAGGCTGAATCCGGCGATAACTTTGGAATTATCGATGTTTGCGCTTCAGGACAATATCTAGCGTACATAAGTTTGGAGCGTTGTTGTATTCGGAATAACAAGCCATAGCATAAATTTCATTGGTTGCAAGTCTCCAAACTTCATGCTTTTACCACTTCGGTACATCAAATTACACTACCATGGGACCAATTTTCTGCACAACATCATTTATATTGTACTGATTTTAGTAATCTAGAGTTTGATGTCTTGTTCACATTTGTTATCAATTATTTTCATTTGATTACGACGCCATTTACAATGGGTCTTATTCTTTGCCTTATTAGATTCAGTGGCCAAAATGGAAAGGTCGACAGGAAATGTCAATTATCAGCCATTTATAATGACGAATACTGGCTTATGTATGATAAATAACGCTTAAAGTCCCCCGCGAGTGATATTCGTGCCCATATTATTCGTAATGGCCACATCTGAGGCTTCAAAGCACGTAGCAATGGTAATTTGTACGAGGAATGGCGGAAACACTTCCTGTTAGGTCACGACATGCCAGTCATCACATGGTATGTCCTGGTGTGAGACGGCATCAATAATCCATAACACAAAAGATCCCTTGCGGTCAGACTTCAATGCCAAAATTGAATACACAACAAAATGCGCTCGAGCGCAGAGCAGCTTCCAAACGCCAAGCCGCTGTTTGTAATAAAAAGGTATGGAATGGATGACCCACGCTGCCTCACCGATCTCTTCACACACGATATGTACGTCTTTTACACGGGACACAGTTCATTAGGATAGATGCTTCAGATATATGCTAATGAGAATCTTTATGATGAAGCATTTCGCTTTGCGGTTAATCACGAGTTAGTCCGACGCAGCACCAGCGTGTTCCATTATTTAACAATTGACTATTTATCTATAAAACATCATAAACATCTCAAGCCGCATTGCATTGCATTGTGACTGATAGGAATTTGAAGATTTTGAGACTAATACATAATTTCTTCAAAGGAGGGAAAGAGAGCACAATCAGCTCAACGTTTATCATTTAAACTCACCACTGTAATTTCAGATGTTTGACGCTACAATTTATTTCCTAGTGGCATGAATGTCACCAACAATCTTGTTAAAGCGAATGGCTGTGATTTGCGGGATCAAGTGATATTTGTTTTGACCTGACTGCTTCCCAGTCCTGTGTCAACTGAGATAATAATCGGCCAAGCAAGATGTAGCTCACTAGTTTCAGAAGGGCCTCCATGTTTTTTTTAAAATGCAAGCTAGCAACGATGGACGAATATATATGCCAGCAAAATATGTTAGTGCAGGCCTCATATTAATTGGCTTCTACAAGAACAAAACGTAGTGTTTATCGTCTAGGAAAACCCAATCTGCGGCTTAGATATCCCATTAAGATCGTTATAAAATAATTCATCTTTATTTATGGCAATCGATTTGTGTAGTTGATCTGAATTTAATCAGTACAATTAAGTAAAGAAATCCCACATCTGTACATCGTAATGTATATTCACATAAACAAACAAACTGTCAGTGGTATTCGCACCAATAAATCATATCAATAAACCATTGGTCTATTAAACATGTTGTGTATATGCATACATTATATCTACTTTTTATTGTGCTGTGTATCCAACAAACAACTGAACAACGAGGCCATGATTTAAGTCGGTGAAGCTATATATATATATATCCGGAGTGGGAACTTACTATCACACGTGAAGGGACAAAGTATTGCATTTTTGAAACTGCGTTGTTTATTAATGAGAACCTCCGCATTGTCGACAAATTATATAATGGTGATGATGAGTGAGCCATTGTGCTTCTTTGAACACCGACTGGTCAAACGTGACTAGAGACAGAACATATATTTATGCCATTACAATAATGCTTTAGCTACCCCGGGAAGTAATTTAACCTATTTAGCACTCTGCAATTCATTGGTATTCATTCTTACAAAAATTACTTTGGACATATCAAGTGCCATGCGGGTTTTGCTCAGATCCCATAGAACGTTAATATGTTTCAATAACCTGTTGATACACATGAGTATTAGCATGTCGGTGATTATCCTTTTCTTACCTCACTTTAAAATTCAGTCACGTTACCATCACTAATAAACGTCGCCATTGGCGGAGGTTACTTTTAAACGATGCAGTTGTCCATTTGAGGTTGTAAACAGCGATTTTACAAGCAAGCAATTACAAAACTCAAAATTTACACCTTTTAGAATTAACTTTAATGCCTTGTGCCTGATTAATTGATGTTATTGCATGATTGCATTTTAAGCCGGTTTTACAATAGAACTTCACAAAGCTGCTGTGCGTATTTGTGTATTGTTAAGATCATCCTTTGAAAGCCGGGACTTGAATACAAATAGGCTTATATGCAATGAATGTGTTGACATTCAAATATACCACTTACGGAAGGCATTTGACCATTTGGTCTCGTACCGAACAAGTGCTCGTATTTTCAGATATACACACATACGGCGAATATGTACTGGCGATCTACCGACAGAATTCCTGTTATAACCTATATCGGATTCTCAATTTAAACGGATTCCAAATGAGGTCAAAGATGCGAAAGCTATTCCAGTTTTTGTTTGCCCACAATGACTGGGCCTGCTACTCTTACTTAAGATAAATGCATTATTCTAACCGTGTGCCAAGTTCAAGCCACCTTGTGTAGCTGGAAATGAAGTCAGTCTATAGTTCTTTCAACTCTTTATCTCATCCTCACCTGGTCCTAATGACGTTTTGTTCACGCTCGGCTGCAGAACAACTTGCTTTTAGAATAAAATGCATCTTTGACACCAAATAGCCCACAGTATTACTGAAATCAAAACAAATGAAATACTATTCACAGGCAAAAGATTGCTTGATAAGTCAATGTTGAGGTGTGTACTGTGACTGGGGTTCAGAAGGCTCCTGTTCAGGTTCCTCTGTTGAGTCTATCTCACTACCCCCCTCCTCCCAACACAACTCATCCCGTCCATCTCCCATGGCACTGCTCACATCAGCATCATCCTGTCACAAAACCAACAAATCATCCCCTGCAGTATTCTAAAAGCAGGGTTAAGTTGGGATATCTGCTATGAATAATTCTCAAAATTTAGTCAATTTTGAGATGGTGATCGCATTAACATAAATTATGCACATAATGAGGAATATGCAGATGTGTGTGTGGAGACCAACCTGCTGCTGTTGGCTTGGACCAAGCACCTCTACACTATCCAAGCTGAAGTTGACCTCACCTTTGAGTGCACTCTGCATCTCATTATTCAGCGACAAATCTCCCCAGTCTGACACCACATACATAGCACTCAAACTCATTAAGTATTAACCTAGACATGGCATTTATCAGAATTTACCTTGAATCAATAAGAAATATCAGTTTGACACACTTAACAGGATCGGATTGATCATTGCAGGCAAACATAATACAATATACATTATCAATCAACTTCTTTCAATATAAATGAAAACGACCCTTACAATGTCCTCATAAAAATAGAGATACCAGGAATGCAAGTGATTATAATTGACTGTCTGTCTGCGACTGTCGACTATGAGCAGCAGATGAGTCATTTGGACTAACTGATATAATTATATATATATGTAATTGAATAATTTATTAAATAGACAACAGGTTAATTCCTGACTGGGATCAATAAGGAGATCAGGTCTTCAGACTTTCTTGACTTCCTAAGCTTTTTCTAGATTATGAAATGGCAATAACAGGACAAAGGTTGGTATGAGTTTGGGGAATCCTCCAAATGCATTGCAAATATTAGATCAGCTTTTTAGAAGATTGTTAATGTGTCCATTTTTTTCATTTTCAACCTAACTCAACTCAGACCATTTTAGAAACAGACCTTCAGAATGTGTTCATCCAAAAGAACAGCAAAAAGTAAATGCCAAACAAATAAAGAATGAAAAGTTCAAAGTAGTTAAGATAATTAGCACCATTGATCACAGACTTCAGCTGCAGGCAAATTGGTCGACAGTCATAACTGCGTATCAACTTCGTCTTTTTTAAAAAAACCCCCCAATTATGTAACGTCACATTACCAGACGACTGTAATAGAGCATTCTGGCTAAAACTTTAACATATTATGTGTGCAGCGATAAATTAAATTTAACATAGCTTTTACACATAACATTGCTCTTGGTTCAGTTGCCTAGTATCTTTGCCTAGTCTTTGAAGCCAACCCCTTGACTATCAACAACAAAGATAAGATGTGCGCATGCCCGAGGTGCTTTTCTGGTGAACGTGAGCCGTGTATTTATTAGACCGTGTAAAACGATAGAGGGCAATAATATTTTTTCTCGACCAATCACGTTCCATAACGTCGACGCAGCTGTCGGATCGGGAGACAAGACCTGAAAAATGTTAAGGTGCCACTGCCAGCCAAGTTTTACCGCGTGCGCAGCAGAACTGTGGCAATGGACAAGTATAATACATAAGTGATGACAATAAACGGTATTTTTCTTAGGAATTGCGGAGGTAATACCTGAGCATGGAGAAGATGTACAGCCTCTGATATGTCAGAACGTGGCGAACGACAAGCACACTCATTTAGCCCAACGACTGCAGCCACACCTTTTAGATAGTAAACAGGATACATTCGGAGCCGATAGGGCTCACATCACATCGCTGTAAACGGTAACTTTCGATATTTATTGCTGTCTTGTTGGATGCAATTTAAGTGCAGGCAATTCAATTTATCATTCACACTAAGCTGATAGTTGTAAATGTGCGATCAACCTCAATGATGACTTGGAATGTAAATCACTGAGAGAAGACAGCGTCTAGACCAAGTCATTTTTGGGGTACTGAAGATGAAGGTGACATACTGAAGCTTCGAAGAAGATTATATGCAATCACGTGATCAACAACAGATCCTGTAACAATTCCTACTCGTTATGATTTCAGCAGCTAATAAAATCATGATGTCCGATGAAGTTTGATGATGTCTGATGATGTTGGCCCTAATCATAATGTGCAAGCTCAGCTTAATATCTTGAAAATTCGATTCACCAATCATTAATATATGCTGTAAATGGTGCTGTAAAAACTTCTTAAGGTAGGTACCATTGCATTTGCATTAACCTGCATCTGGTTCGCCCTATTGCTTGTATTCACATATCCTTCAAAGAAGCATCGAGGTGCCGTCTTTGTTGCAGAAATCCTCTTTGATGGCTCACTCCATATGCTTCGACGAGGCATAATGGGTGGTCTCTTTTACACGTAACTCGCACACATTGGCTCAGTGATCATAGTGCATTAACTTTATTCCTAACCAAAGTAGTATTTGTTTTCTGAACGGCCATCAGCATACATTATAACATGAGATAGAACAATGAAAAAATGAATTTGTTGGCTTTCGGTGTGGAAAGGGGCTACGTGGGCAGTTAAACCTCATTATCATGTGAAGCTCCTTTCTTGCACTACTCTTATGACAAGCCACCCTCATGTTAGTTTTTGTTTGCTTGATAGACTTCCAATGACATCCACGAAACTATAATCTGACCTGTTGGGGGAGGGGTCTACATCACATCATATTTATGAATTAATAAGCTTTACATACTTATTTCACTTTGGAGCTGTTCGGTAGTTACATCATATCTGTGGGTGGATATATCCTAACCGTGGCATTGTGTCTCGACATGTGGAAATGTTATTAGATAATTTTCCATTTGCATTACTTCCGAGGAGTCTTCACATCAGAAATTGTCCCTTTACCTACAAATCTCTCCTTTAAATGAGATCTGCCGCCAAGCAGAATGCTATTTCTCTAATGTCGGTTTGCGTTGCGTATCCAAGCGATCTACAGCTACATCGAACACAATTCGGTGACCTCATAAAAATGCCCATATCAAGGACACCGGTTCGGACCAAGCAATGTCACTCGCACAATTGATACATCGTTGTCGAAATCTACCCTAGCTTAGCATATTTATCGCATGATGGGACCCAATTAAACACAGTAATGATCAGTCCAATATAAACAGATTTACAAAGATTTACTTATACGGCCACCCAAAACTACTGGGTGACGGGTTGTCATGATATAAAGACTATTTAGCCCACATGTGTCCCAATCCAAGTAACAAGGGGGTTGTTGAAATAGAATACAATTTAGCTTGGCCAAAAGCATTTCTTTACACCTAGGTTCTAACAGAGCTAACTTTATCTCTTGCCAATCAGCTTCGGCGTACAGCATAAGACGCACAAGGTACAGTTTTGCACCGTGATTCTCAGCCATTTGCATGCCTCCTCTTTGAACAATCATTATTTTATAGAATTACAATTGAATCAGCTGTTATAAGTCTGTCATATTGTACCTCAAGTGATGGTTGTAGACGGCTAGTCACTGCAATGATAAACATTGAAATCGTCCTTTAATCGTCTTCTTGCACAGAAGTAGAATAGATTATTGATGTAGTCAGTGGCACATTGGGTAAATGAACTTGCACATTCCATTCGATGATATGGGTTTGTTGGGTTTGTCACCTAACACTTGATTAAGTGACACCTGCAGCATATTTGGACGCGTACCCAAGCAACACATGGAACATAGCATATACATTGCGAAAATGGTCCTTGAATCCATCGACTTTATAGTTGGTTTAATTGATTAACGCGGCAGATCGTGTTTCCGAATACAACCTGCGATTAATGACTGAATGTCCTACAAAATACACCTTACCTTTGTCCATCCCTGTGTTTGGACCTGATTCGAGCATAGCCGTCAATGTCTGGTAAACTTTATAGTCAACTCACATTTCATTCAGAAGCAAAAACAACGGAGCTATCGCCTTGTGTTAGATCCCCATGGCTGAGTTGTGCATCAGCGTGAAGCATGCGCACAGGAGACGCCTCACGTATCCAGCCCAGCGGCGCGTTAGCCATATAAAAGACAACTGGAGACTAGTTGAGGCAATCGTGCCGCTATCATACGTTGCTCAGTGACAAAACGTACTTGCTACCCGAGACGCCATCGCTAACTAGGGGCGCAATGGATAGTAACCAATCGTTTAATATAGTTGACACTTCCCTGCAACCAAATCGAGATGAAGAATGGCGAAGTAATCATTTTGAAATATTTTTGAAAGGTCTATACCGATATGGACTTATCGTGTGCATTGTGCTTGGCTTGTGTGGGAACAGTGTATCAGTGAGTGTATTAGCCCGGCCAGGCTTTCGCAAACACGGCTCCAATATCCTTCTTATATTGCTTAACGTTGCAGACAGCTTGTTTCTTGGTTGTCTTTTTCTTATATGGCTTGGTTGGTTGAAGGTGAATATAATGCATACGAATGGGCTCTGTCAGGCCACAGTGTTCATATCGTACGTCAGTGGCTTCCTCTCTGTATGGACCGTGGTTTTGTTGACAGCAGAGAGAATGCTTGCAGTTTACAGCCCGCTGAAATGGACGACAATGCGCCAAAGGAAGTACGTTGTCATGGCTATAGTTGCTATGTGTTTTGTGAGTATCGGATTGTACAGCTTCACAGCATGGACAACGGGAATAACTCACATGAATGGAACGCCTATCTGTGTTTATTTGCCTCAGTATGTCCACGTTCAGTTTATCGTCATGTGCATTGACACTTTCTGCACTTTCCTAGTACCTTGTGTGCTTATTATCATCTTTAACATTTGTATAGGTTGTAAGTTGTGGCACTTCTTCAGGCGACAGCATTACCTATATCGTTATCGGGATGTCAAAATCAGCAAGCGACATTCTCACGTCAAACAACAGGAGTCCTGTCATATTGGTGATGCTGAGCAGATGTCAACTCGGAGCAGACCAAAACAATGTATTCCTGACACAAATGATTCCCAACAGCCGAAAACAACACGTGCGATACACAACGCTGATCTTTCATCATGCAAATTGGATCCGCTACAAACATCCATTGATCCCCTGCATTTGATTGAAGCTAATTTGCACTCACCGACGTATAGAGGGAAACAATGTCATACGACTTGTCTTGGAGAGCAACAACTGAACTCCACAAGGGCGCTTGGTAATAAAAGATACAACAAAAACATTCAGCGTATGACGTATTCTCAGATTGTGAGGCGGCGTGCAGACGGATTGTGTAACCCCAAAATAGCCTCGATGACTACGTCTCAACCCCAGCCCTTGCAAATGAAAGTTACCCAAACCCTCTTAATTGTTTCTAGTGTGTTCGTTCTACTTAATCTCCCAAGTCACGTGTTTCGTTTTGTTATCTTCATATCATATATCACACCAAATTGTTGTTCATTCAGCGACACTGCAATTCGCATGCAGAGTATATTCCAAATGCTTCATTATTGTAGTTTTTCTATTAATTTCTACCTCTACTGCGCCTGCAGCAAGGCATTTAGGAAAGCACTCAGTTGTATGGTTAATCGTTGCCGGCGTCGTGTGGCTACCATTGCCACCAACTGTTTGCAGATGTTATGCGTAGGAGGCTTTTAAATAACCACATACTGGTTACTATAATGTTTATCGGAATTTGAAATAAATAACATTTTATTACATTTCAAATTAATTAAGTTATGAGTTAGCCATATAATGTTCTGCGTCGCTCTATCTAGAACACTGTTCATTATCTTACCCTTTCCTCAAATTATTAATTTCAGTTCATGTCTTGTGTAATACTTGTAGACCATTGGAATTCGCAGTGCTTGTTTCCTGATTAATTATCTCTAAAGCTTCCAGAGTCATCTTTTCAGAAAAGCTCGGTAAGAGCCCACATCAGTCAAAATGAATCATGTTACTATGGATCACAATTTGAGTATAAATACCATGTAAAGCAGGAGCAAAATGCTATCCCATGATAGACAAGTGCCGCGGTAATCTTGTGTTCTCCCCGTCAGTCTGTTGTGAATTCGTATTTAAGGATGATCTGATCGCTAAACGTCCATTGCCATGTCTTATACTATGTCTACTCTTTCGTTGTTGTGCTGTTACTCGCTGCTTGTTGTTGCTGAGTGGGGACTAGCCAGAGAAATAACACGAATCCAGGAGTAGAGTTGCTTGTTGGTTTAACAATGATGCTTCACTGGGATCTCGGTCAGAATCTCGTTTCTTGACTAGAAAAATCTCGCTGACTGACCTGCGTGTCCAAGGATTGGCTTTCAGGGTCACACCGCTACCACGCGGGCGGGAGTTGACCCAGACTAAACATGTCGTACTGAGCTGGAATAGTATTTTAACATCCTCCCCAACTATAATTAGGTAGAGCTTCCACTGTTAAATAAATTTTGAATTTATTTTTTAATTTTGAAAAATGACTAATTGAAGTTTGAATGAAATATGAATTATAGTAAATAGAGGTCCAGCACGGCATTAGCCTGATGTTACTGAATTTGACATGCGCAAATACTGTTTTACACTGGCACATGTCCACAACAAAGGTAAATAACAGTAGTATCCAATTGATAATAATGCTTATCCTTTTACAATAATAAGCGAAAGTTTTTGATTAATTGATACTGTCTGTTATGAATAAATTGATTTTTTTTATCGTATACCGTATCAGAGCTGTTTTCAGTTGAGCCATTGATGTACCAAAATATCACACATAGCACATCCAGTCTATTATGTGTGGACATGCTCGTATAATGTTCTGTCACAATTATCTACCAAGCGACTTTATACATGTCTTCTTTGGTTGAATATTCGCACGAAGCCGATCATCATACTTATTTGACATTAAATTTTCATGACGCGGTTAGTTCCAATGTCGTTTAAGCATAGCTGGACACGATTCGCCATTGGGGTGCAGTTGGCCAGTTTAGACTAAGTAGAATTTGGTCAAATACGGAAAAGCTCATTCAATATTTCATTGGATTGTTAATAACACATTCATCATCTAATTAAATTCATCGTTAAATTCCAAAGATATGGCCCACTTGGAAGCCATATTAAACCAATGCTGAATGTGAACGCGGGAATATTCCTTTATCTTGATTTGTATTCATTTTTCTGTTGTGTTTATCTTCATTCAATCGCAGCTCGATGAATCTGCTCGCCGTTTGCTGACTTCGATGATTAAAGATTGTAATATCTAATGACACATTATACCCCCAACACATATGCATATACTACAACAAAGAGTGACGTGGCATACATGTGATCAATATCCCCCATTGTACAAGACTTCATTTACAATCTTCATCTCCATTGTTTCAGTCAAAGGAGCGGAGACCCATCAGCTTACATTACAAAACACGATAAGAACCAGCATGAACGAGATGCATACTTGAAAGATAACAGGGAGCAGATTCTTATTATAGTAGATATTATTATGTTGGAATGACTTAAATAATCATGAAAACGCCGCTTCTAATTTATGGTTACCACACGGGTTGTTTGGGATTGTTTATTCACAATGCAGTCATGCCCACGCCTTCGAAATGACACTAAATTCCACCAAAAATGTAACGGAGCCAACTCATATAGTTACCGCTTTTGGATTGATACCGAGAGGATATCTTCCGGTTTTTTTTAGGTCACCAGTAAGTAAAACACAGGCGTTCGGTTCCCGATGCCAAGCTTCCGAGCGGTCAGCCGCTTCCGAGCGCCGAGCCGCTATCTGTATATTGCCACAAGGTATGAAACAAAATGGTCCCTTCCCTCATTCACTCTTGAAATCTTTGTCTTTCACTCGTTATGTGTTAGTTATCGCATGGTCACATGGGTGTTATGGGGAAAGAACACGAGAACACGTAGCGTCCGAGCGTGTTCCCCCCATATCACCCGCATGGCCTTGCGATAACATACTTATTGCGATGGCACCGACATGCGATTATCAAGCGCAACTTCTCATCAAATGATCGCAATGTTTATTAACCTGCTGTAAGGAAAATAACACAAGGGTTGTGTTTTGGTCGCTTCGGGGATGAAACCGTTTTTAGAAGTTATGATTAAATCGCATAAAAGTAACCAGTATTAAGAACTGTGTCGGGTGACAGACAGATTAGAATATTACGAAGAAAACAATTTAAGAAGAAGAAGGTTGCCTAAACGACTACAATCCTTATTTGTTATACACGAATAATGAGCTGGTATTAATAATATATTTGTCATTATAAGAACATCTCGGGTGTGAGCGATAATGGGGAGGACAGTGTATAGCCAGCACACCCGAAGCATTTGAGTTGGTCCTAACCTTTCTGACGCATGCATATTCGCTCCCCAATTTTGAAGAAATGCAAGTTTCACACAAACAAGCCATCTTGATTGTGATGGATACCGTGCAACAACTACTGTTGTAGCGATTACATTATAGTCACCTGATTATCTGAGAAATGCTTGCTGTTGTCATCCGTTTTTTGCTATTTTTCAGTTTTGTATTCGTAGAAACAATTGTCTGGAGCATGTTGGTATTTCGTATTTGCAAATGTCAGTTCGTGTTTTTGAGATATGAAGACATAATATCATGGTACAGTATGTATCGAGAACGTACAAGATATAATATTGCTAACATCGCTAAAGAGTTATGCATTATTTTGTGAGGATATAAGCGTGATTATCGCTTTTAACATTCAAAAGCATTTACAGGGCTTCTAACCAAGACAAGTTACAACAGGGCATCCAAACGGGAAGCACAGAACGTTTACTGGTATAGAAATGTTGTCACCGTACGCAAATGAAACAACAAATGACGGAGACACTGGCAAGAACGAGATAGCGTGTGTCTGTTTATTTCTAGCTCATTCTAGTCATGAAGGGTGGTAGCTTCAAGACCCGTATTAAAATAACGGAAATCTACGTGTCACTTATTCTGTGTGCGTTCAGCGTGTTCAACTCTCATTCGTTTTTTAGGCAAATACATTGAGTAATTGTGCTGCGGCTTATGTAAATACTATTGTTGATTTAAGTTTTATTAATAATTCGACTAATTTGTGGATATTATGCACATTTACCATGGAAAGCTAGTCCAAAATGTGAAAGTAGGATATATTGATAATACACTTTGTGTTGGGTACCATCATTAAGGAGTAATGTACACATGTCTACTAATTGACTTGCCGCGTCATTTATATTTCGGGATAGGTGAACAATCAGTCCAGGGTTTCTGCCTGTAGGTTTCTGCCTGCTATCACACGTGTAAAGACCACATATTGCATTTATGAAGTCTCACGAATACCATATACATTGCGATACAACAGTCTGTATCCCAAGTTTGCAAGCTTTATCAATCCGCTTCCTGATGAGGGTTTCGTTGGTAAGAAAATGCAGAGTTATATGGCACAAATGCAGAGCTTTACAGAGCTTCATTGCACTTGCTGATCATCGAAGCATGGCAGCTTTTCTCATCAACGTCTTGGCTTCTGTTTTCGATGTATTATGCGTTCATATTTCAAACATAATATAATAAATGTTGTGTCTCTAAGACCTAGCTTATGAAACCGGCTCTATGAAAAAATCACTTAATTAAAGACTAAACAAACCGACTTCATGAAAAATTCGTGTTTGACTAATCTGTCATTTCACCTCGCCAGGTGGCGCCGACCTAGCTCCTGAAATATAGGCTGTTAATTCAATAGATGGCTGTGTCTGATTGTATTCTCTTCAGCCAGATATATATCTCATAGGAATCAATTCACCAGCTGGTGTTGAGTCTATAAACACATGAACACATGAAAGTTTTTCAAGATGTTTATATGCAGCCATATGGATATCATGACCTACTTACTGTGATGTGTGTATCTTCGCCGCTAGGTGGCACACAATCAAGTACCAGTATACTTTTGACAATCATTGATTTGGTCTCCAGATAACACCCACCTCACCAGTTAATATAAACGAATCAGTACCCCTCTGCAGTCAGACAATATTGTTTCAAACTCATTACAGAACGATTGCTGGAGCCGATCGCTGACGCCCCAAACAGCATACAACAGACTAAGTTGCGTCGTGCTGATATTCGTCTTCATTTTCTGATTTGAGGATTGAAATGTTTAGCTGTGTAAGAATCAAGCGTAGCGCCACCCGGTGAATGCTAGAATAAATATTAAGCAATAGTCATTCACTATGTTGTTTGATGCCTGTTAAATATGAGACCACATCAACAGCAGACTGACATTATGGGGCATGATGTCCACTCCAGACTAGAGACACCTGACGATAACAGCTCTCCACGATAGTAGACCACAAGTCAAAACGGACGTTGCATCATCCCTTCAGTGCCATTATGTGACCTCCCAAGGTCGTCTTCGTCAGGATGTCTCTGACGGGCTCTTATTGTTATCATCATGAGGCGAGATGAGGCGAGGGGCACCTCTCTCTGTTTTGTACCGGCATCTGAGGATGCACCCTGGTGGAATGCATCGTGATGGATAGCGAAGCTAGTAATTAGTGAATGTGGCATCGGAGTCTGCAAGGCCTGAAGTTTCCCGCAGTGGTGCTGTGCCGTTGGACGCAGCTCTCATGAATGCCGAATGGACGCAGACAGCCTGTATCTTCCGTGTCCCGAGGTCTTATTTCTTTAATGTACAGGGTCACATACAAAATCACTGTATCAAATTCAGTGTCAGCTGATCACAACACTGCCATAAAAATGTGATGATATAACAGTTTGTCACAGACTGGCTTTTTGATTGTCTCATATTGCTTGAATGTATAAATAAGTAACAGGAGCGAGTCGTGCATTACTGAAGGAAAAGATGCCGTGTTAAGCTGTTTTTTGTGTGTTTTACGTTTGCTAATGCTTTATTTCGTTAAGTAAATAGATATGACAGGTGTGAGTCGTGGATGATTGAATGAACTACCTGTATTTGGTGTATAAAATGAAAGGATAATGGAGGTGTGAGTTGTAGAAAAGGTGAACGTTTTTTTGTGGCATTGTGCCGATGTGATTGCAGAGGGAGTGCTATCGACACCCGTCGCTTCGTATGATGCTTCCACATGTGACACACCTCTGGTACCGGTATATCAGACAGGATAAGTGTCGCACACTGCATTATTTGAATAAGCCCCGGTCGGACGGCGATAATCTTATATACCATCCCGAATCTTCAATTTCCACGCGAATGGGTAATGTGTTTTGACGGGACTGTGGGATTAAGAATCTGGAAAACAATATATATCAAGAGCCTGTGAATAAATATAAAGGACCGCGCAAACATCTTATCCCCTTATGCGGTTCTTAAGAAATGCCATTTAATATAGAATTCCGAGAAATCCAGATGCGATGTCCACCATTTTTGTAAATATAAGGGTCCATAGTATTTGTTTGCTCACTGTTCGCTAGGTGCGCACTATGCTTTTTGAACTGTCATGTTCGAAATAGTCAAGACTGCGCCTGCGCGCAGCTACTACAGCCTCGTTTTTAGATAAACATGTCGACACGTGCACATCGATGGTGCCACAACAAATGCAATCATAATGGTAGTCCAAATAACTCGCCAGGTTCTATACATTCAAGGTATCTGATTCGAATTGTGCATTTGTGTATTAAATTGGGATCAAACATCGTAGGACTTCTACTTAGACGTCGTGTAGGGATATAGTTAGATATAGATATACAACATATCTGATTATCCTCACTGTATTTCCGCTCACTTGAGACTTGTGCGTGTTTCGTTTGTAACACGTAAATTTGGCACAGCAGTAGCAAACCAAGAGCCGCCATTAAAATGCGCGTTTAACACCTAAAGTTTACAAATTAGTTTGTGTCACATAACTAGTAAGCGAAACAGAGACCAGGTATCCAATCAGGTGACTATAATACCATACATACAACCTTTATTTAATTGAATAGGAGACACACTAAATATTTTATATATCAAGTCCTTGACATTCGGGGAACCAAGAGATTTTGAAACATAACACTGGATCAATCGACAAAAGATGCCATTATGGGAGCGAATTGACCTAGACCTGTAGTATTTGTGCATATTGCTCTCTGTCTGATGTGGATGATTTGGTCAATAGATTGATTAGTGCCATCAGCTAAAATAGTGGATAAAACAAAAGCAGACATACGGTGGTGTAGTTATCTTACATCAGGACTTCATTAGGCAAATAGATATATCACACGAAGCAAACTCATCGAGGTCCCACTCCTAACTGTAGGAATAGATCAACGTCAGTCAGTCTATACATATACACACGCCGACTCTACTAAAGGAATCTATACAAACGTTCGGGTTTTTTACTTCAGGTGATTAGTGAAGAATTAGGCCAGGCTTGCATTCCACTAATGGATAATTAACTCTAAGGAACATATCAGTAACATTGACAGCGACCAAATAGACTCGGCACAGTTACTTTATAAAGGGTGAACGACAACCATCTCCCCCGACAAAACTAACCGCCAGTTAAAGGTCAATTGTCACCTGGCTGAAAGTTCGTGCATCAGTCATTCAATTCACCTGAATAAGTGTTTGAATACGTAAAGTCAGCAGCCGACATTGACAAACTCGACCGATGGTGAGGTAGGGTCATCTTAATTTTCCCACCCATCTTTGACTCCTATTTACCTTTAACTCAGACACCAAATGCGTCCATTCATCCAACTTTCAATCCATTCCCTGTCCGATTATGCCGCGCTCGCCTTAGACCTTTATTGCATGTGCACAATAAACCAACATTAGGAACACAAATTAAAGGAATCGATTCATATTCTCATAATTTCTACCTGATCTTGATCAAGCTGAGTTATTCCGGAATCAAACTTGCAGGATTAAAATCAGACACATCAGAATGACTGTCAGCCACGCGATATCGGGATCGAATGCGAACTCCAGTGCGCCATCCCTGTAATTGTGATTCAAAACGAAGCAATTTACGAATATCACTCACGCCACTCTACCCTGCTACTAGGATGTAGATATGGCGGGAGATAGGGATGATATAGACTATGCTTCCAATCGCATTTGCGACCAGCTTCATTCTGAACATTTTCTATGTTTCCTGCATTGATACTCTTAAAGTTTACGTCAGATACTTAATAATTTTTTCTAGACTTTATCCTGCATTACTCTGAAATCGTGCTGCATTGTAGGAAACGATATACTTATAAACGTTTTCAGTATCTATTTCAACATCAGGAGTTAATCAGCTCATTGTTGTTATGCAAGTAGCTATGAGGTTTCTAATTGAGAACAGCTTTCTGCCATTTTAGGATTTTTTTTGGCAGTTAAGTTTTACTGGCGTCTTTCCAATGATTATCTAAAAACATTTTTCTTGTGTTGTCTCATCATAAACTATTGCTTCACCTGTTGAAGAGCTCCTAATTACGACACAGTGATTTGTTCCAAGCTGGAACAACCAAAGCTAAGTAGTTTTTACACCTTGCAAGTTGCCTGCACAGACAGTAGCAGATGGCACCGTGTTTGCATATCTAACACTCTGGCATGTCTCACCATTTGACTTGAGCGCCATTTTGCGTGTTACAAAGCCGCAGTGCTGAGGTTGGACGAAATTTTGTTTTGTTCTTGTTCACAACACTGACAATCCTCTCACAATCAGCATTTTAATGGATTGTTGCCCAAACCCCATGCAGCGCTAATTTAATATATCCAACCAATCTACTGAAACGACCGCGCTAGGAGTTTGGGGTGGTATGTATCATCGTATGGGTTTGGACAAGGGACAGTCGACGGGTGGGGCGGTTTTGGTTCTGAATTGGGTTATTTTAAGTTTGTTGCAACCCACTTTGATAAGACTTTTACGCTATAAATGTCTACTTTAACACCATGCTGGTGTTGTTGAAGCCTTGGATAGCTAGAATAAATTTGGTGAAATTTAGTGACAGAGATGACCTTAAATCTGTATTATTTGCAAATTGTTTTTGGCTGACTTTTGCAGGCTTTTGGCTCAAACACTGTAATATTATTGATTAAATTATTCTTGTCATGTTCATTCATTAATTAAATTGAACCAACCCACTTTCAAATCTAAAGGAAATCGAAACGCCAAGAAGGGGATCACGTACAAGAAGAGGCCGTGGAAGGGGTCATGGTACAGATTCTGACAACCTGTGTGGAACTGAGGTTGGTTCCTATATAATTTGAATTGGATTCTTATTTAACTCAATACATCCATTATGACTGGGAAGGACGTGTTAAATGGTTTGAAATTGTTCATTATGACACAGGTGTCCAAGTCGGAGGAGGTTGCAGACCAGCCCGAAGAGGTGGCAGAGGAGCCCCACCTTCTTCAAACAAGGTACTATTGGGCTTGCCTTACCTAATTGAATCACTTTGTCAGTAAATAGAGGGTCTCATGTTGGACTTATCGAACCATATATATCCATTGGTTCTCATTTGTTTGTAGACCTCGACAGGCCGAAAGCAAGTCAATCTTGTTTGCAGGGGCTACCTTGGCAACACACCAAAGAGAAATTGAAGGTACTGTACAACTCAGCAGTTAGCACTCTTCAGCTGCTCCAAAAACCTTCATGCAATTTTGGTCACAGAGAGTGATTTGCATTAGAGATATTCAATCCATCAAAATGAAGACTTTTGATTACTCATAGTTTTTTCAGAATTTTGTGTGGTGGCTGGATTTGGATGGGGTGCGGCAGTTGCTGGTTGATGGTTAGACAGATATCCACAGTTTGCGCTTACAATCACCCGACAACCCACAATGCCGAAAGAAGGATTCCACCCTTCATCAACTACCACTTCACCAGACTGGTGCATCTGCCTTTAATGTAGGAAAAATGCCTACCCCTGTGGAGCGGCAATGTTGCACAGTTCTTCTATTACAGTTTGGATTTACAGATAAAAAAATGTGACTAATAAAAGATTTGTACATTTCAACAAAAACATATTTCCAAATCATATTTTTAATCAAAACGAGACACCTGCAACTCAACAGTTTCTTGGGTAGATGGCCTAAGCACAGGAGCAATGTTCAGACTGATGTTGCGGGGTCATCCGCAAAGCGTGTGGGTGTTGTTGTGATTGCTGTTGCATTGCTTGGGTCTTAAGATTTCTGTCATCATATCTGGTATATGGGCGTAAGTCTTGGGCTCTTAACCGATGACCACGTCTTCGACTGCTTGTTGAAGCGAGTGCTGTACCTGTAACACAACAAAATTGCATTATATGGCCAAATATCTAGAACACATTACATGTGCGACATCAGTATTTTGTTTTCTGACAGGTCATTTAGTCAGTATGTAGTGGTCATGAGAGACTTACATTGGCTGACCATCCTTCTTGAGTGCATATGCCCGATCCCTATGCCTGTTGTGGTTCATTGCCACAACTTGATTGCGGACAAGGTATTACGAACACCTGAACACCAGCCATTGAATTAGGGTTAAGAGGATGCAATAATATTTCTACCTGAAATTTACAACAACAATTAACAAATCCAAATAGTGCAATGGACACACAATAGGCCCTTACTCCTTATATTTTATTTAATCAGTGACATTTACACAAGTCGATTCAATACAGGCCTATTCGATAGCAGGGTGTTCATAATACAACGAGATTACTTACATGTCCAGCAAAAACTTTGCAGCTTCTTCGTTGGTCAAACTCCTCACTTACCTGAATGCCTATCTTAAAGAGACCCTCGTGTTAGACCTCAGCTAGTCTAGCTCCCGATTCCTTCTCTTAGTTGTTGAATCTGGTAATAATCTGGCTTCTTTCTCCCTCCACCTTTTCTTGTTTCTTGCTTTGGTCGTCCATTATCGCAATGAAAATAGCGCAAACTAAACATCCGCCGGCGGCGAACGGCACAGAGTGATGACGTTTCTGCGCTTCCGGAATTAATAATACATGAGCTTCCAAATAAGAGCTATTTTTGACGGGACATGAAAAATAAGGACTGCTTAATAACATGAAATACAAAGACAGCTTAAATGTGGGCGGTCAAAGACAGCGAAATATGAAGATCAAGCACGAAGGTACAATGTGGTAAAATGCTCAATCTGATGAGAACCAATGGTCGTGTAAAAGACATAAGGTTGTTCTGTCTAAAGTAAACTCAGGGCTACCATTTCTCCTTTGTATGCTTTGGAATTGACCATGGGTCTGTCTTGGCCACTTTTCAAAAGATTGGATTGGAAAGTGGGGGGGGGGGGGGGGGCAATCCTGATAACGATGACTTTAAGTGAAATCCACTAGGTTGGGTCATTAAACAATTGCATTGCGTAAGTCATATCGTGGCGTCGAGGATGGTAATAATGATGATGATGGTGATAATGATGATCGTCGTCGTAATTCAATAGCAAGTGACGTGACAAAACACATATGATGAAAAAATAAGATACATATACACATTAAATGGTAACATACGTTCTAATTATAAACATAGTACAATGAACAGCACTTCGTACGCGCAATCGGCAAAAAATATCATCTTGTACCTGTGTTTGAATGAGTTCGTGGAGCCGTGCCAAGACTTGTTAGAGCCCTATACGCCGAACGCGCAATGAATCATTTTCAAGCTTCAACCAACATGATTATGCCACTTATGTATATCGAAATGCTCACACATCAGACTGGACTCGTTACTTTTTGCGGAAAGCTCTTCACAACAACATACATATGAATGAGTTTAACATTTTATGACTGTGGTTTTTATATAGGATACAGTGGGCGGAATGAGGGGGTCGACTTCTAAATTACCAACAGGCAATAACGGTTGTCGGCAATAAAGCCATTTTGAATTATACATTACGTCTCATGCATTAATACCTGGGTCCAAGATCCCCCTAGAGTGATACCAAAGACATCGATTACATTCGAAGCCGCGACTAAAAGAATATTGTTCAATCATGTCTCGGTAATTATGAAGCTGAGTAGTTCTTACACCTTTCTCAACTTGGCAAGCGGCGATTTGTTTGCATAATCATCACCTTGTGTGTGTTGCTGCGAGACGTCAGTTATCAGCTGGCTTGGTGTCAACCTTTAATGGATTTGACAATGAACTATTCCTTTTTCACTTACTTTTTAATGGTACAGTTACACACAGCACGAGACAACCTCGTAAAAGGACTGAGTTTGTACTGAGTTTTAGAACGAAAAGATATGAGTGCTTGAAGGTTAAAAACTGTTTGACAGCAAAATGACACATGGACCTGTAAGGTGGCGCCTCTTGCAGAGTCGAGCTATGTAGTTTGAAGAAACTTGGCTCCCTAACATAATGCGGTTGTGGATTTGCCGCTACAATTTATGATGTAATTGATGTAAAATTATCGATCTCACTGCTAGTGTTCCAAACAAACAACTCCCCTATGATTTGTGTCTTGAATATCTTTCCAAAAGGATTTTTTACTTCTGGTAATAGAGAACTTATGATGGTATGTATAGACTAAAGAGATTCCATAAAAAGTGTTCTAAATGTTAAGAGTATAACACACACACACACACACACACACACACACACACACACACACACACACACACACACACACACACACACACACACACACACACACACACACACACACACACACACACACACACACACACACACAAATGCTTGCTGCTGTCATCCGTTGCTATTTATTTGTATTCGTAGAAACAACTATGTATTTCGTGCAATGTCAGTTTGTCTGAGAATGAAGACATGATATCATGGTACAGTATGTATCGAGAACGTTCAAGATATAATATTGCTAACATCGCTAAAGAGTTATGCATTATTTTGTGAGGATATAAGCGTGATTATCGCTTTTAACATTCAAAAGCATTTACAGGGCTTCTAACCAAGACAAGTTACAACAGGGCATCCAAACGGGAAGCACAGAACGTTTACTGGTATAGAAATGTTGTAACCGTTCGCAATTGAAATTGAGAGCAACAGTCAAATGACGGAGACACTAGCAAGAACGAGAGAGCGTGTGCCTCTTTATTTCTAGCTCATTCTAGTCGTGAAGGGTGGTGGTTTTGAGCCCCGTATTAAAATTAAGAAAATATACGTGTAACTTCTTTTTGTGCGTTAAGCGTGTTCAACTCTTATTCGTGTTTTCGGAAAATACATTGAGTAATCATGCTGCGGCATATGTAAATACTCTTCCTGATTAAAGGTTTATTAATAATTCGACTAATTTGTGGATATTATGCACATTTACCATGGAAAGCTAGTCCAAAATGTGAAAGTAGGATATATCGATAACACACTTTGTGTTGGGTACCATCATTAAGGAGTAATGTACACATGTCTACTAATTGACTTGCCGCGTCATTTATATTTCGGGATAGGTGAACAATCAGTCCAGGGTTTCTGCCTGTAGGTTGGCATTTACACTAAAGGCAAACTGCTATCACACGTGTAAAGACCACATATTGCATTTATGAAGTCTCACGAAGACCATATACATTGCAATACAACAGTCTGTATCCCAAGTTTGCAAGCTTTATCAATCCGCTTCCTGATGAGGGTTTCTTTTGGTAAGAAAATGCAGAGTTATATGGCACAAATGCAGAGCTTTACAGAGCTTCATTGCACTTGCTGATCATCAAAGCATGGCAGCTTTTCTCATCAACGTCTTGGCTTCTGTTTTCGATGTAATATGCGTTCATATTTCAAACATCATATGCGATGGAAATGTTCGTGTCTCTAAGGCTTATATCACTAGCGTAATTAATTCGGCGATTTGGGTGTATATCAAATCACTATAGCGTTGTGAAAGACCGCTGATGAAACTGGCTTCATGAAAAGGGTCTTAATTTGACTAAACAAACCGACACAAAGAATTTGTGTCATAATCTGTCATTTCACCTAGCGCCAGTAAAGAGGAACACACACAACCACGGTGAGAGATCGAACGTTTAATGGCGGAAAACCGGAAGAGCAGCACATACGAGTAACACATGAAATGGAGCCCGGCCCGGGATCTCCGGAACCATAATAACCAACATACATTACACTGGCGCTACCCTCTTTTTCTTTTAAATGACTTATGGCTAAGTTATTATGAATGATAAGGAAACATTACCCGCAAAGTTGCAAACAACTATAAATGAACGTTACTAAATATGGCAACCCAACAGTTCTATATGACTCACAGAACGTTTGATCAAAATATAACCTAACACTGGTAACAGTCAACTGGGGAGGGCCCTGCGAATCCGATATTTGCGAAGGACCCTCTACTTTAAAGCAATCTGAAGTCTTCACACGGTACGATGACTTACGTAATTGACAGCCAACAAACTTTTGGATATTACACCATTGGCCATCAACGCTTACCACTAAGTATCTGTCGCGGGCACACAATTTGTTCCTATCGGAGAACAAATATACAAGATCACCTCGGTTTAGCCGAGGAGGGATTGGTTGTCGACGCGATGGGGTTTTGCTTATCTCACTGTAAGGATGATTCTTGTTCCTGTCGTCGTGTTGTTGCATAAGGAGTGACTGATCCTCTACAGGTATCTGTCGGTTGTAGAATTGGTCTCGCTGGAAAAGCATTTCACGAGCAGACAGACCACGTTTCCTAATGCGAGTGTTGAGACGTGCTGTAGCGAGGGAGAGAATGATGGGTGTAACGGCACGGCACAGTGGATCCTGACGAAGTATTTCTGTTTCTAACTCCTGGATGGCCTTTTCAGTCACTGGGTTTTTATTAACGTTTTTAGCGCGTCCCAGTTCAACAGATAACCTATATTTGGCTAGCGTTTCGTCGTTTACAAGGGATTTGAATCCTGGTGCTGGGTCCGTGCGAATAACAGCCATAGGGCCATCGAGTGGATGAAGGTTGACGCACAATTGCAGTAGGCCATCACGAAGGGATTGATGTTTTTCGTCCTCAATCAGCATGGTGCTGGTATAGGATGACACGCACTCCCTGACGACTAGAATAAGTTGGCGCCCGCGCTTTATGACATCCGCAGCAAACTGGGTACCCACAGAGGCTGGCGGATCCCCACAGCTTTGCTCCTGAAGAAACTTAGGTGCCTTGCGGAGGGCGGCACACTGGTGGCAACCATCGGTGGTGCGTTTGATTGCGGACTCTAGGTCAAGTGCATAAAAATGGCGTTGGACGGCGCACCTGAGCTGGTGGTTTGAAGGATGGTCAAGTTTTAGATGTAAGGCTGTCAATAGACCATCGAGGACCTGACTGGGAATAATAATGCAGTCAGTTGAACTGGCAAACAGTGCGTCACGTTTGACGACAAGGAGGACGTCCCTAGAAATAGAAGCAACGTTAAGGTAACGTTTGACATCCTTGACCGTAGTTTGTTTCTTGGAGGGCCGGGTGCCTTGACACAGATGCGCGTGTGTTCTACGAAGGTCTGTACAACTGGATTGTATAGACAACCATGCCGACCGACTGGTGTACGGCAACTTGGACGATCCTGCTAGGATGTCATCGACGGACACTTGACGCACAACGATAGCGACAAAAGTGCTGACGAATGAGCAAATTTGGCATGAAGGCTCATTGCACATGGGGGCGTTGCGGCTCGCGAAGTCGGATGGAAGTATAGCAGAGCCTGACACGTGTTGTAGCCACACTTGGAAGCGGCTCGCTGTGGACAGGAATGTCGAGGTTCGAAGGCTAGCGGAAAATTCTCCTCTGCATAATTTCTCAAAAGCTTGCACACATGGTTTGCTGTCAATTAACACACAAGCCTTTGTAGTTGACTGGATGATGTATGGACTGAAATGTTTTATGGCGGAGGCGATGGACAGAGCCCCGATTTCACACGGAATCCAATTGGTCTGGTTCTTACGCAGTTTGGCACTGAAATAGCCTGCAAGACAGACTTTGTTGTTACGAGTGACGTACAGCGTTGCTCCTAGTCCAGGGTCTCGGACTGCACCGTCTGTCACTATCCATAGTTGGTCAGTAGATGTGGGGAGAGTGATGGTGCGGTTAGAAGATAACGCCTTCTGGGCATTTGTAAAGTCATGGAGGAGTTCGTCGGTCCATTGGATGATCTCCTTTGATTCGCGTCCACCTGCGACAACACTATCAAGCGGAGAGAGGAGTGATGCACACCTTGCATGACTCTCGCAAGTACCTTGTATGCTCCTATGAACGCACGTAAACCGTAAACAGTGTTTGGTGGGGGGGGGCAAGAGGAAAGTGTCGCGACACGGTGGGGACTTGCGCTGATTGTACCTAGTCGCCATATCCACCCCAATATGGTAGTTTCCTTTGGGGAGATAACTGTCTTTGGAGCGGAGAGGTTCAAGCTACATTTCTGTAAGGCCTGAAGGACGGATTTAAAGTTTTGTAGTAGTTCTTCAAAAGTCTGGCCACCGCAGTACAAGTCGTCGGCAAGTTTCGCTATGCATCCAGCTTCTACTAGGTCTCCGAGGACACGGCAAGTTAATTCCTCTAGCGCAGTTTCAGAGCCTGGCATACCCATCGCGGTACGGGCATACACTCGGGTGCCTTTGAAGGGGGTTACAACACCGCAGTACTTCATTGATTCCTTAGCAAGGGGAATCTGATAAAAAGCCTTTGTGAGGTCAGTGGCAATCAGATATTTCCACTGGGCGACCTGACGGAGGGTTGAGTCTACATCAGGCATCAGCGATGGCTGGGGCTTACTGTATCGCCCTACGTCAGCAAATGCTGTGACTAGTCGAAAACCTCCTTTAGGCTTTTGACAAGGAATGATGGGTTTACGTATTCGACAGATATGCCAATGTCCTATGGTCGACGAAACACACCTACAGACTCAAGTTCATCAAATATGGCTTGGAGCTCTGAAAGTTAGTTCCTCGAATATTGAGGTAAGCGGCCTTTGCGCTGAGGGGGTTGAACTGGACCCATGTTAACCTTGGCTTTGAAGGGACCTACAGCGCCATTGTAACCTGTGAACTCTGGGTTGAACACTTCGTCAAACTCTGATAATAGACTCTGGAACTCAGACTTGATATTGGTCGGCATGAGTCCATGGGGGTCAAGGTTGACCCTATCACTGTAGCGAGGCAGGTTGGTAGTTTTGGCCTTATGGGGTTTAGTGTGCATTGCAGGGGTAACTGTGATATCCTCTGGGTAAGTCGTGGCTCTTACTTTGCAGAAATGTTCATTTCGTTTCAAGGTCTGTGGTTCTCCAGTGAGATTTGGTATCCTGATTTTCCCTGCAACACTAGTGAGGACTGAGGGAGAAGCGAGAGGCGATGAGTCATGTGGTTCTATGCTAATCTCACCATCCGATTAGGCGAGGTCAGCTGGCAGGGCTACTTCAATATAATCACCTGGCCACAGTGTGGTGAGGGCAGGAGCACGTAGAACATGGGCACTCCTCACTGCATGTCTGTCCATAGTAGTCTCTGTGGATCCGTACTCATACAGAGTATGACCCCCGAGTAATACTTGGCGTTTTGCTGGACGTATGGATATATCGTTGCGTTCCATGAAAGGGATACCGGCAAGAACATCAGTGTCTAGATTTTCCACGACAAGTCCTTCGAAATATAAGTCGTGGTTGTCACGGGACACCACCATACGGGTTTCGCCTATGACGTTCAAAGGCGATGACCCATCGGCTTGGTGAGCAGATTGATTGCTGTGGGCAATTTTGACACCCAATCTTACCGCACATGATGCACGAATCATGTTTCCAGTGGCCCCACTGTCGATGGTGAGGCGTAAGGGCATATGACCTTGAAACACGTCCAAGTACGGGGATTGACGGATACGTACGCGGTTGATAAGAGCTTCTGTCTGTAATACCTCATCTCCTTCTGAATCAGCCATATCGTTAGCATATCTCTCCAGTTCCCCTGACACTTGTCGAGCTCTTGCGAAGAATTTTTTTTCTTGTGTGGGAAGGAAGCTACATTTACTAAGGAAGTGATTGTTAGGCCTTCCCGCTTCCTTGCACAACGGACAAGACTTCTGGGGTCTGGACCGTTGATCTCGTTGATCTCGCGGCACGATATGAGCATGTGGTGTATACGGCAATGTACCTCGCGACAGTCCTGACACAGCGGCTCTCATTGAGCGGGCATCCTCAGACGATTGGACCTCCTCCAACAGCGAATCGAGTGCTTGAGATATCTCCGGCTTAATGGACGCGAGTGTACGTGACCGCAGTTCTGTACCATACCTTTGCTTGATGAGTTTGGGTAGGTCTGGATTTATTAGTTGTAGCCACCGCAATACGATATAATTTTCTAAAGAGGGCGATAGTTCTTCATCCTCTGTGATTTGGTCACCATGATGTATAATGTCAGAGTCTTGTGTGAGGAGGTTGTCTTCCATGAAGGCTACTAACCGTTGGTAGAGGTCCTCCGGACGTTCGCCCGCCTCCAACTTAATGGCCGCAAAATCGATCAGATGTGCTCCAGTTGACTGGAACCCATAATGTTGACGTATGGTCTGCCAGATTTGGCTAAGTAAGGTGGAGGTTTTAACGATCGTGATGCGCGCTATCACCGGACAGAAATTGGCGATCTGTCCTAGCATTAACTCCAATAGCGCTAGTTTCTGCGCTTGAGTTTTACGGCGAGCCTCAGGGACAGGGTCATCGTCAGCTATCATGCCCCTAAATTCGTCATTTCTTGTTTTCTTTTTCCACGAGAATCGCTCACACAAGAACTCATTAAAGTTGTTGTCCAGTGACAATGTGTACACTAAGTTCTGTCGCCAATTGTCAAATGAGTTTACAGTTTCAATTTTCGTCAAACACCATTGTTTTGGCGCACGTGGTGTTGCCATCTTCGAAAGTTGTCTCGTGTTTACAACGAAATTTTATATAAATACTGATTAACGACGAAAACTCACGGCTCCGTATCGTTTTATACGGCGTGATGTGGACTTGTTGACAATGTATAGGTCTTATGAAGGCGAAAGTTCGTAGAGCACGCTGCCACCACGCCAGTAAAGAGGAACACACACAACCACGGTGAGAGATCGAACGTTTAATGGCGGAAAACCGGAAGAGCAGCACATACGAGTAACACATGAAATGGAGCCCGGCCCGGGATCTCCGGAACCATAATAACCAACATACATTACACTGGCGTAGCTCCTGACACATTGACTGTCAATTCAATAGATGGCTGTGTCTGATTGTATTCTCTTCAACCAGATATATATCTCGAGGGATATCAATTCACCAGTTGGTGTTGAGTCTATAAACACATGAAAACATGAAAGTTTTTCAAGATATCCATATGCAACCATATGGATATCATGACCTACTTACTGTGCTATGAGTATCTTCGCCGCTAGGTGGCACACAACCAAGTACCAGTATACTTTTGACAAGCAATGATTTGGTCTCCAGATAACACCCACCTCACCAGTTAATATAAACGAATTAGTACCCATCTGCAGTCAGACAATGTTGTTTCAAACTCATTACAGAACGATTGCTGGAGCCGATCGCTGACGCCCCGGACAGCATACAACAGACTGAGTTGCGTCGTGCTGATATTCGTCTTCATTTTCAGATTTGAGGATTGAAATGTTTAGCTGTGTAAGAATCAAGCGTAGCGATACCCAGTGAATGCTAGAACAACTAATAAGGAATAGTCATTTTCTATGGTGTCTTGATGCCTGTTAAATATGAGACCACATCAACAGCAGACTGACATTATGGGGCATGATGTCCACTCGAGATTAGAGACACCTGAAGGTAAAAGCTCTCCACGGTAGCAGACCACAAGTCAAAACGGACGTTGCATCATCCCTTCAGCACCATTATGTGACCTCCCAAGGTCGTCTTCGTCAGGATGTCTCTGATGAGACAGCACCTGGCGGGCTCTTATTGTTATCATCATGATGCGAGATGAGTCGAGGGGGACCACTGTCTTTTTTATACCGGCATCTGAGGAGGCTCCCTGGTGGAATGCATCGTGATGGATAGCGACGGTAGTAATTAGTGAATGTGGCATCTGCCGTTGGACGCAGCTCTCATGAATGCTGAATGGACGCAGGCGGTTTTTACCTTCCGTGTCCCGAGGTCTTATTTCTTTAATATAAGGTGTAACATACAAAATCAGGTTAGTGTCACTGGATCAACTGAAATGTCAGCTGATCACAATACAGCCATACAAATGTGATGATACTGGCTTTTTAATTGTCTCATATTGCTTGAATGTATAAATAAGTAACAGGAGCGAGTAGTGCATGATTGAAGGAAAAGATGCCGTGTAAAGCATTTTTTGGTGTGTTTTATGTTTGCTATTGCTTTATTTCGTTAAGTAAATAGATATGACAGGTGTGAGTCGTGGATGATTGAATGAACTACCTGTATTTGGCGTATTAAGTGAATGGACAATGGAGGTGTGAGTTGTAGAAAAGATGAACGTTTGTTTGAGGCATTGTGCCGATGTGCTTGCAGAGGGAGTGCTATGGACACCTGTCGCTTCGTCTGATGTTTCCACATGTGACACACCTCTGGTACCAAATTGTAAAGATATTCTCCCAGTGCGACCAAATTGTAAAATATCCCATTGCTGCCGCCAAATTATAAGGATATATCTCTCCCTACTTATCATAACGTTTCTCTACCGCTGTTGTATTTCTCTATACTATAGTATTATCACTTGCACTCTTGAGGGTTCCCCGTAATATGTGACTCTTTAACAAATATAAGTGATTGTATTGGACCAGTTATACATTGAACTATAGATTATCACAACAAAACCTCTTAACACACATCGTCAAACCACCTAGAATAAGATGACTCCATTACTTAAAGATAAACATGTCGACACGTGCACATCGATGATGCCACCACGACTGCAATAATAATGGTAGTCCAAATAACTCGCCAGGTTCTATAGGTTCAAGGTATGTGATTCAAATTAGTGTATTTCATTGGGATCGAACATCGTAGGACTTCTACTAAGACGTCTTGTCGGGATATAGTTGGATAAAGATATACAACATATTTTATTATCCTCACTGTATTTGCGCTCACTTAAGACTCGTGCGTGTTTCGTTTGTAACACGCAAATTGTACTTGTCAATTTGCCCGAGTGTGCCACAGCAGAAGCAAACCAAGAAACGCCATTAAAATGCGCGTTTAACACCTAAAGTTTACAAATTAGTTTGTGTCACATAATTAGTAAGCGGGACAGAGACCAGGTATCCAATCTGGTGACTATAATACCATACATACCACTTTTATTTAATTGAATTGGAGACACACGCAGTATCTTATATATCAAGTCCTTGACATTCGGGAAACCAAGAGATTTTGAAACATAACACTGGATCAATCGACAACAGATGCCATAACGGGAACGAATTGACCTAGACCTGCAGTATTTGTGCATATTGCTCTCTGTCTGATGTGGATAATTTGGTCAATTGATTAATTATTGCCATCAGCTAAATAGAGGATAAAACATAAGCAGACGTACGGTGGTGTATTCATCTTACATCAGGACTTCATTAGGAAAATAGATATATCACACGAGGCAAACTCATCGAGGTCCCACTCCTAACTGTAGGAATAGATCAACGTCAGTCAGTCTATACATATACACACGCCTACTCTACTTAAGGAATCTATACAAACGTTCGGGTTCTTTACTTCAGGTGATTAGTGAAGAATTATGCCAGGCTTCATTCCACTTATGGATAATTAACCTTTAAGGAACATATCAGTAACATTGACAGCGACCAAATATACTCGGCACAGTTACTTTATAAAGGGTGAACGACAACCACCTCCCCCGACAAAACTAACCGCCAGTTAAAGGTCATTTGTCACGTGGCTGAAAGTTCGTGCATCAGTCATTCAATTCACCTGAATAAGTGTTTAAATACGTAAAGTCAGCAGCCGACATTGACAAACTCGACCGATGGTGAGGTAGGGTCATCTTAATCCCCCCCCCCCATCTTTGACCCCCATTTACCTTTTACATCCAACGTTCAATTCAAGGGTATCCATCCCCTGTCCGATTATGCCGCGCTCGCTTGCGAACTTCATTGCATGTGAACAATAAACCAACATTAGGAGCACAAATAAAAGGAATCGATTCATATTCTCATAATTTCTACCTGATCTTGATGAAGCTGAGTTATTCCGGAAACAAACTTGCATGATTAAAATCAGACAAATCAAAATGACTGGCAGCCACGTGATATATGGATTGAATGCGAACTCCAATGCGCCATCCCTGTAACTGTGGTTCTAAACGAAGCAATGCTGCTGCAGCCTTTTAACAAATATTACTCACGCCACTCTACTCTGCTATTGGGATGTAGATATGGCGCACAAGACAAAGGGATGTTATAGACTATGCTTCCAATCGCATTTGCCACCAGCTTTTTTCTGACCATTTTCTTGCTTTCCCGCGTTGATGCTCTTAAAGTTTACGTGAGATACTTAATCCTGCATTGCTCTGAAATCGTGCTGCATTGTAGGAAACAATATACTTATAAACGTGTTTAGTATCTTTCTCAAAATCAGCTGTTAATCAGCTGTTGTTTTGCAAGTAGCTTTGAGGATTCTATTTGAGAACATCATAAACTATAGCTACACCTGTTGAGGAGCTCCCAATTACGACACTGTGATTTATTCCAAGCTAGACCGACAAGAGCTAAGTAGTTTTTACACCTTGCAAGTTGCCTGCACAAACAGTAGCAGATGGCACCGTGTTTGCATATTTATCACCTGGTTTGGTAGAACGTAAAACACTCTTCTAATCAGCAAGCCTTGTACAATTATTTCCTGACGCTGGCAAGTGATGACTACGTACATGACAATGACTATGCAGCGACAACGCCAATATTTCATTATCTGCCGCTAGATTGGATTTTTCTACTGCCTTGCATTATCTGTGAGATCAGGGTCATTCAAATGGTCTTGCTCTGTGCTCATATTTACATCGCTTGTGAGTAATCATTTTTTTGTGCTATATCAATTATCACAATTAGTGTAATAAAGTTCTTTTTTTTTCATTTCTGCACTTCACCAGTGTTTTATAGAATGTATTGTGTTAATTGTATATTGATATTGAAAAGAAGTGACACATTTGATTCATGATCATGGCGTCATTATCATATGAAGTAGCATCCACCATGGCAGATTCAATCAAACAAAATGTATCCTCCTTATCCACAACCATAAACCCCGCCTTTTCCAGGAAACAATTCAAAGGTCGAAAATCATTGCCCGCTGTGATTACCGATTTACGATATGAGCACATGCCCTTGTCGCGCTTGGTACTTGGTTGTTTGATGATGAAGGTGCATCGATCATGTAATGCTGGTAAATTTTGCGGTGTCATGTTTTATTTGACGACCCCACTTGAGTTGTCTTACCATAGATCAGATGATAAGTAGATCGGCTATAAATAGTAATTACCTCATTTCAAGCACCATTTTCGTTGTTGTTTGCTGAAGAAGGTGCATTGATCATTGTAAGTCCTGATATTGATGTGGTCTTGTATAGGCTTCTGAAATAATTGATGAAATGCAGCATGACTCAAATATGCACAACTTCTTTCCAATTTTGTCGTCACCACCATTGGATAACATAAGATAGTTTCATTACATAGTCAACAAACATTTCTTTATGTGCAGATATGCAAGTCTCTGCGAGTACTACGTATTGTTTATATTACTGCACATAAGGGGCTAGCAATAATCAACAACATATCATACTGCTTTCAGTACCACCATCACTTGTCGTACGTTTGCTCGCCCTTCACCACCGGTTTACCTATTTGTTCCCGTCATTTCCCAAAGAACCTAAATGGAGAACTTTTATTAAGAAACTAAAAGGAATTTTGGCCTTACCAACAGACTCTAATGCAAACAACTGAATCACGTCTTTGTTGTGTAAATATAACGTATCCCTTAACAGCATAATGAGTTAATTAATCGTTAATGTAACTGCTTTTGGTTGGTTCTTACAGGCAAGAAACTTTGATAACATGAAATACCGGACTTAAGGTTACTAATCCGAGGACTGTCAATGACAACGAAATATGAAGATCAAGAACGAAGGTACAATGTGGTAAAACGCCCAATCTGATGCGATGTTTTTTTCAAGACCATGAATCAGTGGTCGTACAAAAGAGTTGGCCTTGTTCTTTCTATGAAAAACTAATGGCTACTCAATTCTGTATGCTTTGAAATTGACTATTGGTAAGTGCCGTGACAAAATACAAATGACAGAAAAATAAGATACACGTACACATTAAATGGTAACATATGTTATAAGTATAAACATAGTACAACGAACATCTCTTTGTATGCACAATCGGCAAAAAGAATCATCTTGTACCTGTGTTTGAATGAGTTTGTTGAGCCGTGCCAAGTGCCTGTTAGAGCCCTATACGCTGGGCGCGCTAAGAATCAATTTCAAGCTTCTACCAACATGCTCATGTCACTGATGTTTGTCCAAATGCTCACATATCGGACTGGACTCATTACTATTTCCGGCAAGCTCTACACAACAACATAGATATTATTGATTTTATCATTTTACGACTGTGGATTTTATATAGGATACAGTGGACGGAATTGGGGGGGGGGGGGCGACCTCTACGTTATCAACCGGCAATAACAGTTGTCGGCAATGTAGCCATTTCGAATTATACATTATGTCTCATGCATAATTACCTGGGTCCAAGATCCCCCTGGAGAGACATACAACACATAGCGTGCATTCGTGGTTGTTGCCGCGACTAAAAGAATATCCAAAGTCCAACCATGTCTCGGTAATAATGAAGCTGAGTAGTTCTTACACCTTTCTCAACTTAAAAAGCGGTTTGCATTATCCTCACCTTGTGTGTGCTGCTGTGAGACACCAGCACACTCACGTTATCAGCTGGCTTGGTGTAAACCTGTAATGGATTTGACCATGTGCTAATCCTTCGTCCCCTATTTTTTTAATGGTATGGCTACACACAGCACGAGTCATCTTCGAACAATTCCATCTGACTTGCTTTTTTGAGAGCAATGATACTTTTAAATTAATTTCTGCATGTTTTCCATTTGTGTCATATCAACAAATAGTATATTGGAAAACAATTAAAAGAAGCGGATGACTATTGCAGATGCACATTTATTTGTATATAAATATACATATATATATTTATATACATATATGTATATATATATAAAATATATATATATATAAATATATATATATATATATGTATACATATATATACATATATATATCTATATATATAAACATATGTATATATATCGATATATATATATATATATATATGTTTATATATATATATATACATATATATATAAATCTATATATCTCTATATATATTTATATATACATATATGAATATATTTATATATATTAATAAATACATAAATTACATGAATATATATACATACGTAATATCTAATATATATTTAAATATATATAAATCAAACATATAAATATATCTGTATATATATATATATGTTTATATATATATACATATATATATATATAAATCTATATATCTCTATATATATATATATATATATATATATATATGAATATATATATATATTTATAAATACATAAATTACATGAATATATATACATACGTAATATCTAATATATATTTAAATATATATAAATGAAACATATATATATATAAATATATATATATGTTTATATATATATATACATATATATATATAAATCTCTATATCTATATATATTTATATATATATATATGAATATATTTATATATATTTATAAATACATAAATTACATGAATATATATACATACGTAATATCTAATATATATTTAAATACATATAAATCAATCTATATATATATATTCATATGTATAGATGCAGATACATATATAAACTATATATATATTAATGAATATATCACATGTTTATATATTTATTTACATATATTCGTACGTTATATATAGAAACGCACACAAATATATATATATATATATTTATATGAATATAATTATATACATAACTTAATGTACATATGTATATTTATATATACATATATATATATATATATACTATATATAGATATATATATATATATTTATATAGACTATATATATATATATATATATATATATATATATATATATATATATACATATATATCTCTATATATATAGTATATATAAGTATCTATATATATATATATATATCTATATATATCTCTCTCTATATATCATATATCTCTCTCTCTCTCTATATCTCTATATCTATCTATATATATATATATCTCTATATATATATATATATATATATATATATATGAAGCCGCACGTGATCTTTCGTACAGTGGTTTTCCGTTGCGAAACATGCAATGCTAATTGGATGAAGACTAAACTTAATAGCAAGCCATATGAAGCTGTAACACTGTTCATGTATGGTTTTACATTATTGCATAATGTAACTAGTGTGCTAGTATTTATTCATTTTCGCTTCGACGCTCAGTAATTACTTTATCATATGAAGTACCAAACTGTGCATTGAGTTATTTACGCGGCTAGAGGTAAATGTTGTACATCATGTCACAAAATGTTGGTAAAATGTCACAAATATGAATTTGGTGACATCGTGTTGCCATTGCCTCTGTTATCTAGATTTGTCCTCACCAGCAGCTGTGGCTTATCGTCGTCCATTTTAGCTTGATTTCTGATGACAAACGATATTTTATGAAGCCTTACTCAACTTAAACAAAAAAGGAAACCAAAAGGAAGACAAAACATTTATCTTAGGAGTAAGGTAAGTTACAAACAATAATGATGCTAACAGCAAAAGTTGAGTTGCTTTTAATGGCGTCCATGATAACGAAATATGCTTTATCATTCCTACGGTGTCGGTTCAAACACTAATAACAAGCAATATTATAGCTGGTAAAGAACATAAACTGGAATCAAATGATAACGATGATAATTAAGTCAATTATTGCCGCCATAATCAGTGTGTAGGGCCGATAAAACTTGGGTTGGATATATCCAGGTATTTGGCAGCGTATTCCCTGGACTCGTCATATATTTGATCCATGTAGCATTATTACATAAAATGTAAAAGGAGGAACATATAGGGTTAGACAAAACTAGAATGATTTACTAAGAAAAACATCAGGAACGCACCGGAAGCATTGCAAGTTGCAACCAATGATCATATACCCATTTACCTGTTTAGCGTCGTAAGTATCCACATCTGTTGGCAATCAAAAATGTATAATATTATATATATATATATATATATATATATATATATATATATATATATATATATATATATATATATATATATATATATATATATATATATATATATATATATATATATATATATATAATCTTCGTCTCATACTGTTTCATAGCACTATCTTGCATGACCGTATATGTATAGGTCGATGTTATCAATATAATAGCAAAGAAAGCATGCAGATAAATCGTATGATTGCGTTTCCCCGCAATAACATGCGCATTAGAGAGAAAGATATGAGGCCTATAAAAGCCGTTAACGACTCTCTCTGCGAGTTACCTCGCATTAAGTTGCCCGTCGGGTGAGCATGGGATACGAATATTTTGCAATAAAATTCACCTTGGTCTTTTAAATCATAAAGTTATATCATTCAGTTTTTTAGTCAGTGGTTTAATAAATTGGCCAGCATCAAGTCCCGATCAAATGCCATCGCCATTTTACAACCGTTTAGTTAAAGAGAGGCTTAACCCTTACACAAAGCGTAGTAGAACATTTTCCCATCGGAAGGAATATTTATTAGATTGCATCTGAGGGAACAATATCTCGCTAGGGGAAGTCTGGTCTGTAATCCGAATGGCAGCAGTGCCCCTTTAAACAATGTCCTTGTCGAGGATTCGAGGGACCATTATGCTCAAGTTTTTTTCACATTGAGGTGTGCAGATTGTGCCTCTGGCCATGATATATCGTGGAGAATTCAGCAGATACGCAGCTCCTTCCTGACCAGATATCTATCTCCAAACAATCATACAAATCAATACGGGCGCCGTCGGTTATATTCTGTCACTTTACAGTAAAATACCATCTGATATATAATTAGAGGCGCTGCAATATGTAGGATGTCATGTCAAAAGCGTTTTGTACTCTTTTCTGGCTCTCTGGCTGCCCTGGAGGCAATCACATAGTGTAAATTGGTATATGTTTTTTTTTAAAAATGTTGTCCTTCTTCGCCATAAATCTATCTTTTCAGGCGTATTTTGTTTGTGTGGGTTCCGATCCATATCGGACCCCTTTACAAGCTTCAAACCCCAGATCGTCAAATTTTTTGGCAGAAATGGCAGGAAAAGTTGGATGATTTTATCGCCATCAGCCCCAACTTGGAGAGTGGCCACATAGCTGCAGAGACAGATTGTTGGTTATTTTGCCCAATATATGTCACACCTAGAAATGCTTTTCTACTGAGGGATGAACTCATCCCCTAATGTATTCAATGCCAAAGTGTATATAATGTCAAGCACATTCTCATCGAATGCGCCTATCTGATTCTTATCAGAAATCACTTCAGGGTTCAAAACCTTTCACCTTCAAGATTCTTGGTTTCAGTAGACCAATTTAACTATATTACAGATTTTAAGGTTTTTTTTATTCTCGTTATTGGGGCTGTAAGCCTTGCAGGTAAGGAACTGGTTGAATATTGTATACGTGGACATCGCTTAAGCCTGCTTTCCACCATCAACCAATGAACTCAACCTATGACACTTTATAGCGCTCATGCCCTCCTCATAAGATAAATCCGCACGGATCCCCGTCCCACTACGGTAATATTACAGGGAGGAGGTGGCCTCCACTGAAAATGATTCCGGGTAGGCTTGCTGACTAGACACTGTGAGCACAGCTGGATCAAGGAAGACAACATTGCATGCTAAAACATATGAGTATATTAACCCAGTCACACGGGAACGTCCGTCAAAGAAGAGGTGCTTAATTCAATAGATATGACAAATGCTCACTCAATAGCAACTCTCATTGCACATTCTGTAGTGAGCCAAACTAGAATATAGCTCAATGAATAGTTGCTCATAGTCATAATCAGAGTCTGTCATTTGTTTTCATATGCTGTAAGTAAACATTCCACACTATTCACAGGAATCACTCATACGCGTCATGTTAATATGTTTGTCTCATATCGCTAAATACCCATCAGCACATTTATGTTGTGCTAGCATAATAAGATAAAACGTGGCATATGTTTGGCAAATTTATGTTATGCTAGCAAATTATGATAAAACGAGTGGGTAGATTGCACAAAAATATTCTTCTCGCGCCATTTCTCATGGTTAATTTATCACCCACTATGCTTGCTGTGAAGCACGAGGGTTAATGTGAGCATATCTCAGATCGCACCATGGTCATCGTTGGCATCTAGAGCAATATACAATAATAACAACAGTGAGCCGTTGTCAAAACATAGCAAAACGCTGTTCGTCCTTCACTCTAATCCATGAGAGAGATACCCAATCACCGTAGTACATTTCCTTCCGCAATGTCTCTATAAGTGGTTATCCATAATTTCACATCGACGTGAAGGGTTGCTTGTGATTAACAAAGGGATTGCTTGATATATTACATTTGGCTAGTTAGTTAAAGCTGAAAATAACAACATGCACCGGACTGAAGATCTCAAAGTTGAAACGGTACGTTTTGACGCAGCGTTTACTTACTTAATTTACTCTATATTCCTCCCGCGTGAATGTACATCTAGAGATAGAATATTTTCCTGCAGTAGCGTCTATTGCAATGGAATGTAAATGTCATAAATGTAGCCTACAGCTCGAACAGATTAATGCGCGATGGGTCTTTCACAGCTCCCACACCGGAGTTATCATTCATGAAAGACAACCCACAGCTAGAGTTACATATTTATTGCATATCCGGCGGTTAGCTTCCCAGCGTCAGTAACCACATATTCTTACACATAAGTCTGCGTTCTATTCTCTATCTAACAAAAAATAGATAAATAAGCCTAAATCAACTTATACTTCGAAGCAAAAATATCGCTTTAGTTGGCTGTTACAAATAATATGCAACATGCATATGTGTCACTTACAGGCTCGTCAAAGCGAATGGCTTTGACGAGTGATAATGTCTGAGTGATGTTTGTCTGAGATTCGGCTGCTTTTCACAAGTGCTGTTACGGTGCAAACACTGTTAAAGTGATTATCGCTTATTAATATACCATAGTCGGAGTATAGATAGTTACATTAATAAGATGACATCATTGTGCGGTTCTGTTTAATGAACTTTACTGGCATTAATATGTTTCACATGTGAAAAGTGCAGAGAGAAAAATACATCCGTAATGTCGCTACTGCTGCCCGTAAGTTGCTGTATTATCAAAGTACACTTCAATATCAATATTTTCGCAGAGGGTTAATACAAGACGCTAATGCTTATCACTCGGTATTATCACATGCTAACGCAGTTCCAATCAGTTATAAAAAACGATACATGATTGTGCTCACCCATACAGCTCACAGCGTGATATTTTTTGTGCGTTCCCCATTACCGGTCCATTCCCATCATTTATATTGTTCGTATGTGAAGTGTGCAGAGGGGAAAAAGTAATCCATTAAATCGCTAGAGCTTCCCATAAGTTACTGTATCATCATAACATATTTGTGCAAAGTTCGATATTACTATTTTCGCAGAAGGTTATTACAAGGGCCTATGCGTAATAATCGGTAATATCACATGCTAAAGGAGTCCCGTAAGACATTCGCAGTTCCGATCAGTTTAAACAACGCACATGAGGATGCTCACGCATACAGAACTAAACCTAATGTTTTATGTATGTTCCACATTCCCGGTAAATTCCATAGCGTTATAGTACAAATGGATGATTAATATTCCTATCCTTGTCTTGCCCTGGATTCTGTGATGTCCTTGGCGGATGGTCATTACAATTCTGGTGATTAAATACACACACAGAATGCGAGATGCAAGATAACTCGCTAGATTCAATAATGTCTTGCTCATTATGACTATCAACCGTGATGGTTAAGACCGACTACTTGATTTTTGCAATTTTCCTTTATCAGCACTCAATGGCACGTGTATTTGTCTTTTAAATTCCAAATAACCTTTCAGTGCTCTGAAAAATGATTAAATTCAATCAAACGCGGGTGTACGGCGGGAGTAACTATGACTCTCTTAAGTTAGCCAAATGCCTTGTCATCTAATTAATGACATAAATGAATGGATTAACGAGTCCCACTGACCCGATCTACTATCTAGTGAAACCACAGCCAAGGGAACGAGCTTAGCAGAATTAGCGGGCAAAGAAGACCTTTTAGAGCTAGACTTAGTACCTTGACATTTGCAAGGATGATATTGTGAACAACGTTTGAAAAACTTGTTCTATATATCGTCATTGAGTGTTTATGGTGGGTTAAAAATAGTTTGTTAGATGCATGAAATTCGTTCATTTATTTGCTTCTCGCCAAATTATATGGCTAACGACAATTACGGTATTACAAGTGTAGAAAACACGTTAAATCAAAATTGCATTAGCTGTGATGTGATCTCTACTGATAAGGATAATATCAGACTGAATGAAAGATACATATTATATCATGTCTGGACAAAATAAATTCTTCTATATCGTTCTTGTAAAAATGAAGGCCGCTTCCAAAGTTTTCTCAGTTACGCTCTGTTTTATTGACTAGACTTGCTAATTACACAGTTCATCTTTTGTCCCTTTTTGTGGACTACAAATGCAATGCCTGGCAACATGCTGTTGTATTTTTGATCAAACAAATAATGAGACTACTTTAGGATTCGAAATGATTTATAAATGTGGTGATATACGGACGGTGGTTAAAGGAATATTTAGAATCATCCTCTTACTTGCGTGCTGCTCATTCCGGATGGTCATGAGGCCTACAAATATCATTGCCGGGCATGTCTAACAATGTATTTCTATAACATGCAAAAGGAAAGATATTTCACAATTTTAATTTCATATGATCTAGTGTACAATGATTCCCTGATTGAACGGCAACAAGTAACAAAGCGGGGGATACGGTAAGAACATATAAAACAATCACGCCACTGCACACTATAAGATTAGTCAATCAAAGAGCTTTGCCAAATGAAACCACGTCCTCGTTTTGTGTGTGTTTCGTCTTTTGTCATGAAATGTTTGCCATAAACATTTGCATCACCTTTCTGTTCAAATTTGATTTAACCAAAAAAAACCAGTCATTATGAAAATAATAATCTATACGTATGTTGGCACCAAATAGCCAAACTATTAGCTACAAGACAAGCACAGTGAGCTTGATAATTTGTTTAACATGATGTCAGGGGTAAAGCCTTGATACTAATCAGTTGAGTAGTAATATATATATATATATATATATATATATATATATATATATATATATATATATATATATATATATATATATATATATAATATATATATGTATTATATAATATATATATATATATATATATATATAGTATATTTATATATATATATATATATATCTATATATATATATATATATATATATATCCATATATATATATCTCTCTCTATCTCTCTGTCTCTCTCTCTCCCTCTCTCTCTATTATCTCTCTATCTTTCTCTCTATATATCTATATCTCTCTCTCTCTCTCTCTCTCTATATATCTCTCTATATATATATATATCTATATCTATATATATATCTATATATATATATATATATATATACAAACGCTCGCAATAAATGGTTACGTTTATCCTTAGTCAGTAATTATCAATATAAATCTGATAATGCAGCAAAATCGATTTTTTTGTTATTGGTAATACATCATAAAATAAATCATGTGATGCCTGGCCTTTCCAAAAAGAAACAAGTACACATGGTATGGATTCCACCACGCTGCGATATCCAAGAAAACGAACTGGCAAATATAATATCAAAAGTAACAAAAAGTGGCATAAAAATATCTCAAGATGACATAACAAAATAGGGCAAATACAATTTAATGAATCCACAACCTTCCACAAAAACTCTCTTTAATACAGAAGACACGAGGTAATATATAATAGGATAATAATGGGACGAGCAAATCTTAATTACTACAACGCAATCATGGACAAAGACGCAAAATCCAAATTACTTATTTTGTCATCAGAAAAAGGAAATATTGACCTTTTTCTCTTGCACTGTGATAAACATTCAGCACATCGAAAACTATCAATAGAGGAAATTAAAAGGCAAACGTTGCCTAACAATATTAAATAAATGCTCACAAATAAAAATATAATCCTACATACAATATATTTCATCTATAAACAGACAAAGGCTATAATAAGTGGGATTCATTAATTCTCCTGCTCATAACTTGTATTCCTCGCTATCATAGGTTTCTAAGGGCCTCTTTTCGTCCCCCTTGACCCCACTAGAGCAGCCCCTAGTTGCAGAAGATTTATTGATCATCACGCTATACTGTCCACAACTTTCAGAAGCACTTAGTTCCAAATAAAACATGAGCCTCAATAAAATAAATACACATACTCATTATTCAGGGAATTCACTGAGCATTTGATTAAATAATGCGGTTCATGTGTTCCCATGCGCCGATGTGTTGTTGTTGTTTCAAATGTAGCGCTGTTTGCCTTCTTTTGGCCATTTGCAACGATGCGTCAATTTTGCTGTCCACGAGCTCCTTAAGATCCGTGTCAGCGGCGCTTATTAATGCCATGGTTGTTGATAAAGCACAAATATTCTCTTGCTGGCCTTTAATTTCTGATTTTCATCTACTTTTTCTTCCGCACATGCAGGGCATTTTAAGTAGCCCAGTAGCTCTAAGGATGTGATAATCAATATATAATCATTGTTAATGATCGTAAATCTTCCTATTTTTGCAAAACGTACTTGCTCTGCCAGTGCAGTTGTCAGCTACACTGACATTCGCCTGCTTGTATTGTCAAGCATTACCTTCGGTCTTCTCGATGTCACCGTGGTATATGTATGCATATGCATATATATATATATATATATATATATATATATATATATATATATATATATATATATATATATATAGATATAGATATATATATATATATATATATATAGAGATATATATATCTATATATATATATAATATATATATCTCTAAATATATATATATATATACAGATATATCTATAGATATATATAAAATATCCTATATATATATACATATATATATATACGTATATATATATATAAACATATATATATAGTTATATATATACATATATATATATACATATATATATATATATAAATATATATATATATCGTTGTTTATGAATATATCATCAGCACATACTCAGCTCTTTGTAAAATGGATATCTATCGCCGTTCAATCCATTCAATTAACACGGACTCCGTGGGTAACATCCTGTCACTTCACTGGTGAACACCACCTGATACATCATGATCAGAGGACAGACAATATCCTCAATCACTCCAAAGGAAGAGATTATGACAGGAACATATACCTTGAAATCCCATTATATCCTTTCAAGCTTTACAGCAGAAGTATTATATGATGGGCATGCTAATCAACACTTACCAAGCCCTTTTCTATGATCACAATGTCCACTGTATGGCTGTACCTGGTGACAAGGACATCTACCAGTCACAGTATAAGTGATTGCATTTGTAACTAATACTTGCGAGTAACAACAAAAAAGTATGTGCTAAAGTGCAATTGAAAACTTATTCTCTTTTCTTAAAAAAATGTTGGCTCTTCCCGATTCCAGTTTGTTATTGAACGTTTTCGCTCTGACGGAAAACACTGCATGCTGATCACCGTTCATTAACTGTAAGTTAATACATTATACATAGTTTAGCATGCTTCATATTAATATTCATTATTATAACCTTGAATATGACTTTGGAGCAAATTGTTTATTTTCAGAATCCACCAATTTAACCAATTCACATTTGTCACTTCATATGTCTATGCTAATGAACCAGTGTCCTTGGTGGATTATTACTCTGATCACTCTCGTTGCCTTAACCTTGATGTGTCCTAAGTGGATTGTTTTTACAATGCTTGTTGTTCAAGAAACAGATATGATGCGAAAAGCAACATTAATTATTAGTTAAAATAATGTATTGGATCATTATGAACGCTACATGAAAATGGCTATTATTTTATCACAAGAATGCACGCAGAGCAACATATTACTGGCAACTGTCACGGTATTTGTGCGTGCGAGTCCTATAGATGAATGAGACATCTGACTTAATAGGAAGTATCTACATAATGTCATGACTGGTTGAAACCGTTCCTATTTTCCGTTTCTGGCAAATCTTTACAAAGTTTACCTTGACTGATCATGCAGATAGACAAAACGACTAAGATAACGCATGAAATGTTTATAGTATGACGCGCAAAAGCGACAGAGATGAATAATTGACAACATATTACAGGCTTAATGCAATCGCGCCGCTTATCACTTTGAATGTGTCAAAATAAAAACAATTATAAAATGCATGTTATCTCAATATTACAATAGCTAATGTTCATCTGTTAAGATCACGCCTAGAAAAAGTGGCCATGCGCGCTGTAGCCGCGCATACATTACTAAAAGTCACTAAAACCGATAATCTTTTATCACAGCTGGGACATAATTACGTACTGCATGACTCCGGATTCAATCAAACAGCATATTTGTAAAATCATATTCAGAATAACGGCATTATTTTAAATAATTGTTCAGAAAGGAAGGTTGGCGTATTTTAAAACCAATACATGAAGAGCTACCGCCCCCCCCCCTCCCTTGCACTCGGTAATTACTTTACAGTAATCTGGCTGAGGTGTAATCAAAGGGCTTACAGATGATAGTAGATAATTGATTTAGTGGCCACTGATGTCAACTGCACTCCAAGGCAAACCGATATATTACATAGCTTATAAAGGAACCTGATTAAGACCAAGTGTACATGAGCGAATAATTGATGAGACCTTGGATAGATAATCTAGTGTCCTTGGTCTGGATTAAACGAGTTTTGGACTTTACTAGCGCTATATTTACTGACGCATTTGAATACATGTCGTAGCATTCTCTGAAACGCTGTCTCTGAAGGATGCGCAGTTAATTAAACTCTAAACTGATTGCCCACACATCTTTGTGTCCGTCAAAGAGAATGCTGTTGGTGATTTTTCATGCCTTAACTGGCTCCTCAACAAATTGTGCATTATTGGGGGTAGTATACCGAAAACTGTTGTATACTGCAGAAACGTGCCTTCAGTGGCACATTTGCTTGGCATGTTCCTTGACACACTAGGTGACAAGGCCTACCGTCATTCGTAGCCCTCATTCGATTAATGCCACTTAGCAATGTTCCTTAGAGGCTCGGCTGAACTGAACAAAAGAACATGTATTGGAAGACTTTTCCAAAGTAACATTGATCATACGTATTGCGTTTCCTAATTCAGTATTTGGAAATGGGGTAGATAACCTAATGTTCGGGCAGTAGTCAATAATGGCTGTCTACGCTCCATGGATTTGTACATTCAGCAGAATGGCAGCCAAACATTCTCTATCATTTACTATCAACCACGGAACACGTAATTGAGAACTACCTCCAAAGCCCTGTTATCACTTGTGAAAGGTCATGAATGTCGCTGAACAACAGCGCATAGCTACTTCAAACAGGACGGTGTGCAACAAGAAGCTTCGACCAATGGTGCCAGTGCTTTTATGTGTTGCGACGTTTTGAAACAACATTTGACAGCCTCTTGTCTAAGCCCTTGGATTTCAACCCCAAATAAATACTGCCCTCTCAATAGAAAAAGCCAGCAAGACAGGGAGTGTTAAAATGGTGTTTCGTTGGGTTGGGAATAGCGCCCACCTCTTTGGATTCTTCTATTGTGTAGTGGCACTAACCAAGGTAACATCATTTGTGCTGTCAACTTTCGAGGGCGCACAAGTATATCTCTTCCTTTTGGGGGATGTGAAAAAATAATTATCAGAGGTCAGAGCCTTTGACATTTCCCTCAACTTGTCCTGCTGGGCAGACAATTTATCGAAATTCTTATGGCGTTGGCGACATACAAAAAAGTCAACTCGGACAACTGTCTAGGACACTGTCTGTAACTTGGTAGAATGTAAACAATACGCTCAGCGTGATGGCAATCATGGAAAAGGCTACGTCTGACGTATTTCTTCAAATTCGATCAGTCAAAAATTAAATTGCAGTTGACGCACTTGGTATCGACAAACCCTCGAAAACATGCATCTATCGCAATGATGTTATCTCTATCACTGTCGGCTGCATCTGCATTAGACGTAAATAACGAAACCTAAATTCCGCATGAAGAAACAGCGCCAAAACCCGTGGGACGCCCCCTAATTCTGGACGTCATTCAGTGTACTCTCATTAGATGCATGTCTAATGAATATTCGGACGCATATTCTTTAGACCGTGGCTTGTCGTAGAATCTCGGGCGAAAAGCGTTGGGGAACCACTGAAGTCTCGGACGCAGACTTATATTGAACGATATTGTAAAATAATGATGTAATAATGTCAATATCGCATACCGTTGCCCCTCGCTGCTTAACCTCGGGTGGAACATGACACCCACTTAAAGCATAGGGCGTTAAATCCGCTGTAGAATGCATTCAATATTATTCGGGTTCCAAATGTGTGATATACTAAAGTCTTCCTCATGCTATTAATCAGTCTGTACCTAACACTTAAATAAGACCTTAATATATATTTCGCACAGGTCACTTACGTGCATATGCAATCAGTAGGCATGGTATTATGGTCTTCTGTAGTGCAGAGACGAGGCCTCTTATATGATAGTGATTAAGATATATATATACACTGATGGTAAGAATATATCCTATAAGTTTCTACCATACATTGATAAAAAAAATCAGACAGTTTGACAAGATATTATATTCAGATGATAATCCTCCCGCCGTAATTTATCATCATTTCTATCCTGCCAGTGGCTGTTTGTATGTGCAATACAATCAGAAAGCGACGTCAATATGTGATATTGCTTATGTTAAACTGTGCGAGTCTTTAGGGCATGCCTTTGGCCAAAGCCAAATTGCCCCAAATCTTGACATCGACCAAAGAGCCGACTGGAGGCTAATGAAGAGTAGGGATGTTTCTGACGCCGTTACCTACAGGCCAGATGACCGCGTGTTAATTGCTTAGGTGCCCCAAACCGTATTAACGAGCAAGGGAGATATATCAATTTCCATCGAGTGACAAACTGTTCGTGCGAGGCTGATAGTAGCTATTCAGAGGAAATCTTCGTATGGCAGTTAATAATCCATATCAATGCCCAACCGCGCCTAGGTTTCTTAGTGATGCTAGGGGAGCCCTCGAAGCTTATTTATTTTTGCACGGAACGACCCGCTATTCCCCCTAACTTGAATGTCATCATGATGAAAGGCATGTGAATAACCTTGGCCGATAACTCAGAAAGAGGAATCAACCTTCGCAAAAAGTCCAAGTGTCGTCATTGCGCTGTAGATAAATGGAACAGGCTCCCATTTGAAAATCAGAGTTGTCGCCGATAATGTCAAGCAGTAATATCAAACCGTGTAGGACAAACAAGATACTAGGTCGCATAAAGGTGTACCCAGTAAGATATTTACTGTCTTCATGAACACGTTGTTGGACAATATATCGCCTTCACGGGGGTTTCACATATACCGAATGTGTCAACCACAGCAACACTGTTGCGATTAAATATCAAAAAGCGAGCATGAGTAAATGTCTAATTGCCATTTTGTAAAATGTTCTTCCATCATCCATTCATTTGCACGTAAATAGAAATAGGCAAAAGAATAAATGCTAACAATTAGATTTGATATCTTCTGTTTTTGCAACACCGTTACACTGATACAGATTTGAGCCTCTAAGCTGACATAAGCGCAATGTATCTGAAGGGCTCGAGCTTTTCAATTAAGCGGCAGAAGAAAACGGGATAGGACGCGATAGTCCAGCTATCAAAAAACTGCGAATGTGCACGAAAGGAACAGCACGCGGCGCGATGAGAAAAAAAGCTTGGCATTTGCAGCCGACGGGGTATTGACAGTGTTGACGATGGCAGTTGCCAGGTATCGGCTAGTCTGAAAACCGCCAAATCATTCCACCAGTGTGCTTCTAACACCGCAATTACCTAAGAAGATATAAGCAAATATGCCTTAATCACGCATTTTGGTATCTGCATTGCTTTTGTCGAAGGCTATTGTGTTGCCACTAATGAAATATTTAGAACTGCCACTTATTTGATGCGTACGAACCGACGATTTTATATTAAAACTTTTAGACGATAATCGATTTTAATGATGTTATCAAGTACCATACTTCAAGGTTCATACTGCAAGGAGCACTATGTCAGCAGTAGTATTACGGTTAAACGTACAATAGACATGAGTGTTACAGACTCCAAGCTACAAATGCGACAAGCATCGTTCTGTTTATTTTTCCACGAGGATGCTGTACATTTACGCGATAGTCGTCCAAATTCATGCAATCATACAAACAACGGTACGTCATTGCACATGACAGATTCAACGCATGCATAAACATCATTTCCAATTTAATGCACGCATATTAATGATATGGTATGTTTACTAATGGAACAATGCAAACTCAGATACCTTTGTGATAGAAAATCCCTTGAACACAAACATAATTACACATATTTCAATAATGCTTAAAGGCACTTTTTAGGGCCAGGTTATCGATACATTGTCTATGATTCAGTGTTCCCAACATTCTAATTATGCCAATTTATACCGTTGAATGATGTTTGTTATTTCAATATTTCAAGGCTAAACCCCGTCCCGCCTTGAGCTTTATCATATATTATTCAAACATTGAATGAATGATACATTAACAGCAGTAACCATGCGAGCGATACATTGTTGTTTCGCTTTAATGGTCAACCCGTGCAATAATATTATGGGAAGCTTTCTTTCAATTAAGAATTGTTATATTACAGGTTTATTGATTCACCTAATGGGCCATCACGAGAAAGATTAATGCTGATTGATAAATCTCGCAATTTTGGGTATGCTTACTCTTGTTTGTTATAAAACAGGTATATCGAGTTTTAAATTGATCATTAATGGAGATGGTGTGTGCATGTACATTGTGCGTCTATCATGTTGACAATTATAGAGTCAAACATTAATTTTACTTTGTCTTTTTACTCTGTGGTCTAATATGATATTACGTACTGAATATCAACAAATAAGCATTTGAGTTATTCGGTACAAATATAGAATAAAAATTTATATGAGCATTTGGAGTAATTGCTGATTTTTATTTAAATTTCGACAATTGTAAGCAAATGACAGCAAAATTTATGAACAAATTTGTTTTTTCAATGTGTAACACTTTGCTTATTTTACATAAATGCTCATCAGGCATCTTATTTTTGTAACAGTATATCCCGCTTAAGTGCACGTAAACAATATAGCGCATTCATCTCCCCGTGCTTTTGAAATGTACCAATAACTACCGCCTTTCTGTTCGCCTTGAATATTAAGTAACTGCACCATGGGCTAGTGCGTTGTTTCATGACAGGTGCTTACAAAGTAAACTTTGATATAATGGGTGGCCGTCTCATGAAAGCGCTCCTAGTTTTCTCAAAGCATTTGTTATACCCATCCGAACACGTGAAATATTTCCATATCCACCGTAGATTAAATGCTATAAATAATGAACAGGTGTTTTGGTGGCTTGTTGGTTATGTATGGCCAGAAACGCGCCACACACACACACATACACACACACACACACACACACACACACACACACACACACACACACACACACACACACACACACCTGTGTAAGGTGCCAACCGAGGACAGTGCAATTTTGCTATTCAAACGAGGACAATTTATAATCGCCGTTATTGAGCATGACAATGACGGATATGCATCTGAATATAATATGAGATTTAGTTAAGCGTCTAAAAACTTTATTAATACTAGTTATTAATTGCGAGAAATTTCCTATCAAACCGAGGACACGCACATCATATGTTCCACACTATCTAACCGAGGACACGCATATCATATGTTTTACGCTATATAACCGAGGACACGCACATCATATGTTTTACTCTATCTAACCGAGGACACACACGTTGCATGTTTTACTCTATGTAACCGAGGACACGCATATCATATGTTTTACTCTATCTAACCGAGGACACACACGTTGCATGTTTTACTCTATGTAACCGAGGACACGCATATCATATGTTTTATTCTATCTAACCGAGGACACCCACGTCACAATCTTTTACTCTGGCAGACAACTTTCTATACTTGAAGGGTTGGAAGATTTTCTCTTAACGAAGAAATGCTTTTCGTATTGCCTCTCAATGCTTTAATTGATCCTCTAAATAGCCCACTTAAACCTCTTCGATACGATGTAGGGTCTTGCATAACTCGTTTTCGATTGGGGACAATCCCTCGTGAGTTACTCTATCGCCGTCTGGTCTTTCCTTCTTTTTGTAGTCGCTCAGAGTCACTCTAAACGCTTGCAAGGGTGATCTCATTGAGGATTTTCCATGAATCTTCTTCCTTTTCTTTCTGACACCTAACACTTTCCGCTTTTGAATATTGTGAGAAGTGCATGATGACTTTCGTCAAAGGTAGCATTTTCACCTTGTTAAGTTTGTTGTCGTTAACGGTTCTGGAGGCGTTCGCGGAAATGTAATCTTTCCAGTTGAGATCGCACAATCTCGCAAATTCGGTCGCGTTTGTGAGCATTGTTTTGTTACCTTGAATGATTGCCTTTCCTTCCACCATCTTTGAACAGCGGTTGAGGGATTGACCGCATTTAAGCACAAGGCTTGTTTTTTTGTAGGTGTTTGATGCCTCGTCATAGCCAGCTATGGCCTTCACAGCTTAAATGCCATCCCAAAAAAATATCAGGATTAATAAAACTTGAGAGAGGGCGGCTGATACTGTGCGTCTGTGCCCGAAGTTGCACCAGCACCCTTCCCGATCTCCGTAGGGTCTGTCGTATATCGTTATGCTGGTCTTTGTCGTGGAATTCTCTTTGCCGATGTAAAGAATCAATTCGTCATTTCTAACAGCTCGTCCGATTTTGTCATCCATCATTCCTAATAAAACTTCATGCAGCTGTGTCGTGACCCCATGTGGTGCAGGGAGCAAGAGTTTGCAACTGAGAGCTGGTCGACCCTTAAAAACAGAACCCGCAGCCCCTGGGGATTTATGCTTCCACAGGTTCGTTGTGACGAGGTAAATCAAGCAGTCTTGACATGGGGCATAGTCATCAGGATTGGCCAACCTATTCTCGCAAATGGTTGACACCAGTTTTAACAGGCTTATTTAAGATGGATAACAAATATTACCAGGGTCAAAAATGCAGAAGGGCAACACAGATTATGTTGTTATTTTCCCATGCTTTATTGAATACATTCAAACACAGCATTATTGGTATGTGTAATTGTTATCCGGTACACTCAGTCATCACTTCGTGGATATAACAGTGGTGTGAAGCAATATAGTTAAATTTATACATGTGTATGGTTTCAAACATCTTAATTATGACAATTTCAGCGGGTACATAAGTGCCGGAGGTCTTGTGGTCCTTTACAGAATCCACATGGCGGTTAAACCTGCTTTCGGCTTTCAAGTTCAGAAATTGCCATGTTTGTGAGGCACCCTGTTCTTGAGCAGTTTGCGAAGGCAATGCGCATGATCAAATTGTTACGCAGAACTGTGTGATTGGACACTGTTGGCTTTGATATAGAAGCAAATATTAAGCTTGCTTCTCGTGCCCGATCTCTTTGCATATATGCCTGTATATCATCCGGATTAATCATCTCTATTGACCCAACAGTCTTAAGTCTCTCCGTGTCCCGCTTTCAGAGTGAGTGTCCAAACACTAATGCAGCGATTAAGTTCTTGCATCATTTCCACATTGCAGTTACCCTGGCCAATGGCGGCCGTATTTGATACATTCCGAGTGAAAAGCTTATCTGAGTATAAGTACGTGCGGCATGTATTTGGCAACCACTCTTTGGAGGACAACTTTTTTTCTACAACTCTGGCAATAGCTTCAGTGGTCTCATCAATGGGCAGATTAACCTCTTTCAAGATGTACGAAGCTTGTAGTTGGTGCTTGTCAGCCTGATGGGGTTTCAAGCTCCAACCCTGGAAGGTCATCAGGTAAGACTTGAAGTCAGCAAGTATTTAGAGTATTTAATGGCAAAATAATAATAAATTGTCATATAAATTGATAATATGTTAATAATATATATCTACAGACCACCAATCGTTAAAAGTACATATAACTATTTAGTTTTTTTCGCCTGCTCGAACGTATCGATTTAAATGAAAACACAATTACCATAACTTGACTTGACAGTGGTGGAGATGCTTGTTAGAGGTGATTGACCCCGATATATCTTTCCGTGAACACAGAAGGCAAGAGATTTTGTAGCGCTATTGTTAATGTACATCAAATGAACACAGTGGGATGATGTTTCAAATGTTTAACTAAGTGTGTTACTGCACAACATGCCCTACACACTATATAGAGTCAACACACACGCTACAATACTGCTCAACACACACACACACACACAGATTTACAAAATAGACGGTAAACGCATACAGAACACAATCGCACCCATCAAAGCCGCCGATATTGATATATTGTCGACTTTCCAATACCACGAAAAGTTCACAAGCCAATTATCGCTGAAGAAAGGCATCTGTATCATTCACTTTACATTTACTACAACGTCGTGTAACTGTTATTTGCTAGTGATAAGGTCTTCATGATTGAGCTGTGGTTGAAGTGTAGAAAATGATTAGGTCCGTGCACATCGAATTGCCTCAGGTCAATTGAACCTGGCGCAGTTTGCATCGATTCAAAAATGAGTAAGGTTTTTTAAATGTTCGCTTTTTAATGCCCTCACCTACGACCGCTGATTTGTTTTTTTCAAACTAAGTAATAGATCTCTATGACGTTTCAAAAGTGATTGTGACGAGCTGGGCGCATCGTTTTGATCAGGTCGCAGGAAATGCTGACGCGGACGGCGCTGACGAGACTTGACGAAAAACACAACCAAGCAAAGCTGATAGCCAATGATGGATTTATCGTAAACTTCTAGTGATGAGGTTTTATACAAGAAGACATTCGGATATCAAAAAGTCTTAATCGAGCTTGAACAAAACGGGCCGTGACGCGTGCTTTCATCAACATTCATTTGTTATGTTATTAATCTGGCTAATCCCCACTCAAGCAACTACAGGGAACAACGTTATCCTATAAACGAAAGAGCACGCATATGTTAGGGGAAGAAGTTCAGTATAACAAATAGTGTCAGAGTCCGGAAATCTGATAACTTCTACTGTTATCCGAACACATCTTCCCGGTACAAGCGCTCTACATGCTCTTTCCTACAGAAAACAAACAGCTGACAATTGCTTTGCCGAGAAATCGCACGAATCCTAATCCAACCATGTCGCAGAGCAGCAGCAGCGATGACAGACACCCCGACACCCACGAGCAGCCAACAAACACAGAGGAGAGACGGACGAACTCAGATGCGAAGGCAGTTACAGACATGGCAGCTGTCATTACCGGAGACTTCCGCCTCCTTGCCGACAACCAGGTATCGGCACACGAGCTCCAGTCATCCACAAAGAGCCCCTCCCTGACAGCCCGGATAAAAAATACGAGCAGCAGTTATCATAAAACGTTGAGGATTTTCTCCATAGATCCACAACTTATATGAGGCTAAATAAGGTGCCTCCCACACTGCAGTGTATCGTTACCCACCGACGTCGCAGAAAATGTGAGCCGACTGACCGCCCCAATGGGCTTCCATTTCGCCAAGGAGAAACAGCAAAACAAACTCTCTCGTCTTTTCGACCGCGAACAAGGCAAGAGAGAATCCATTGAGGACTACGCGAAGGACCTCACGGATATCTTATCGCGAACCATTACGGTTAGGGCCGTGTGAGTGCAGCTATTCACGAAAGGCCTCCGCAAGGAAATCGGTACCTGGGTACAACGATTTGACCGCAAAACCCTCATCGAGGCAGAACAGGTTACACGCCGCTTTGAAATATCAACCCAACAAGGAGCAATGCCGCACAAACATCAACCTCGCCTGCTCCATATGCAGAAAGATGTAGGCATGCTGGTTCTACCTCTCGCTTCCAGGGTAACTAGCATCGCCCGTTACTGACTCTGTGAGTATCGGGCCAGACCTTCAAGACGACAACAATGGACCCACTTCAACGACCGCTGGTAATTACGGCACTAACATTTTACACCACAATGAGTTCACTATAACGCTATCAAATAAGTGATGCAGAGCAAACGTCGAGTCACCATGCTGTTGCTCTAGTGCTTCTTGACCTCAGCGCCGCATTTGACACTGTCGATCATGAAATCCTGATGCGTCGCCTGTCCAACAGTTTCAGCCAAAATGGAAACTGCCTCGCATGGCGCAAGTCATACCTATCCAACGAGTGTGTTTTGAAGGCCAGTATTCTGAAGCACACCAACTAAAATGTAGTGTGCCGCAGGGATCAGTCCTAGGCCCATTATTATTTACTGCCTACATATCATCACTTGGGAATCTTTTAAAGGAACAAGGTCTGCAATACCACCAATATGCCGATGACACCCTAATCTATTTCATATTCACTCCTACGCAAAAATATGCGAATGATGCACAAACCAAATTTGAATAATGCATCCAGCAGATAAAATCATGGTTGAAAAACACTTTTCTAAAACTTAATGAGGACAAAACTGAAATTCTATTTTTCGCATCTCGGTACAAATGCCAGCCTTCGTTTGGCCCAGTTATTATTGGCGATATGTGTGTACCTACATCAGATACAGCCAGAAACCTCGGTGTTCTGATGGATTCATAGTTTTCTAGTAAACCACATATTATGAAGTCAGCTCAATCTCTTTTTCATCAGAAGATAAGGCAGCACAAGGAGGTACCTGAACCAATCCACAACCGAAATTCTTGTACACGCATTCATACCATCTCGGCTTGTTTACTGCAATTCGCTGCTATATGGAGACCATTCTTACCTTTTCGCAAGACTGCAACACGCCCAAAATACGGCCGCCCGCCTTGTTGCAAAAGGAAAGCACGGGGATGACATTCAACACATCATGCTTCCTGTGGAAAAACGTATTGTTCAAAAATTCTTCTGCTCACCTTTAAGGCTGTCATTAGAACCGCGCCAAGATCCCTACAGGAACTTACTGCTCAATACCAACCTGCAAGGGAACTTCTATCGATGGACAAGTATCCTCTTCAAGTCCCCAAATCCCCAAATATGTCGTCGTACGATGCCAGAGCGTTCAGTAATGCCGCACCAAGTTTGTGGAACGCACTTCCCATCGACATTCGTCGGTCAAATACGCTTGATGTATTCAGATCAAAACTCAAGACTTTTTTTTATCAGTGCTATGACAATTATCTGCCTGCTTAAGCGCCTTTGAGCAGGATTATCTCATGGAAAACAGGGCGCTATACAAATCCTATATATATGTTATGTTATGTTACGCAATTATGGCGCGCCATCTATATGCTTTGACTAAAAAGAATCAATCTTTCACGTGGTCGCCAGAATGCCAAACGCATTTGACGCCTTGAAAAGGGCGCTGTTCTCAGGTTTTAGCCTTTCCTGATTTCAGCAAGCCATTCGTACTGTCGACTGATGCTAGTAAGCTAATTGTAGGTGATATCAGGGTTAAAGCCACTCTCCATGGCAGACATGTTTGACGCAAGGCTATAATAACATCTCTGCAATACTTCACGGAACGCATGCGATTTGACCCGGTTGTAACCTCTGACCGGGCGATAGCGAAGCGAGCGCGCGACAAACATAAACAAACAAGAATGGTCAACATGAATGGAGCTTATCGGGGAAGCTCGGAAGTAAGCCCTTCCGTGGGAAATAAAGCTGTGTTTACTGTCCACAAAAGCCGCATTTTGATGTCTTTGATTATGAACTTTCTTTATTTTATACGCTGCAGTTATTTAGGTTATATAACCAAGGCCCTGCAGTCACAAGTATTAAATTTTGGCAAATCTTATTCTAACATTAGCAGTTTTGTTGTTGTTGTGTGTCTTTTTATTTTTTCCATAAAATATGAGAACTCCCATCGGGGGGCAGGGGGAGCAGCAAATCTGGGAGCAAATGGTATATCAGGCTTTTCCCATACTCCGTTGGTAGATAAGCAACAACGTCGTTTCCCAAGAACAACTAATCGCTGCTTGTCTGTCATTTCCAATCCCGCGTGTAACTTTCAATTGCTTTTTCAGTCGATTTTCGTTTACAAATTCTTCTTCAGCACTGACTGCCGCCATTTCTAGAAACGCTTGACGGCCATGAAACGTCCGCGGAACTACTTTTTTTCGATAAATGCCTCATATTGGGCCTATTAAAAGGTTTTCCATAACGAAATTTTTATTATTATTCTAATCACACACAACAAGAAAAGTTTTTGTAATATTTAAGAGTTGACGTTTCGAAATAATATTTCGTCGCGCAATGGCCCGAATTTGCACCAAAGCGATCAGAGTATTGCAGAGGCGAATCCCAGCCTGCGCAGAAGCCGATGCGCAGGAGATCGGGTTAAAGCAGCCTCAGGGTAGATATGACATATATGGCAATTTCAATTTGAAGTGAGTCATGTTAAAGAGAAGGACCACATTGTACCAGGCGCGTTAAGTCGACGCCGCTATGACATCACCCGTACCAATGATGATGACGTCATCGATCGTTTTCCCGATCTTCACACGGGTGTTACTAACACCCTTAAATCTCTGCTTCCCCTTACGACAATTTCACTGTTTACGTCAAACTCCCCTCAATTGCGACCGAACAAGCCCGATTTGTTATCAGCAATTCATCATCCTGAAGTAGTTAGAAAGCCGTCAACGCGGTTAGCAACAAAACTACAGGTAAAGCGCGCCATTCATTATTATATCGCTTATCTCTTAGTCAGGTGAATCGGAAGACGAAATCGTGCATGAATCCATTCGCACTATTCCCGCCACTGCAGTTAGCAGGTTATCTGCCTTCCCTCGTGATCAGATAAGCTTGCCTCACTATCTTTAGATTCAGCGGACAATTATGAAACAGAAGCCATATGCGCAGTACTGATAAGCGGACTCAATGCGCTGAGTTCCGACATCGGCTCACAAAACAAGCGAACACTAATTTAAGCCGCGAACAGGTAAGGCGTCACCATGCAGAGGCTTGATCCCCAATGCAGTATAATTTTACGACTCCTCAAATACGGCACCGTTCCCACCAATAAACAAGAGGCAGACGCGTTGCACAAACGCGATTTTATTGCTGACGATCTACTGTATCACATATTAACATCTCAGGGACCGAAGCCCAATAAAGCAACTGCACAGTTAATCATCCCTCAGAACCTAAAGAAAATAAATTGCTCCTGGAAGACAAAAATCCCTTATCGACTCGGTGTCGCTAATAAACCATAACAAATGGGGGAATCCCGGGTTTCCCTTGGAAGTCCACTGGCAACGCGCGTAGTTGGCTAAGCATAATCGACGTTGTTAGGTCGACAACCGAAATCGTTCGTGAAACGCTTTAGTCCACTTCGAACTTTAAGACGTTTTAACTAAGTCTTCTACGGTAGGATAGTCAGCTTCGCACAACCGTCGGCCGGGTAAGTGAAATAGGCCACAGCAGCAGCGTCGGACACACAAAGGCTGAAGAAGCTATCAACCTATCTGCTCATCATTTAGTCTATGATCGAATATTTTCCGCTTGCCGTCATTAAACACCATGAATTATTCCAGCTAACAAGTTAACATCCATACAAAACATGGGGTCGGTTTTGGAGGCGCGAAGAAGCACAACTTTTGCACCCATTGACACAGAATATCAAAAATACGCTTGTTATCAATATCTGCTGCAAACATGAAATAAGCGATGTACCATAAGAAAATGTGAGGCGTGGCTACAAGAGCGTTTTTTCACAGCAATATTTTATTTACATCATAATCTAAAACTATTTTAAGTCTCTTTCCTCAGAGCTAGTAGGATCATACTCTTTCGCGGATATCAGCAGCCCCAACCATCCCTAATATTTGCCTTGTCTTTATTTTAGTTAGTCTTGTAAGTCTCATTCTCACCGATTCCAATGATGTGTTCATAAGATGAAGCCTTCGTCCAAATTAAGTTTAAACCAACTTACTTTGATCTCCGTCGGCTGAATCTCGGCATGCAATAGGATATTTCCTTAAAGGTGCGCGATGTTCAGAAACTGAAAGGCTCCCACTTATTACCGGGCCTAGAGTTTGTGCTGTTTCTGTTGCCACCTTAGACTGCTTTCCACATTTATATACTTCTCTGTGTCGATGCAGTTTTGTAATTGGTGGTCTGTATTTACTTAACGTAATGGCAGCAATTATTCCAAACCTCATAAGGAAACCCTAAGTAATGCTTTATTGGGCTTAAGGAAGTCCAGGAACCCCGCTGTGCAGAGCCTATTGGTATCCAGACTTTTCGTCTTTCCCCCGACAGCCCGCTCTGGACGTCCCCCGGTCAATTATCGAGCCGCGATATCAATGACTATAATTACATACAATGGCTTGGAAACTTGGAATCGGAAACCAAAACTCTGTTTATGTGCGATTATTCATATATGTGCGTGCCAGATTGTTTGTGTGTGTTTTTTGATACATATATATATATATATATATATATATATATATATATATATATATATATATATAGATATATATATATATATATATATATATATATATATATATATATATATATATATATATATATATATATATGGATCCATATATATATATATATATATATATATATATATATATATATATATATATATATATGCATGTATATTTATATATATGCATGTATATATGAACATATATACATTGATGCATATATCTCTATATGGACATATATTTATATATATATATATATGTGTGTGTGTGTGTGTGTGTGTGTGTAAATACATATATACATGTATATATATTCTGATCAGCTGATCAGATTCGGAGATTAGTCGGACAACTTAACCCTGCTAACGACGTATGACGGGGTTTTACCTTTGCATAATACCTAGCACGTAAGGGTACACTTTTTTGCCATTTTGTACCTTGTTCGACGGGTTTTACATTCGCATTATGCCTTGCACGACGGGGTACGCTTTTTTTCCATTTACATCTTGTACGACGGGTACGGGTTTTCGAGGTCCCGCGGCACACCCCTACCCGAGATAAAGCCTACCCCCCCCCCCCATCCCATCCCACCTTCGAACAGCAACCAACATATCCAGCCGCTTTTATCAGTTCAAACACCGCAGACTGCAGCGCCACTCGTTTTCCGTTTGATCAAACGATAAACGAAAAACGAATCGATTTGGTGTTATCCGTCTTTCGTAGTGGCACATGAAAAACGGTTTACGGTTTAGCCCGTGTTTTTCGTTTTTGGTTCTTGGTTTTGATAAACGAAAAACGAAAAGACGGTATATACACGGACCAGTTCTAAGGCGTGGTATACAGTACGATGCAAATCAGCCCGGTGCGAGTGGTAAACAGTACGATGAAAATCAGTTTGGTTCTATATGGAACCTAAGACCAAACATTGTGCCATATTTGAGTACCATATTGAACCATTGGTTCCACATAGAACCCTGCAACAACCCTTATTTTTAGGGTGTGTGACCCTCAATATTGCACACATTAAATGAATTGTGTAGTTTGCAAACGTAATCTGCGTCGTCAACTTGTCCAATCAGAAACCTCCATGCTTGTTGATGATTACACACTTGTATCAACCCCCTTTCCCCAAATGTTCAAACAGATAAGCCTTATAGCGATGACATTGAATGTCGCGGACCAGGAACGTATGTCATCAGACCGAGGGCAGGTATAGTATTTTCATGTGAAAGTCTTCTATACATTCGTCGAAGAAGCTATATTGACCAAATTGACCATATATTCCTTCAAGGGAGTTTCGGGAGCAGGCCCCCGTTGAAATCAATGGGCTTCATGACGAAAACTGTACTCATTTTCGAATGCGCTCAGGGTGATTAATTCCACTCATAAATTTAAACGAAAGAATCGACACATGTCCTTTTCATCATATCAGTTAGTCTTCAAGCAGATTCAGTCCTATATGAAATTGAAGCAGAGCTGAATGACTTAGTATCACAGGCCAAAACACGATGCTATCGGAGCAACAGAAAGGTCCTTCCTTAATTTCTGCAACGACATCCGTTACCAACCAATCCACTTAGATATGCGGCCCACCTTCCAGACTGAGTTGTATTCAGCTCCGTCATTCAGCTCCGTTATAAGAATAATGCACTTAGAATTAGGTTTCCCTGACCCTATTGATGATAATTGGTCGCTGTCCTCTGAATAGCCAAAGACAAAGGCACCTCTGTTAAGCGTAAGCGCTTGATTCACCCTGACATCTGCTCGCCGTTAGATCAAAGCTTGACCTAACGTCTCCGCAAAATATGTGCTTCTGGGCTGCTTGTTTTGTTCTATTCTTCTCAACACTCAGAAAGTCCTACGAACACCGCCCCCTACTGTTTACGGCTGCTATTAAAACCTTCTAAAGCCTTCAGACGGTACGATTTTATTGTACATCCTAGCGGCATAAGCCTCGGGGTCGTAGCACAAATTCGCTGGTCCGAAAGTATTCAGCACTATCAGCGGGTGTTACAGTGACGCTCGCATTCTGCTGCGCATGTAACGCCTCCCTTCAGGGCCCGCTCTCAAAAAACTAGGACTGGTGATAGGGGACGTCCATCCTCTCTGTTGTACAATGTTTTTTTATCTCCGAGCTCCGGGGAATAGTGGGCACCCTCATCTACAACCCTGACCTCTACTCGGGTCATAGTATCCGACGGGGCGGCGCCTCTGGGGATTTGCACCAGGGTCTTCCAGGGGAGGCTATCTGAATTTAAAGAGTTGACTTGAAGAGTTGCGTCTACCACTCCCATCTCTCCCCTGCCTCCCCACAGCTATAACCTCCGTTATTAATCAATTTAGAATTCCATTGGCTTCTTGGGTTATATTTTATAGATTATTCTTTGTTATGCCATAGTACATAATATTTATTATCATTTTGCACTTAAGTTAACGAACTACGATTCTTATGTGATATTGTATAATAACGTTATAAATTAATAAGTATCCCTTGCTGCCCACTTACATTTGACTTGTTCGTACAGTAACTCACAAAATATATCTGAAGTTAATTGTTAGGGTCTGCACATTAGGATAATACGAACATGGTGCGTGCAACAACAGGCATATAAATGGGACCAGATCAAAAATCCTGGCCGCGTATCTGGCGCTTTGCTTGAACTAAATCGCCATTTATGTGCCCTTTGGTACATGCATGTGAATTGATAAGAACTGAAGAGGAAGGCGACGCCAAATTTGACGATGGATCGCGTGAATAGCGACCACTTTGTGAAATTCGGTAAAGCCCGAAGAGGTGGGTTTGATTCGAAAGCTGCCTTCTTTGTCCGCAAGACTGACCAGTCAACTTTCCCTTCGAAATTAAACTATGGTTCGTACAACCCAAAAGCTACCGATCACCCTCCACATTCCCTAGCAGACTAGAAGAGAGGAGAGAGGATGTGAAAAGCTTGACCAATCCGACATTCGCGGTGGGACTATAAACTACCTCAACGTTTACTTCAGTATCTACAGAATGCACGTTTCACGTATTATCGCCCACCAAACTCATTATGTAAAATGTAAATAAAACCATTGTATTCATGCTGTGGGCGACTCTGATTTCGATGTCCAATTAACCATCAAACTCTCCGGGACAGCCTGTCGTTAACGATATAACAATTTGCTTTGTGCCATTTCCAATAGACCGAGAAAATTATTCATGTACCGGGGGGGGGGGGTTTCTTCCCATGAAAAAGGGTAGGGGTGAGCCGCCATGGGAAAATCGGACCATATCTATACCAAGCCAAAGTGAGAAAGGGGTACCATTTACATACCATATCTTCTGCAAAAAAAACCATTAATATACAATTATTTTTTTTAAGGGTCACCAATACATTTAAATAATTTATGATCCTAAATCATATCTAGACCACTTCAAGGAGCTACATCCATATGCCAAACTAACTATACGGAATGAAAAGGTACGTTTATTAAGCTTCGCAACTTTGCTGATACTGTGGTCAGTCCAAACGGTGCTCTGGTTCGTAACAGCAAGTTAGTTAGTTAAACTGCTAAATAGCGGCCACTAAATAAACCGATGTGTGACTCGGGCCCGCAGGCTAAACGTGCCCTGCTGGTTGTCAAACAGAACCACAGAACCCACTGGGATTTGCATTGGCCTACCGGCCGCTATCTTTTATGAAGACATAGAAGATAGCAGCCGGCCGGCCAATGCAAATCCCTATGCTAGAACCTACAACATTGAGTTCCCTCGAACACTGCACCGAAAATCTCTGTGGGAATATACACCCAGGACAAAACTCAATAATTAGGCCTTAATGGTGATCATCGCTCATTTTTCGGCAAATTTTCTCAAACTGATTTTGATTTAGCGGCAAATTAGAAACTCACACATAAGGGCTTACTTCCGAGCTTATTCGATAAGCTCCAACGCTGCTTGTTTATGTTTGACGCGCACTGCTTGTTATCGCCCAGCCATAGGTCAAAACCGGGCAGATTTGCATGCGCTCCGTTAACTTTTGCAGAGATGTTATGTTAGCGAAGCGTCAAACATATCTGCCATGAACAGTGACCCTAGTATTGAGGTCATCCGCGTCAAAAATTTAATCGTCTTGGATCACCACTTGTTGATAGGGAAGAGAAGGTCGTAAACAGGGGCAAATAGTTGTCCTCAACCTGGTATCATGGGATGACATTAGGGCCCGACATTTCCGCCGCGCCGCTATTCCTCGCCAGGTGCTAGACATAGCCCGTCTAATCCAAACAATAGGCCTCTCGAGGTAGATCGTCACGCAGTCGCTTAAATGCCTGATCATAATGATCGTGCTATTGAGTCTTTAATTGCTATTAATTAGCCTCTTCATCTCTCGTGTTTATCGCCCGCTGACAACCCCTCCGTTCGCCATCCTCGTGCGCCCTTTTCCTGTCTCAGCTCATCTCCCGCAGGGTTTACGACTTCCATCGTCGTATATACCTGCACGCTGTTTCTCGAGATCACTCTCCGCTGTGCCTGGACTCGCTTCACTCGGCTGCCCTTCGTGGTCCCTCCCACTTAATATCCTTTTGTTTACGCCTTGTTATTTTTCTTCGCTTTGCCTCTTCCTTACTCCTGACACCCAGGCCTTCCGGCCTTCCAGGCCAGCTTCCATTTATCTTCCTCGCTTTTGCATATTAATGCGTTATCGGTTTCGATATTGCTTTTTCACCTAGCTAATGTTCTTAATGATGTCATGCCATTTAATGTTTCCCCAGCTCTGCGCAGCGGGGTTCTTGGAATTCCTTAAGCCCAATTAAGCGTGTGTATGCACTGGCCTTCCATTCGGTTTCCGGGGGAGGTTTGGGGATAATTATGAGATAAACCAACAACCAGACAGTCGACTAGGGGGTGAACAATCTGGGGAAGGGATACACACCCTTTAACATCAACAAAGAGGGCGTTCTCCTCTGTGTCGATCATCTTTACCTAAGCTTCTACAGCATGACGCATATATAACTTATATTTCAATGGGGCTTGAGGAAGTCCTCTCTCAAATCAGCTATCGAGAGGGAGCAGCCACACGCAGCAGCTTCGCTAACCGATAACATCGCGCGACCAGGTCGGCGAATGTTGCAATCGGGACATTTTAACAGCTATTTCAGGATGTGTTTGAACTTATTATTTACTATAAAGCAGAAGAAAGCCGCAACGCTACCTTTGTGTTTGAAGTGCGATTTCGGAGCTGCGACAATCGCTGAGTGTAGGTCACGACCACGACATTTCCGGTTCGTTTGACTCGACAAAGCGTGCTCGTCTGTAAATCCGCTATGCGGGAATTTGGAGTGGCTAAATCGGCGAACGATAGTTATAGTTTTCTGTCTACTGACGAAAATGCCTGGAGAGTCGCGTCTACAGTTAATGTGTGTACTGTTCTGCTTATAGAAATAGGGGTATATATTTCACTCGCCACCATACTTAACAGGATACTGTTATTGTGGATATATGATCTGCAGCATCCAAGCGCACGACTTTCAGTTAGACTACCTGGAATAAGTGTCGTCTCATTAACCTGACGTAATTTTCGAAGTAGCCCTTGATGTCGCCTTCGTCATTCGAGGGTGGTGTCGTAAATACGTCCGATGTGTACGCACACATCATCCATAACCCACATAAATTGTATCTCGGAAATCGTATGTTATTGATTACTGGTCTTCGCGACGCATCCATTGCTTATAATATTGCTGGCCAGGTCTCCCCCATGAGCTCTCTCTATTCGATTTCGCCTGAGCCTGATTTCTTTGAAAGCCGCTTCTAGCATATATGACCTCGTTCAGATCCTCTTTAAGCCTCATGTCTCGAAGAATCACTGCGCACACATTTGGGATCTAGAGGGCACTAGAGTTGGTACACTAGAGGGGATTGGACAACCTCTAGAGATTTGACACAATTGGAACATCCTAGAATTATATCCGAGCAGGACCATGCATGGGACATAACTGCGTAAGAAGAGGAGGATAGAACCACGACTGGAAGATGGGGTTTCGGAACAGCATGTTGAATCCATAGCAGGTATTCTGGGAGAAACGACAAAAGAGCAAATATACGCGCAGAAACGCAATTCTGGAATCCTTCGTTGATATAGTGTTGATAAATGCCAAGAATCTATCCAAATATGAAGCACGGTTGCGTGGTATGTATCAAAGCACACCGTCTATGTTCAAAGTCTGTACGAATTGTCTAAGATCCTTAGTTTGATTAGAGAAATTAGACCATATGACAGATTTTATAAAAAAAACACGTGAATCAATCGAATTAAAATTAATGGGTTGAATCTTATTTTTTTTTTAATCCTTGATTTCTTCTTATCTCTTCGTTTTCGTATTTCCCCCATCACGATGAGCTGATAAACCTTACGAGGCTACATTCTTGGTTTTACTTCTTAGTCAACTAACGGAGAGGGCTTGAAAGTATTAACGACATAATTAATTGTAGCGAGCCTGCACGATTGCATGCTTTAGAGCAATTCCAATGTAGTGGAATATACTGTAAAAAAACCCCATGTGGCTCTCTACCGGAACCCTAACATACCAAACATATATGGCTGTGTGTCCCGCCTCTCCCCTCAAGGTTGAATATTTTGCATGAAGCTTAATTGTATTGCATGCGTATTTGTAACTCTTTATTGCTCCTTGTGGTTTGAGAATGATGGAAGGCCTTAACTTTAAATTTGAGTTTTATAATACTACTGTTCTTGCGTGAACACAGTGACCTTGTCCAAGGCCTGTCCGCATCAAGCTCATTAAAATACTTTGACCGGGTACGACTGACTTATTATTTATAGGAAGCATCGTTGGTTGATGCTGCTGTCCTCTGTCGGTGTTGGATGCTCTATGTAGCACATCCTGGGAATGTTATGGCTGGATAAAAGCTTCAGGAACACGTCCGTGGGATGCGCTAATTCAAAAGAGGACAATGGAGGAGTGATATCAGGACGGGGCTGGGCAACTCAGGTGTCTCGTGTCGTTTATTGTCTGCATGATGGATCGATAATCACCGGCTGTAGAAGAGGGTAATAGTCAAATATAGGTTCCGAAGACGGTAACCCATATATGAGGTCAATAGTCTGTCGGAAATATGCGGTTTAATAAACCCTCAGACCTATATGATTACTCCAAATGCACGCCTTTATGGTTGCGCGGAGTGGGCAAAACCCATTGTACAGAGGGAAGGTAACACATGCCAAATGTATAGCAAGTTATGTACAAATGAGGTAACCGAGTACAAACTAAGATGATAAATATGAAATAATAATATATTTGAGTACGGTAAGTTAACACCGAAGACGGCCTTCTGAAACAAGTTTGAGAGTGTAAACAGCCCCTCGCATGATAAGTGATCCCCTCCCACCTCAGCCCAATAACAGCAGTCCTGCCTATAGGGCTATATCAAGAGAGAGAAGCAGAGGGTGAGACTCGCTGACCTGTTTGTTGCATTGATATTAATTATATAGTCCCTTGTCTTGCTAAGAAGATATTGTACATTTCGACCATGTAGCCAATTCTGTATAATGTGATGATTCAGAAGATTGATATAGCTGATACATTCCACGAAGGCAAGGAGTAGTTGTGGCCACTGAACAGTTGTTATGCATATATTGAATATACCAAAGTGGTTTGTATGTGTTGTGCATAAAATGCATCCAAATAGCACCGATATAATTAGTTTCGTTATTAATATACAGACTTTTGAAGCAGCTATGGCTAGATATGGCGATGATATGGTTGAAAAATATATATGTCACTGGATAATCGAGGGGTGCCTGTCAGATAGCTAAACCTGAACAAACTCTAAGTACTGAAGACAATTCTGCGCATCCTTCTGACGTCATTGATGACTGCACCCAACTGACGGAAACCAATCAGTCACATTACCAATATTTGACCCCGAATGCAGGCACATGCATTATTTTACAGCACAGACTAGTAAAGAACCTATTATCTTCTGCCGGAGATGTTCCCAGCAGCACGGAATAATCTGTGTGCTGTATACCTGTAACACCTTCAAAATAACAATGTTGATTTATCCATATTCAAATGGTTGTCACGGGTTACAATAAGTATAATGAAATTGTTAATAATGACTGTAAGCCTTTGTACAGATGTATGCGTTAGTAAAATAATAATACAAAATCATACTCCTGTGTACATCCTTATCTGACATGTTGTCTGTAGAAGAAATATGCCACTTGCAAGGTCCAAGTGTACACACAGATTAATCAGAAAGCAGGAAGGTAATGACTGGAGGAATCTCCACACAACATACATAATCATCCAACTCTGTCATTAGTTTATAACAGCTACATAGACACCTGTAACACGATGTTGTGATGAGGATAGTATTGTATGTCATTAGTGATGACATATTGTATGGCAAATATGTTTTAGCTGTGTACATTCATTGAAACTCAGATGTAACACTGACCATGATAATAATACCATAACCTTCATTTCCTCAAGTCAAGTTATGCCTTCATTTAAGCCTACACTTACAGGCTAACTGATATTCGTACAATGAAACAATTGCTGTACTCGCTCTCCTATATATGTTCAAGCTCAGGATCAATCTGCTTTATAAAATATATTAATTAAGCTTTAATAAGGCCTACTTAATATTCAAGTGCATCTCTATTAACAGGAGTTTTAACAATAACATGGTACAACTTTGTAAACATGTTGATCAGGCATCTCTGGTATGCTGTCTGATAGGGAAAAAATTGCTGCAAAGCTCTGTGGTATACTATTTGTTTTGTGTGACATTTAACTTTGGTGAATAAATAAACTACTGGTGCTTTGGTGTTCCCCAGGCTCCCACAAAACTTAATTGTCGATATACATGATATGTCTGAACTTATATATTTCTATGGATTTACAACAGCTTTGGTTTGTTTGGATTAAAACACATAATGAGTGTTGGAAAATATGTTTAGGAAAAGAGGGCAAACATTCTTCTCGCGTTCAAGGCATGTATATCGCTATGCAAGTGAGGAAACACACAATGCATGCATATTGTAATACAAGTGAGGACACACTCAATGAATGTATATTGCTATACAAGTGAGGACACACTCAATGCACGTATATTACTATACCAGTGAGGACACACTCAATGCATGTATATTTGCTATACAAGTGAGGACACACTCAATGCATGTATATTTGCTATACGAGTGAGGACACACTCAATTCATGTATTTCGCTATACAAGCGAGGACACACTCAATTCATGTAATTTGCTATACAAGCGAGGACACACACAATGCATGTATATTTGCTAAACAAGTGAGGACACACTCAATGCATATATATTTGCTATACAAGTGAGGACACACTCACGGCAAGTATATTTCTATACAAATAACGAAAACCGCAAGGCATGTACATTTCTATACAAATGAGGACCCACGCAAGGCAAGTATATTACAATTCAAGTAAGGACACACGGCAAGTATATTGTTATATAAGTGAGGACACACTCAAGGCATGCATGGTGCTATACAAGCGAGGACGCGCTAGATTTGTGTGTGTGGTTATCATGAATGCCAAGCGACTGTACGCGGTAGACAAGAAATTTGCAGTCTAAGCGAGGACATATTCCGATTCGAGTGAAATTTCACGAAAAGGCATAAAAAAGCATATAGAGTGCTTTTTAAACGTTAAATCACTAGTTAAAAACCGAGGTCGTCCTCGGTTGTATGTGTGTCCTCGGTTGGTTGGTGTGTATCCATGCCTATGTCCTCGCTTGTATAGTGTGCACAAACACACACACACACACACACACACACACACACACACACACACACACACACACACACACACACACACACACACACACACACACACACACACACACACACACACACACACGTGCACCATGCACGCAATCACTTTCATTTACGAAAATGATAATACTAAGCCATGATTTCTTGAGGTCTATCGGTTATCATTAAGCGGAATAAAAGCATAGAATAAAAGGATCGACCCATTCCTAGAATGCTGAGCTATGGCGGTCATTAGCGCAATCTTACTTGGAGCAGCAATTTATATTCATTTAACAGGCCCACATTTTAAGGAAATCATTAAGTCAACGTATTATAATATAAAGTTACAGATATTTCTTCAAGTTTTGATTACAAGTTACTAAAGGTAGAATCTTGCACGATTGAAATGAATGAAGTCGCACACTTAAACATAATCCGTTAATCTACGTTTATGCGGAATGACAACAATGTTTGAAATAATTCTTCTCTAACAAAGGTAGTATATTTAAAACCGAAACCTCAGGAGACCAACGCCGCCTTAGCTCCCGGTAATCATTTTACATATATCAGGCTAACGTGTAATCAAAGGGCTCGGAAACGATACTTGATTTAACCCCTACTCGTGTCAATTGCATCCCGAGATAAACCGCTAAACTACGTTGCAAATAACGGGACTTCATCAGGGCCAGGTGTACATGACATTGGGAATGTAATAGACCTGAGACAATCTCGCATACTTGATCTTGACCAAATATCCTTGTGTTAACTAATATATTTTGAATGTAAAACTGCACAACAGCATCGGTAGCATAAGTAGCCCTTCTGTGCTAAAGTAACATTCAAATTCAGTGCGTTATTACTATTAAAATATGTGGAGGATGAACGTATCATTTGAATAGAAATTAAAACTTATTACGTCACGACCATTTTCACTGCAAATTCAAGCACTAGATTCAGCTCTTAGACGGTAATCCCTTAAAGTATCGCGTAAGAATATTTTATCGATGCATTGCACTGACGGTACATATCATAGAGTAATTTACCTGTGTACCAAAGCAATACAGGATGCAGTTAGGTTATGCCCATCACGCAATAATTTGTCCATCGCGAATAACCAAGGTAATGATACCGTTTCCCAAAATCATTAGGACGAGCCTGCATTGAGTGAGCATGGAATATTTTGTAACGAAATGTCGACGCTTCTCTAATGACGAGCTAGCCAGTTTCAAAGGAGGATTTCAGCGGCGAATGTGATCATTTGTGTAGATTATGCTGTTTTTGCAAAAAATCAATATAAAGTATAAATGCGTTTTAAAATTTCCAACCCGCATCAAGCGAAGCTAGTCTTTTGTGATCAGATGACATGTTAGATTCAAATCAGTAATGGATTGAAATGTTTTGTATTGAAAAAAATATACCCATGCAATACAAAATAGACTTACGATGTTTTCTTTTGCCATACGAGATTATTGATTTGTAGTAAGCCCCACATTTCGATAGCAACATATACTAATGTACATTAACCAAATTTGGACCAAATTAGAACATATGCAACCAATCGTAAACAGTTACATGAAACAGGCTTAAATGTTTTATGTTGTTTACTGTATGCTTACGTTATAGGTAATGTTACCGTAAACATATGTATATGTATGTGAATATATATATAACTATATATACATATATATATATGTATAAATATAAACATATATGTATATATATATATATATATATATATATATATATATATATATATATATATATATATATATATAATATATATACACATACACGCGTATGTAAATATAAATATATATATATATATATATATATATATATATATATATATATATATATATATATATATATATATATATATATATATATATATATATATATATATCAAGTCCATTATTACGATGACAATGTGCACTAAGCATTGCAAAACTGCCATTGAACAATGTGAATATGACAAATGCAGTGGATGGTCCAATGTAGAGAATAGTGATCACCCAGCACCACGTTAATATCCCGTTTGGTTAATTAAGTCTTTAACCTCCTCGCAATGAATCTTCATGTTTGACGTCACTGATATAGTCTACGAAAGGAATTGGTTAAAAGCGTCAGCAATTAATTTGAATGATTTTAAGATATACGATCAAACGGAAACTCTGTAGGTAATTACTTGATTTGAGCACCATTTCATTCCAAAACTTTTGCAATGAGTAACATGTTGACAGAGTGATTGCTTTGTGGTGCGATGTCAAGTGATATCTGTGTGAGTCTGGGCTGCTATTCACCCATGTTGTTATTGGGCAAATACAATAACAGTGATTAACGCTGATAAATGTGCCATGACAGAGCTACAACCATATTACTTTATGATCTAAACCGATCGAATCACTAAGCTAACGCTATTGCGCTGGTCTGTTTTATACTGTTAATAAGTGTATTACTCAGAGCAGAAAAGTACTTCCATTTAGCTGCTAGTGTTTTCCGTAATTTATTACATTTACAAAAAAACGCCATTTGTTAAACCTTCAACCATTTGTTTGGTATCATAGAAAGTTAACGTGATAGGCTTTGGCATATCGGTCGGTATTATCTCGTGCTTACGATGTCACTTAAAATCTTATCAGTGCCAATTAGCTTTAAACAACGGCATCAGATAATCCCAACTTATACAGCACTGGTCTCGTTATTCCTTGAACAAACGAGCGTTTGTTATCATACCGATCCCTGCTTGTCCTTGTCCTGTGGTGGCCATGGCGGATCGATATTACACAGCTGATGACCTTGATACTAGAAACAAGGCAAATCTCTAGCTTAAGTAATCGACGTCGTAGATGCTGCATTGGTTAGGTGCTTCGTTTGCTTTGTTCTTTTAATATATACAGTTATGTGCTTTGGGTTAAAAGATTCAATGAGATATCCGTATCTAAGGAGACTGAATCCGGCGATAACTTTGGAATTATCGATGTTTGCGCTTCGGGACAATATCTAGCGTACATAAGTATGGAGCGTTGTTGTATTCGGAATTACAAGCCATAGCATAAATTTCATTGGTTGCAAGTTTCCACCCTTCATGCTTATACCACTTTGATGTCTTGTTCACATTTGTCATCAATTATTTACATTTGATTACGACGCCATTTACATGGATGGCAATTTATACGAGGAATGGCGGAATCACTTTCCTGCTAGGTCACGACATGCACAATCATCACATGGTATGTCCTGGTGTGAGACGGCAGCACGCCGACGTGATGAACCTGTAATTGAGACATTATTGCCCTTACTTTATGTGAACATAAGATAAATTAGTTGGTCTTTATTCATCAATAATTAATAACACAAAAAGACCCCTTTCGGTCAGACTTCAAAGGAAAAATTGAATACACAGCAATATGCGCTCGAGCGCAGAGCAGCTTCCAAACGCCAAGCCGCTGTTTGTAACAAAAAGGTATGGAATGGATGACCCTCGCTGTTTCACCGATCTCTTCACATACGATATGTACGTCTTTTACACAGGGCATAGTTCATTAGGATAGGTGCTTCAGATATATGCTAATGAGAATCTTTATGATGAAGCATTTCGCTTTGCGGTTAATCACGAGTTAGTCCGACGCAGTACCAGCTTGTTCCATGATTTAACAATTGACTATTTATCTATAAAACATCATAAACATCTCAAACCGCATTGCATTGCATTGTAACTTGCACAACTTCAGAGAAGATAGGAATTTGAAGATCAAACAATTTTGAGACTAATACATAATTTCTTCAAATGAGGGAAAGAAAGCACAATCAGCTCAACGTTTATCATTTAAACTCACCACTGTAATTCCACATGTTTGATGCTACAATTTATTTCCTAGTGGCATGAATGTCACCAACAATCTTGTTAAAGCGAATGGCTGTGATTTGCGGGATCAAGTGATATTTGTTTTGACCTGACTGCTTCCCAGTCCTGTGTCAACTAAGATAATAATCGGCCAAGCAAGATGTAGCTCACTAGTTTCAGACGGGCCTCCATGCTTTTTTTTTAAAATGCAAGCTAGCAACGATGGACGAATATATATGCCAGCACAATATGTTAGTGCAGGCCTCATATTAATTGGCTTCTACAAGAACAAAACGTAATACTTCTCGTCTAGGCAAACCAATCTGCGGCTTAAATATCCCATCAAGATCTTTAAGACATTCTTTCTCTTTTGATATTGCATACTCTGAAATAATAGCCCAGGGTGACAAAGGATTCTTCTTGTATCCAGTTAGTATGTCACAGATAGTCATCAACAATGCACGTCTTTATGAATTATGCAATCTGACCCATGTTCTGTTTTGCGTTTCTAACGGTTATGTAATTGCCCATGATACAAAAAACCAAAGTGCTTCCTTCAGATTTGATGCATTTGTCCCTTACGCATCAAAATTGAACGGCAGAGATGATTAAAAGCAAACATCTCGTGATGCATGTTCAACGCCGCCAAATGCCATATGGCTATTCTAAAATAGATTTTAGTGCTATTTGGTTCAATGACATTTACCATAAACCTTATTCTACACATATATCGGAATAGACGCCCATATAATCTACTTAGACTCGTCAGGCAGTCCCTAGAAAACCTGTGGCAGCAATTGGCTGACAGCGGCTTTCCGTTGCAACACATGGTATGCTCATATGATGACGACTGAACTTAATAACCAACAGTAACAGACTAACGCTGTCGTTGATTACTTACGTGCCTCAAAGCATAGCATAAGCATAATGTAAATTCAGTGGTTGTAATTTCATTTTTGTTCTTGCTGATTCGACATCCAGATATTTACCGTATGATATTTACATAAAGAGCAATACTGTGCATAGGTGCAATACAATTTGGGGGTGTTTTAAGGCATTATTTCTAGCCCCAGTTAATTATTGTGTTATAATGTGGAATGGCAATGAAGCTCAATATGGCGATGACCTTTTACTATCTACGATTTCAAAAAGTTCGAGGCTTAACCTTAATCAGCAATTGCACTGCGGATTGATGCAAAAAAGTTGATCGCTGTTTTATCAGTACAATTAAGTAAAGAAATCCCACATCTGTACAGCGTTATGTACATTCACACAAACAAACAAACTGTCAGAGGTATTCGCACCAATAAGTCATATCACCATTGGTCTATCAAACATGTTGTGTATATGCATACATAATATCTACTTTTTATTGTGCTGAGTATCCAACAAACAACTGAACAACGAGGCCATAATTTTAGTCGGTGAAACTATATATATATATATATCCGGAATGGGAACTTACTATCACTCGTGAAGGGACAAAGTATTGCATTCTTGAAACTGCGTTGTTTATTAATGAGAACCTCCGCATTGTCGACAAATTATATAATGGTGATGATGAGTGAGCCATGGTGCTTCTTAGAACACCGAGACAGAGACAGAGCATATATTTATGCCATTAAAATAATGCTTTAGCGACCCCGGGAAGTAATTTAACCTATTTAGCACTCTGCAATTCATTGGTATTTGTTCTTACAAAAATTACTTCGGACATATCAAGTGTCATGCGGGTTTTGCTCAATCCCATAGAACGTTAATATGTTTCAATAACCTGTTTATACACATGAGTACTAGCATGTCGGTGAATATCCTTTTCTTACTCCACTTCTCAATTTAAACGGATTTCAAATGAGGTCAAAGATGCGAAAGCTATTCCAGTTTTTGTTTGCCCACAATGACTGGGCCTACTACTCTAACTTTAGATAAATGCATTATTCTAACAGTGTGCCAAGTTCAGGCCACCTTGTGTAGCTGGAAAAGACGTCAGTCTATAGTCCTTTCAACTCTTTATCTCAGCCTCACCTGGCCCTAATGACGTTTTGTTATTACTTGTGGCATCAATTGTTTTACATTTGAAGTTACTGTCATGGATATAAGGGTTCGAAGGCTATTCATTTCCATATTGAACGAGTTCAATCGATAAATAGTTACAAGATGCCCATGAAACCATGGGGAAACTTGGCCTTATAAAAATAATTACAAAAAAATATACCATCGGACATGTATTGACGGTTTTATAGGCGCTCAAAATATTCATGAAACTTATGTTGCCATTTGGACCGATACCACGTTTTTTCGACATTAGGCGCTTGGAAAAACTGTTGTTTGGATGGCCACATATGTCATTAAAAAACGTTTGCAATTAGAATGAGCTACACAATGGTGTAAACTATGCAACGATCCGACCATTATTAACGGAGTTGTTCGAGATACTAGTTTTCACATAGTCGATGACCTTGACCTTAGTTTTGGGGCAAGGTCAAAACAAAACCTCTCGGTTCTGTGCATTATTGCTCCCCACCATTTGAAATAATATTTTGAAAAAATTGCGACCTGTATCGCGAAACAAAAAAAGTGTTAACATACATACATACATACATACATACATACATACATACATACATACATACATACATACATACATACATACATACATACATACATACATACATACATACAAACATACAAACCGGGCCGATCGCCATAACTTGGCGATCCGATATCGCCAAGTTGAAAATATGCATATTTTATCATGACATTTGATATGGAAAGTTGGCCAATAAAACAGGTTACAAGGAACAATAAACTTTTTCAAAATCGCACCGTAGGTAAAGATGATATCAAGGATTGAAAAATTCACAACGTGACCTTGACCCTAATATGAGGTCAAGGTCAAAACAAAATCTCTCGGTTCTGCGCACTATTGATCACAATATTTAAAAAAAACAATTCTGAGAAATTTTCAAAATTGCTTTATAGGCGCTCAAAATATTCATGAACTTATGTTGCCATTTGGACCGATACCACGTTTTTTCGACCTTAGGCGCTTGGGAAAAGCGTTGGTTAGATGGCCACATATATCATTAGAAAAAGTTTGCAATTAGAATGAGCTACACAAATGTGTAAATTTTGTAACGATCCAACCATTATTAACGGAGTTATTCGAGATACTAGTTTTTCACTTATTCGATGACCTTGACCTTACTTTAGAGTCAAGATCAAAACAAAACCTCTCGGTTCTGTGCATCATTGACGCCTAACGATGGGTGAAGAAAAAACTCGAAAATTTCAAAAATTGCGACCTGTATCGCGAAACAAAAAATTAATAACAAACCAACATCCCACAAACAAACTTACAAACCGCGCCGATCGCCATAACTTGGCGCTCCTAAAACGCCGAGTTTACAAGGTGAAATGTTAGTCCCATATAATTGCACAATAGTACAACAGGTGCAGTAAATAACGGATATGGATATTATGAAATATAAATATATTATAACGGGTAGCTGCAACCGTGTCGAAGGCAATATGTCGGTTAACAGAGAGCTATGCACGAATATATATATATAATATATATATATATATATATATATATATATATATATATATATATATATATATATATATATATATATATATAAAAATGTATATATAATATATAATATATATATATATATATTTATTTATATAGATATATATATTTATATCTATATATATATATATATATATAATTATTTATATTTATATATATATAATAGATATGTATATGCATACATTGTCGAAGGCAATACGTTTGGTTAACAGAGAGCTATGCACGAATATATATATATATATATATATATATATATATATATATATATATATATATATATATATATATATATATATATATATATTAAAAATATATATGTATCTATATATATATTTATTTATATATATCTTTATATATATATATATCTATATATATATATATTTTTGTTTATATATCTAGATATCTATTATTATTTATATTTATATATATAAATAGATATGGGTATGCACATATATATATGCATATATATATATATATGTATATAGTATATATATATATATATATATATATATATATATATATATATATATATATATATCTATATATATAATATATAAATATATCTCCTATATATCTATATATATCTATATATCTCTCTCTCTCTAGGTATCTCTCTATATATCTATCTATCTCTATCTCTCTCTCTATATATGTTTCTATATATATGTATAAATATATAGATATATAAATATATATATATATCTATGTTTATATGTTTTTATGCAATGTAACACGTTTGACAGTGCAATAAAGCAAGATTGAAGGATCTGAACCCCGCTCAAACCACCACACCGTATGGACACATATGCTTCAGGTTTAGTCATGTATCATGACCTGAAACCGAAACAGTGTACATTTTTACCTGTAAATACATTAACATGAATATCCACGGTAATATGGACTATGTTACTCATCAAGAAATAAATAAAGCCAGAATTGCTTACACAGCCTTCGCCTAACCACACCATATTAAACGCCGTTTGCACGTTGCTGGGCGGACGGCTTGTCATAAATTGAGAAGGTATAAACTCTAAAGACACGTAAAATTTCAGGAATAGCATTCGACAATGACTCACAATCATTTGAAAAGTTTACAATCACTCCATTGATGATTAATGTTGAATAATGTTGAAATTTTTATGTTGGATAATCACTATTCTGCTTAGTACTGTAAGACCTTGATAAATGATGTTAAGGCGGTCGGTTATTGGTACATTATGGATATAATTGTGGCTAAAATGTGTAAATAGTCATGCAATGTGTACAAAGCAGAACACGTAGCAAGAAAACGATTCAAATAACTGATAACAGTCATATTTGAATTGCTCGCATATGTTTAATCCGTGTTTAAAATGTAAGTGATTTAGCTCTGTTAAAACTTAAACTGTGCATAATTCATGTATATCAAATAATCAAAGATGAATCAGGCAATAAATTATCTTCACGAACTTATGTATTGCATTTTTGTTTTAAATCAATGGTGCTGCTTAAAAGGTTAACACAACATAACCGCTTTGCTAAGGATAAGCTCTGCGGTGCATTATGTGTTTGCATCATGAAATACACAGTAACAAAGACAATAAATCTCAGATTAGCACGGTAATGACATTATCAATGCATATTATCTTTATAACTCATAATTAAATGGTTAGTAAAAGTCATGTTATTAGACGACCCAGATAGTAATACGAGTGGTTTTGGTTGGGCAAATTCATTTGATCGACTAACCCTGCTTTTTCTTTTGATACCAGCGGTTCCTTACAAATTTGTACTTTCCTTGATGTTATCTGTAGCGACTTAATCTCCACATATTTTCAGGTGAACTTCTTACTTCGGCATAGCAGCTTGCAATAACCTATCATTATAGAATGATATGTTGTCACTGCAGTATCCGTCGTTTATGGTCACCGAGGGTTTGTTTGGGTACAAGCTATTATTTTTAATAATGAGGTGGTTGATATTTACCGTCCACAGTGATTATGTTATAAGCAATTATTGATGTCCTGCGAAGTACAACACAGGGTAATACAGATCTTGGAGTCTCGTAAAGTCTGGGTTAAATCCGCACAAGCTATCCATTATCCACACACACCATCTTTGTGCGTTGTAATTTGCAATCTAAATGAGCGGAACTAGCGACAAGTATCGTATATGGTGGTGGCTCTCACTAAATGGGAATATAGCATAAGCAACAACCTTCGTGTAGATATGGCGTTGTTAATATCAATCCATTACGATTACGCAATGGGGGATTTACTGTGTATAGATTGGGACACTCCCGTGATATTTTGATACACGTGATGAGAAAAACATCGTGTTCGTTAATCATTCATAACATTTCCAGTCTGATAGAGGCCATATATAAGATGTGGGGACTTCCGTTGCTGCAGTTGTTAAATACGCAACTTCATTCATTTAAATCTCAACATAATTACCCCATTGAACCTTGCTTATACTTAAGTCTTAGCCTTAATAGTACAAAATGCACACTATCTATACGATATACCTTCATACAATCGTTGCATGCAGTTAGACAACAACAAAAACGGTTAGAGCTACAATATTAGCATAATGCTGTCTTTGGTACGGGGTCAATTGTTGATGCTAACAATCTGTTCAGCATCTTAATATTCTGATGTGTTCATTATGTCATACGTGGCTTGTCAGTTCTTCAAAGTTTGTCTGCTCTTATTAGTATTACGGGCGTCCTTTGTTACAGGTGGTTTTTGTGGCATTTCCCATTACCCAAAATGCATTACAATGTGGACAAGCTACCTAATACATAGCTATATCAAACTCAAGTAATTGCATGTGCTGGCACGGTACAAGCGGGATATCTGCACGCAACTACCCTAAATCTTCCTCGCCATTTGATCCCGAGAGATATATTTTTGTCCAAATGTAAAGCTGAGTTAATACTGCTGATGTGTTTGGTTTCTATACTCGAGTTCAAGTAGCTTATATTTTTTGCATTGACAGCAAATTGGTAATTTTCGGGTCAAGACATTACGATAATAGATATAAACTTTGATCAACGTTTTATTGTCTAAAGATAAGGGATAATGGCTTAGAAAATATGGCTCAGCCTTAGGACTGACAAAGACAGTACTCAAAATCAATTGAAATGGACTCCCCGTTGCAAACTCCTTAACGTGACTGTTTTTTGTAAAATCATCTATTTTATACATCACTTCAGTGTTTCATGCAGTTTGAAGCGTGATGAGTTGAAATGGGAACGTTTCAGAACGCAATCCGGAGCGCTGCCTCTTTTATACATAAATCCATGCAGTTTTTATATCAGTCCGTAAAATGGCTGATTATTGCAGGAAGAAATGGTAATAGAGTGGATTAGTATTCAATACTCTTATTTTAACTGCAGGAATCATCAAAACTCCATCGCAGCCGAGTAATATAACAAGAAAGCATCTTAGCAATAACAAGTGATGATGTAGATAATAAAGCATGGTTATGGTCCTTGTAGGTTTACAAAATAAGAGCGGCTAGCGAGCATTTTCTTATAAACTGACTGCCATTATTCACCTGTGACTGTCAATTATATACTAATCCATCGGCGCTCCATTGTTAACACTTGAATTCTAATCTGACATCAATATGTCATGTAGTGGTGAATAATTTTCGAATTAGATAAGACAGAAAAGCGGCTGATATGTTTGTTTGACTGATAAGCGGGTCAAATAATATTGTATTACTTGATATACATTTGCTTTAAATGAATATACCGCCTCAGATGGAGCCGAACATAATATTTCCTACTTGTGTAAATGGCTTACAATGGTGATCTGTGAAATCATAATAACACCTCATCCATCTTAAAATCCTAAATGCGAGAGTTAATTATTTACGCTGCGAATACCATTACTTACCGCCTTAAATATAATTAATTTCTCACAAGCAACTAACGCAAAGTTACTGCCTAATCATCACAATAGGGCGCACCAAACTTTGACAGCATAACCTTACCGCCATGCCATTGGAACAAAAACAAGGAATGGCACCAAATGTCATTTTAATCAGATTTTAGATCATCTGTTTTATCACACTGGCGTCTGGCCATCATTACCCATGTAATCTAGTAAATTGCAACATAACTTGTTCAACGAAGCCAATACTATGTATTGGATTAAGAGAGAGGCAACAATTAAGTAGAACGAGGATAATACGCAGTGTCGTGGTCGAGGTGTTGGCAGCTACATCTATAAGCTTATAGCTACTCTACAAGGGTTCATTCTGACTGGCTACGCGGTGAGCTTTTCCATTTGTGAAAGCAACCCTTCCGCCATGTGGCGCTACAATAAAATCAACAAAAGCAGATGAGACATTTGATCCAATGTATCTGGTTTCAAAAGAAACGTTATGACGTGAAGCAAGTACGCACAAAGGTAAAGTGGTAAAGAAGTTTGTAGAGGCGGTGATGAACCTACTTATTATAGCTAGACGCGTCGAAACGGGTAGGGCTCATGGGAGATGTTCATGCCATTTGTATCGTGCAGTTGAAGAATATTTAACATTACGCCGATTTGCCTTGCTCTTCTCACGGTTGTATTTCTTGATGCTCAGATAGGTAAAACAAATACCATACCGCTCTACATAAATATTTTAGGAAGTTTATGTACGGATCATTCATTGATCAAAGATCGCAAATCGATGATAATCTGAAACTGAGATTTGAAATTACAAATGTCTTCTTCCTTGGCCTGAGCACAAAATATAAGACATAGTGAGAGCACTCGCAACAATAATTAGCAATTGTTGCGCCGCAAGCAATTGACACCAGCTTCCTTGTCGGGTTCTCATCTTCACCTTACCCGCAGTAGCATGTTATAAACGGATAGAAAGAAACTAACAACGTTTCTCCTCTAAATCTTATGAATTCCTTAAATATGACATGGTGGTTAGAATTCAGGGTTCGCATTATTATGCGATGACTTTTGAATGATTGAACTATCGATTTTGGATCAATCATTAGCGTACTAAACAAAGCCTGGCACGTTGCTTAACTTTAGTCCATTTGCAATGGGTCTAATTAACTGACGAAGTCGACAGGAACAGCAAAGTATTAACAGGTGACAGATACGAATACAATGGCTACTGATAATATATCTATGATTATTTTTACAAGGAACTGCGAAAACAGAAGTTTTCACACCTTCCTGTGCAGTCATTAGCAGGTGACGAAGCCAATGATATCCATTACAATGTTAATCTCGCACGTCTCTTGGTTAATTTATTATTTACAATGTTAGCTGCGACGTGCATGGCTAATCGCAATCGTATTTTAAGCCTGAGAATGATCAGCTTAGGTTCACGCTAATTATCATTATTAGAAGACAGGGTCCTGCCCTTGATTATCGCGTGTAGGTGCCATCGAGATAAGTATGCTATCGCATGGTCACGCGGATGATATGGATGATAAATATATATATATATATATATATATATATATATATATATATATATATATATATATATATATATATATATATATATATATATATATATATATATATATATAAATATATACTTATATATAAACAGAACTATATATGTTTATATACATTCATATATATATATATATATATATATATATATATATATATATATATATATATATGTATATGCGTGTATTAATGTATGTATGTATGTTTGTATGCAAAGTAACACCTTGCTGTGCAAAAAACATGATTAACGGATCCTAGCCCCGCTCAAACTGCCACACAGTTAACGGATGAATGAAGTATATCAATATCCCATACAAACACATATACATCACGTGTATCTATGTCTCGTGATCTCAACCCGTAACAGTGAACTTGTACGCCCGTAAAGTAAGTAGTGATTTAATTAAGATGAATTAATTTATGCGTCAATATGTACTCATAGGAAAACATATATGAATGACATAGACCATGCCAAGCATGGAGTTACTCAACGAGAAATGAATAAATCCATAATTGCTAATGCAGCCTTCGCCAAGCCGCACCATTTGCAATGCCGTTTGCACCTGGTTGTATGAACGGTGTGTCATTATTTGCGGAGGTGCATCATTCCAAAGAAAAGTAAATTGCAGGAATAGCATTCGACATTGACAGATAATCATTTAGAAAGATTACCAACATGTCATTGATGTCATTAATTATATTTGAAAACCACAATTCTGCATGGAAGAGACTAATACCTTGATGCATGATGTTAATATAATCATGGCTGAAATGTGGAAATAGTCATGCAATGTGTCGAAAGAGGAACATGCCGCAAGAAAACAATTGGTGCTCCTATAAAAAATTAACATAATGCAACCAACTCGCTAAGGATAAGATCAACAATCATGAAATACATGAAAACAAAGACAATAAATCTCAGGCTGGCCATGTAAAAACCATATCATTACATATTATTTACATTGCCTTAAACTTTGATAAATGCGCACAATTTATCCCGTTTGTGGAGGCGTCTCTCATTAATTGGGTTTGTAGCATAAGCAATAATATTTGTGTACACATGGCATGCATGTGTAGATCGTTGATAATATCAATCCAATTTACATGATTGACACACAAACCACAAATAGGGCACTACCATTCGTATGATTACGCGTTCGGGGAATGACTTTACACAAATAGGCTGGTTACATAGTGTGGGACATTTACGTGGTATTTTATGCATGTGATGAAAAAACTTTGAGTTCATGGATCACGCATAACTTGTCCCAATCTGGCAGAAAACAGTTATAGCTCGAATAGAACAAAACGAGCACTGCACGAAGCACCTTCATTAACTTGGCAGCTGCATGCACCTTGAAGAACGGCATAAAGGGTTAGAGCTACCCGTGTTCGAGTGAATGCTGTCTTAAATTTTACAACCAGTCCCATTGATAGCACGATGCAAGAAGAGTGACTAATAGTACTTTTGCCAGCAACAAAAAACCAATACATATATATATATATATATATATAGATATATATATATATATAGAGATATATATATATATAGATAGAGAGATAGAGATATAGAGATAGAGAGAGAGAGATATAGATATATATATATATATAGAGATATAGAGAGAGAGAGAGAGAGAGAGAGATCTATCTATATATAGAGATAGAGATAGATAGATCTATATATCTAGAGAGAGAGATATATCTCTCTCTCTCTATAGAGAGATATCTCTATATATAGATCTCTTCTCTATATATATATATATATATCTCTTATCTATCTATATATCTATCTATCATTAGATATATCTCTTATATATATATATATATATCTATATAGAGATGACTTTACCCAATATATATATATATATACTATCTCTATATATATATCTATATCTATATATCTCTATATATCTATATCTCTATCTATATATATATCTATATATCTCTATATCTCTATCTCTCTCTATCTCTATATATCTCTCTCTATATATCTCTATATCTCTCTCTCTATATCTCTCTCTCTCTACGTATATGTGGTGTGTATCGATGGGGTTATTACACTGTTTTTTTATGTACCCAGCACCAACCTGTATATGAAGTATGAGTTATTGGTTATTTCTCATATGAATATTTACTTTCCATCTGCCATTATAAGCAGTTACACCTCTGATTAGCATTTTTCAGTTTGTTTGATTTCATTTACTTCAGTGACCATATATTGCCAGTTTCGTGACTAAAATCAAAGAGATTGTTATCACAGAAGTAGGGCATGCACACAGGAGAGTTTATATAAGTTGACCCAGTTCACCATGCGGGATTACTTACTCACTCTGCATATTTCCGAATGAGAGTTACAGCTAGTAGTAGCATCCAGGTGCCTTTGTCGGCTACCTCAGCATATAGGTGTTTAATCAAGGAGACGTCTGAGCGTGTCGCGGGTGATGAAAATGCAAGTAGTTCGACGCATGCCGAGGACAGAGACATGTGTAAAAGCTACAATGCTGTTGCGGCAAAGAATGAAGATATGACCGGGATGTGCCGAATGTCACTAACGAAACAGAATAGGGTTTGGGTCGCGCGATATTAAAGTCAATAGATGTCATCAACAAGTCTTCTGTCGATGATAAAACTCTGGTAATTCAAGAAGTCCAAACACGTCTTTTGCAAGATTAGTCATAACCAGCTCAAATGCTAAATAACCCTAGCTTTGTTGCGTCAATACATAATTTACCATAGAAAAAGCAAGTAATCTACTGTGTTGACAACTAAGCCATAAACAGATAATAAATCGAGTCACCTTACTTGTAAATATCTCAGACGATACTGCACTCAGCATGAAAATATTACACCGCAACGAATGGTCACTCAAAAAGTGCATTTTCCTGATTAATTACCGCGACCAGAGCACTATAGGGCCTGGATGGAAGTATATTAGTTTTGTGTGCATTCGGTTCCCTTATGTGTAAGGGTTATTACTGCTTCCTTTAAATTCCCAGCTCCTTTACGCGACGGCTCGTTGTCTGCAAGTATCTACAGCATTATTGTATATATCACCCCAGTCAATTCTATGTAGTTCGTGAGATATTAATGTCCCTCAGAATTGCGTTGTTTTATTCTGCTATAAAATCTGTACTTCGACTTGGCCTATTGAAGCGTGATGAGTTCAAATGGCAAGCAGCACACAATCCGGTGCGTCGTCTCTTATATATAAACGTTTTTATGTTGGTCCTTAAAATGGTTGATTATTTTCGAACGAAATAGTTTGTTTAACAGCAGGAATCATCGAAACAGCAAAGCAATAAAAGAAGAGAGCAATGAAAAGTGATTATGTAAATAAAAAAATATTATTATGGTCCTTTTAGCTATTTAAAATGAGAGTGGTTTACGAGCATCTTCGTACTGCTGTTAATCACTTTTGTCAATTATATACTATTCCATTGGCGCTCCATTGTAAATACTTGATGCTGATCTTATATCAGTATATGATATATAGGTGAATAATGTTCGAATGTAATAAAATAGAAAAGCGGCATGCTTAGTCCAGATTTTCATCAAATGTTTGTCTGATAAGCGGATCAAATAATAAAGAATTATATAATACACATCTGTTTTAAATGAATATAAGACCTCATATGACGTAAAAACAGAATATTTTCTATTCTTGTAAAGGATTTAGAATGGTGACCTGTATCTCGCTTGAATTAACAATGCAGCTCATACAGCTTAATCCGTTCTAAAAGCGAGAGTCAATTAACAACGCTACAAATTTCATTAATTACCGTCTTGAATATAATAAAATTGTCACAAGCAACAACGCAAAGGTGCTACCTAACCATGACTATATGTCGCACCAAACGTTGACAGACATAACCCCACAACCATGACATTGGAATAAAAACAGGTAATGGCACTAACTGCCATTATTGAATTGATTAAAGGCACACATCAAATAGTGTAGTCTCAATTAAACAAAAAGATTTATGTCCTAACAAATAATACACAAGTTCCTCGGATAATGTCTGGGATCACAAGGGCCGGTTTCAGCACTCTCTAATGAACAGGTCCGTTTACACAATTATTCAGAGTTCTTACATAGACGTCCGTATTTGTTTACGGGGTACAAATGTCACAATGTTTTATATACCGCGATAATATGATCAGTGTGATTAATAAATGGATGGCATGCTGCGTCGTTGAGCCAAAGTAGATCTGCTTTATTACAGTGATGTCCGTATTAGGTCGGTCTTGCCAGCATTGCCTATGTCATCTAGTAAATTGCAACATCACTTGATAATGAACATGCAAGCAGTAATATGAAACTATATATTGGATTTGATAGAGGCCACGATTAAAAAGAGCGAGGATAATATACAGTGTGGTGGTCGAGGTGTTGATAGCTACATCTATAAGCTTATAGCTACTATACAAGGGCTCATTCTGACTGGCTACGCGGTGAAAATCTCCATTTGCAAAAGCAAGCCCTCCGCCATGCGGCGCTGCAATAAAATCATCAAAAGTAGATGAGACATATTGATCCAATGTATCTGGTTTCAAAAGAAACGTTATGACGTGAAGCAAGTCTGCACACAGGTTAAGTGGTAACGAGTTTTGCAGAGGCAGGGGTTAACTCTTTTACCAGAGCTTTAAGCTTAGAATCTTGCAGCAGTTAAATACGCTTGTATTATAAGCCTGATCTTTGTTTCGTTTTCTAAGATTGAGTAATTACGTTATCTCATGTGAGGTGTTCATTATTTTGTATCGAGCAATTGAAGAATGTATAACATTCCGTCGATTTGCCTTGATCTTCTCACGATTATCCTACTTACTTAAACAAGTGAACATGATCAGATACATGTAACAGAAAACTATATCGTTCTACATAAACATTTAACAAGCTTCAAAAAGTTCACACAAGTGTAAAACATTTATCGAATATTACAAATCGATGATAACCTCTCTTCTACCTTGTCCAGAGCACATTTTGAGACCAGTAGTGCAAGTATTTGTAACAATAATCGCAAGTGGCGCACCACAAGCAAATGACACTAGCTTTCTTGTAGTGGTTCTTATTTTTATCTGCATATGTAATATACTGATACCGCGGAATTAACTAAGCCTTCACAGCGTTTTTTCCTCCGAAATGTATAATTTCCTTAAATATGACAAGGTTGTTGGAATTCAGAGATCGCATTATTCACCGCTTACCTAGCCTTACCCATCACGCTGGCTGAAAGAAACCGTTGCTATGGTGCTTAAAGCGTTTATCATTATTATAGCTTGCCGTATGTGATGCTGCAGGCCCGGCTAAGTGAATAACGTCTGCTATCAGTATATAGCATTACAATGATATAGCGTTCTTTTCAAAAGTAATTGTCCTGAAAACTTGCTACAAAGGACGCATTCTTTCGTTATTCTTTTCGTCATTCTTTTCGTCCTTTGATATTTAATACGTATCGAGTAAATGGATCGTAGCTGAAAAAATAATCGATATTATTTGTGCCATAGGCAATTTATCAGCAACAATAATCATGACCAAATTGAATATGGATCAGATGCCATGATTCCTACTTCATTATTGGGTTTTGAGGAATATCTATTGGTACAAGCTAGAAATATCCGCGTTTAAACTCCGTGGTTCAACCTTATAGTATAAAACATGATTTGCTATGGACGAAAGCTACATTAGTGAAAATATTTACCAACGCTATTCAGTCACGTGTATGATAGTCAAAATGCTTCAGTATTTGCTAGAGAAAATGTTGACACGTCTTTATACAAGCAAAGTCAAACCAATATTGTACAGTGGCTTATATAGCACTATTGTCTCGTCTGAAGCTCATTGAAATACATTATGTGACTTTCAATTAATTTAAACGAATCGTTTTTGCCTATGTACCCAACAGCATCATATATCCCATGATAATTAGTTACCTGATACATATTTCGTAATTTCAATTTATGCATGTCATGCTCTGTGTTGATCATGTTTTATCCACATGAACCGGAAAAGAGCCCTCGAATTTAATTTCGTCAAAGCGGTCCACATGTGATGGTAAACGTGGGTAGCCTTAATGATGCTAGAGCGAGAATATTGAAAAGGTTTGTGGCTTATTTATAATGGGTAGTTTATTGCATTGCAATTGTATCAAAAGATTCGCAACTTTTGCAAACTCACAATTTTCTAGTCAAAGTGAGAATCAGAATGCTAAGGTGTGCTCACCGTGAATCTCTGTTTGAATAATAACCCGTTTCAATGGTTTTAAGCTTGTTCGGAATTCTAAAGGATTTTATTGGCATGCATATTTGTTTATATTTTCCACTAAATAAGTGTGTGGCACGTTGGCAGTGTTGCCTTGAATATTAGCCAACCCCACCGAGCTGCAGACACTTGCATCACAGTGTATAAGTCTGTTGTAGTATTACCCTGCGCAAATGGTTGTTTTATTGATTCGTTGCGTTTTTCACAGCTGTAGCACAGAAGCGTTCGTTGCTCACGCTTATTCATTACTTGATACCAAAACTAAAATAGGGAACCTAGCAGCCATTAAACAAAGTGTGGTACAATTCATTGTACGATTGTGAATAAAGCTTTGTTTGTTAAGTATGCTTGCATAAAAAAACTTTGTTGTCTGATATGTACAATGTAAAATCATGATAAAGAGCTAGAAACTGATAAATTATCAATAAACAAATTTACACGTGGCTCTGAAACTCGTTTTTTTTACAGGTTCGGGATATCACGTCATTTTGTAATAACCGCGTCTCCATTATAATATATTTTTGATGCTTGCACTTTGTTGATTTCTGAAGTTGCCAGCAGTGCGTATCTTATGTTGAAGCAGTAATTAAATGTAAAACATAATTGATAAGCCATGCAAAATTAGGCCAATATATATATATATATATATATATATATAGAGATATATAGAGATATATATATATATATATATATAGATATAGAGAGAGAGATATATATATATATATAGAGATATATATATAGATATATATATATATATATATATATATATATATATATATATATTTATATATATTGTCTACATATATAGATATACATATACATAAATATATATATATATATGTATTATATATATATATATATATATTTATTTATATATATATATATATTCTATATATATATTTATATATATTATTTATATATGTGTATATATGTGTGTATATGTATATATATATATATATATATATATATATATATATATATATATATATATATATATATATATATATATATATATATATATATATTTATATATTTATATATATATATATATATACAGCTTTTTGCGGGAAGTCTAGCATGGAGAGAATGAGTAATTATTTAATTACAACCAAGTTAACAAGAAATTGCGGTCTTAATACGGTTGTAGCAATCGATTTGTTTAAATATATATATGTCATGACGTCGGCCTGTCATGGATATATTCCACACGACAGCAATTTCCTAAGTATCGCTTATTTATCATAAATCGATGGTAAAATGTTTTCGTACATGGTTAGACAAATATTGAATACAAACGTATTGATATGGTTGACCATCAAAATACAAAGTGACTTGGGCTTCCATTACAAGTTATGTCAAACTAATAACCTAGTAAAAATATATCAACTTCTACTATGCCACCAGCACACACACATTCACAAGCACACACATACACACATATGTATGTAAACACACATATTCTCACAATACATCGTTTCTACAGACAGAACAGAAATATAAGACGTTTTTAAATATTTCAGACAGATGCTTTATGGAGGAGGGCTGTAACCTGTCGTTTTAATGCTAAGAATATCAACACAGGTTTAAAATCAATACCCTTATCGTACAAAGGGGCTTCAACGTGCTCATATATAATGACCGCGACAAAAAGAGGGTTATTGGCTAATCATAATGGCAATAATAATACTTTTTGGTCTCCTTACTCTCTCAGCAATTTAGTCACTGGAGGTTTTGCTTCAAACATGCAGTGCCCATATAAAGAAATGCGGTAGTGGGAAGCGATGGATTGTTGTTGACTTTGACCAGAATATGTACAATTACACTGCTACGACACCTGGATCATAATGTAAGCTCGTGCTCAAGCCACGTTATTTGTGTTATTGTATGCACCTCGCATGTGCCATGTATGTGCCATGCAGCCCATAACGGATGCAATTAAATTTTGGGGATACGCATATTCAGTACTGCGATTGACTGTGGTACCCAGATAGAATATGTTTTCAGGAGCCCCACTTGTTAACCAACAGGCTCCTTGCTTGTTACATCACTGCCGCAGATTTCGTATGTCATCCAAATATCACCCCTATGAAGCTGTGATCGGTCATGTTCAGCACGAAAATCCGACACTATTACTTATTATGAAAACGATGAGTATGTGCAATATCTCTATGATGCTACACCACCACTGTTATTATGTTTATGTCATCATGGCAACAACTGACGTGGTTATAGCGAACGATCATGTGCACATGCACAAAACACCTAGGTGGGCACAAGTGTAACGTAGATAACCACATGTATATATAGCAGACATATATCAGAGCCGATTCCTGGATACCTCAATACTTATATAATTAACACTGACTGAGATACCCGTGTCGCTTATGTCGTCATTTGATTTATGCTTGTCATGAATCGTTATGAACCATGACGATTGGCTAGTTGTAACATTAAGGGTTACTGACGCTGTTTATGAGTGCATCAGTCAAGTACTACAGTGATGTCAAAATAACGTACATTCGTTCTATTTTGTATATTATACTCGAGCATATACTGTGTAAGCGGTGATTGGATAGATAAGTGATACAATTATGGCTGCTATTGTATGATACATTATTTGACTTGTTGACCGGTAGAGGGCATCTAATGTACCCGGCAAAAAGAAAATGTACGTGTGCATCAGACAAAACCTATCCTTGTATTGATGTGCACTAGAAGCCAATAGCTTTATTAGCCTTAGACACAATATTAGTGGTGGTTGAAACGTATTCAAGTATGAAGATGCACATCACCAAACATAAACGTAATCTGAACTAATAATAAGCACGCATTTCACAATAACAGTACTTCCCAATACTTATGCAGCTTAGGTTCAACGCCGAGAGGTGTTGATAACAAATTTCCCTACTGTTCTGAGCCCTGGTCTACTTTGTACATCATCAGTATTATTTAGGAACAATTATTTCAGTTTATGCTCGAGTTGTTTTGCCGGCTGAAGAAACCATTAAGATATTTACGTGACATTAAATTAAGTTATTCAACGTCGCACGTGTGTTTGGCTACAGTCAAGCACGTTTGGTTTCACTAAATGTACATTGGTACTAATGAAGCGCATGTCATCAGGCTAATGTGAACCATGTAACACATGTTTTCAGCAGATTGCATTAGGTCACCTTACCCATCTTTCTAACTGCGATAAAACAGAAAATCAACCACAGTGCAAAGAGATCTTGTCTCAAAGTGGGCCGAAAGTCGCTTAGGACATCACTGAGTGAGTGGAAAAAATGCTATGCTATCTAGAACCAGTATTTTATGCGCGATATGTACAAAGGGGGGCTTTCCGGAGTTGCAATAAGGTTTATATGTAAAAAAACTACATCTCGTTGGTAATATTAGCTTTCCGTTGCCTATACTATTTTCTGATTTAACGTTTTAAATAATTTATTAATATTCTAACAGTATATGTGTTGCGTAATTCATCATTCAAGCATGGTGAGTTAGTGAAACTTTGTATTGAACAGCAGTCGGCCTTTATTTGGCATAGACGGAACATAAGAATGTTGATATAATCTTCCGGCTTCAGTAGGACTATTCATTCATCAAATGGGGCCGTCACGCACATATATACCCTTTGTCAGTCAACACCTTTGTAAATGATGCTCGTAGTGTGCTCATGAACTTTGTGATGATGCTATCGTCTGACTTCAGCGGTGAAGAAAGGCAAAGAAAATAATCAACAGTGACCTATGCTGCCTCATATAGTTCAATACAGTTATATTTTCAAAATACTTGTTGATCATACCATTGAACCGATTGAAAAAACTCTTATTAATGCTTACGAGTTTGTGATATGGTGATATGGTAACAGCTAAATGGATATACGTTTTTTCCCATCAGCACAATCCACATTATTAATGGTGAAGCTTATTGTACTTACTGCACAAGTAATCAATGGCAGCGGAGTGATATAATATCACTTGACACCATAGCAGAAAGCCATAAGCTTTGTCAAGCTTGAACAGGTCACTTACTTATTCAATGTAGCAGCCAACTGATATAGAAATTTTTGTTTTAAAGTGATGCAGTGTTTAGACTGAGTATCTAGCCTATTGCTCTTGCATGGTATCGCATATACGTACATTATATAGTTATACGTGACTGCCAAATATTACACTCATATGAATTATTAAGTAATGATACTAAACAAGTGGTAAATGACCGGGTATGTTTCGAAGACTTCATCGGTTGCTTTCTTTAGCGAGACATGCTTTTTAGCCGTTTTTGTCCTTTGAATAGTTCAAAAGGCCAGATCGCACCCTTCACTGTGTATGCCGTGGTCTATAATTGCTTTGTTGGCCCTTATTGTAGGGAATGGTTCTATGTTTGTTAGTCTAGTTACGTTGGCTGTATATAGAGTGAAGCTACAGTGACACCACTTATTGTCCGATTTATAAGATGAACGTTGAGATGAACTAAAATTTCTTATATTAAATTCAATCTTGATTGGCCTATTCTATAAATTACATCCCGGATGGTCCATTTCATCATCAGGGGGTTACGGCAGGCAGTTCTTTCAGGAAGCACTTTTTTAAAAGATTGTTGGTATTCAATTATCTTACAACAAATGTATACTGTACGACTAATGTCTTGTGAGCAATCATCGATCAGAATCAGGCAAATACAATCACATGACACCTGCTTTAAAACACAGGAGCATAACTTACAACGAGACGCATACAGAATAACCGTTTTGAGAAGAATTGGTCGTTTTCTTAAAAGTTTGTTATGTTTTTTAGCCTACAATCAGTTCCACGGAACTGGTCGGGTTTGTTTTGGCATGGTGGTGGAACCAGGTCCAAGATGCACTACCGCACAAGAGGATGACAAGAACAACTGTCCGACGTAAGGCAATGATTGAGAGGAGATAAAATATGTGGCTAGACGGCCGAAAGTAACTAACTAATAGGAAGAAAACAAATTACAGTAATATTTGTCCAATATAAAGAAAAATTCAACAATTGAAAATAATATTATTAAGTAGATTATTAATGTTATGAATTACCAGGTATGTTAATATACGTATTTACATAGACTTGGCCCAATAAGCAATTACTCTACGTGCTTATGACTTAAGCAACAACAGTGTTGACCTTAGTAAAATGTGAAGTTAATCGAACAAGCACGAGACTTCTGTCTAAGGCAGATCAGATGAGTAATTGTTGCTAATTGATACATGGAATCGGGAAATGTATCAGATATATCGATTGTTCAAGTGGTGATTGTGTAGCGCGTTGCTCAAATGTTATTTACTTAATAAGTTATTCCATCTTATGATTTTATTCTCAAAGATATTCGTTACTCGCTGCCGCAATTGACAGCGCTTGCTGGTACTTAACCTACATTGGGTGCTCTTCTAGGATCAATCAGTGTATTGTGTAACACGTTAAGGTAAACAGTATCTCGACCTTGGGAATAAGCAATACACAAGATGAAGGGTAGTAGTAGTCGTTCGCATACACCGTCAGTATACCACCCCGTTGTTGAAAGCGTTTTTAAACCCTTGTGTATAATTTCTTCGTTTAATTGCTCCATATCAATACGGTATCCAGTTTGACAATGGTTTTGAAATTCGCTAAAACACAAAGGACAGATGAACTCTAAGGTTCTGTCAGGAAGAATAAATCTATGTTAAAGTGCAACCGGAAATATCCGTTTCGGTTGTATTAAGTCATTATAAGACAATTGAATGAGCAAGGTGTCCGTCTCTCCCATTGCTGTGAGTCTTAACGCTGTTAAGTAATAATGTGTAACTTTTATGAGTAGCTATAATACTCATTAAGCTAACTAGCTTTTGAACGTGATGTTGGATGATCACGTTTAGTATATATATATATAACAACATACTAAGTAAACATACAATCATGCATAGATAGATGTAAATTAAATAGGCAAGTACGCACAATATATATATCCATATATGGTCATTCCCTTGTAAGGCAAGGGATGACTATTTGATTAACAATTTGTTTATAATATGGAAATTCAATATGAAAACATACAATTATTGTTACCCATAAGTGTGAAGCATTCTCCCTCTAACGGAAATGCTTGCCAGTTACCGTATAATTATATGAGTGCACTCCCACTTCCACTGTGTAATGCAGAGTACCAAGGTACCCATAAGTGACCTTATAATAATAATGCAGAGTACCGAGGTGCACATAAGAGACTTTATAATAATTTGTGTGCATCCTCACTGCCACCAGTGTAATGCAGAGTACCGAGGTACCAATAAATGACCTTATAATATTTTTTGCATTCTCACTGCCATCATTATAATGCAGAGTACCGAGGTACCAATAAGTGACCTTATAATTATTTGTGTGCATTCTCACTGCCACCAGTGTAATGCAGAGTACTGAGGTACCTATCAGTGACCTTATAATAATTTGTGTGCATTCTCCCACCAGTGTAATGCAGAGTAACAAGGTACCCACAAGTGACCTTATAATAATTTGTGTGCATTCTCACTGCCAACAGTGTAATGCAGAGTACCGAGGTACCCATAATTGACCTTAATATAATTTGCGTGCATTCTCACTGCCACCAGTGTAATGCAGAGTACCCATAAATGACCGGTACCCATATTATTATAATGCAGAGTACCGAGGTACCCATAAGTGACCTTAATATAATTTGTGTGCATTCTCACTGCCACCAGTGTAATGCAGAGTACCGAGGTACCAATAAATGACCTTATAATAATTTTTGCATTCTCACTGCCATCATTATAATGCAGAGTACCGAGGTACCCATAAGTGACCTTATATTTATTTGTGTGCATTCTCACTGCCACCAGTGTAATGCAGAGTACTGAGGTACCTATCAGTGACCTTATAATAATTTGTGTGCATTCTCCCACCAGTGTAATGCAGAGTAACAAGGTACACATAATTGACCTTAAACTAATTTGTGTGCATTCTCACTGCCACCAGTGTAATGCAGAGTACCGAGAGGTGACCCATAAATGACCGTACCCATATAATGCAGAGTACCGAGGTACCCATAAATGACATTATAATAATTTTTGCATTCTCACTGCCATCATTATAATGCAGAGTACCAAGGTACCCATAAGTGACCTTATAATAATTTGTGTGCCCTCTGTCTCTGCCATCAGTGTAATGCAGAGTACCGAGGTACCCATAAGTGACCTTAAAATAATTTGTGTGCATTCTCACTGCCACCAGTGTAATGCAGAGTAACAAGGTACACATAATTGACCTTAAACTAATTTGTGTGCATTCTCACTGCCACCAGTGTAATGCAGAGTACCGAGGTACCCATAAATGACATTATAATAATTTTTGCATTCTCACTGCCATCAGTGTAATGCAGAATACCAAGGTACCCATAAGTGACCTTATAATAATTTTTTGCCCTCTGTCTCTGCCATCAGTGTAATGCAGAGTACCGAGGTACCAATAAGTGACCTTAAAATAATTTGTGTGCCCTCTGTCTCTGCCATCAGTGTAATGCAGAGTACCGAGGTACCAATAAGTGACCTTAAAATAATTTGTGTGCCCTCTGTCTCTGCCATCAGTGTAATGCAGAGTAACAAGATACCCACAAGTGACCTTATAATAATTTGTGTGCATTCTCACTGCCAACAGTGTAATGCAGAGTACCGAGGTACCCATAAGTGACCTTATAATAATTTGTGTGCCCTCTGTCTCTGCCATCAGTGTAATGCAGAATAACAAGGTACCCACAAGTGACCTTATAATAATTTGTGTGCATTCTTACTGCCAACAGTGTAATGCAGAGTACCGAGGTACCCATAAGTGACCTTAAAATAATTTGTGTGCATTCTCACAGCCATCAGTGTAATACAGAGTACCGAGGTTCCCATAAGTGACCTTATAATAATTTGTGTGTATTCGTTCTGCCATCAGTGTAATGCAGAGTACTGAGGTACCCATTAGTGTGAAGCATCCTCACTCCAACGGAGTGAATATATATATAAATGTATATATATATATATATATATATATATATATATATATATATATATATATATATATATATATATATATATATATATATATATATATATATATATATATATATATATATATATATATATATATATATATATATATATATATATATATATATACAGCTAGGACAGCTTGACAAGCGTGATTGCCCAATGTAATATATATATATATTCATATATATATATACAGTCGAACAAGTCAAAATTTCATTATGCAAACATGCTTGTTAAGTTGTCCTACATTTCCTGATATCTTGTGAGGATTGCTTGCGCTTGCACTGGACGCTGACTATTTGACTTGGTCGACTTGCTTGGTGATTAATCATGACTAAACTTACGTTGGCAGCACGTGCCGCATCGTGACGCGCAGACCAGTTGAAAGCGCGAGCTGTTGTAACAGCTTCTCAAAAGCCTACGCTAACCTTTGAGTATTACCTCCGTGCACCTGCTTACATTATTACCGGAAACAACAACCATTATGTGGCATATCGCGGCTCACTGCGACACATGCTAAGATAAAACTCAAATACAATTCTTGCACAAAAAATCACGGCTGCTCGTGAGGGGTGTTTTACACCATTAGTACGGAAAATATCGCTACATATCGGATGGTGTTAAGGGATAATGATAATGTTTGGCGGAGTTGGGATGAAACAAACAGCTATATCACATATAAAAGACCAGAAAACATATATAATGGGGATGCATCATTCAGTGTAACCGTCAGATTGTTGCGTTAGTTAGGCAAGCTATGTGCAAAAAGTGGTCAGCTAATTGAGCGCCGGTATTTTAGCGCCTAATTAACAATACCAACGGGGTCATCCGATAAGGTCATATAAGGTGTCTAAATCTGCCACCTTATATAATGCGCCACGAAGTTCATTCTTGATGATCGCTGTGCAATGACACAGGAAAAAATAATAGAATAATATCACAATTAAATATATTCTAGGCGAACAAGTACTCCAAGTCACATAAAATGATGTGATTCGTTGTGACATGATGACGGTATAAAATACGATTATGCTCACACCTATCACAGTTCCCATGCAAACAAACGAGGAAAAAATCATGCTATCCGGCTGGGCGGTGACATACGACGTCACAAATTCACGAAACAATGGCCGTTGTTTTTTGCGCATATGCCGCACGGTTCGTATAACGAGGGAAATATTGAAAAAAAAATGGACCAAAAAATTGCCGGAAACGTGTATCACAGGCTGATCTACACCTTATACTACTTCGATTAGGGATTCGAAAAAAGACCTACATGCACTTTAATTGCAAGACATCTTGGAATGAGATAAGTGGCAATGAGGGCCCTGAGAGTTCTAGAGCAGATGCCGATATTCGAGGTAAAACATCGTACCATACCGTAGGTTACCTTGGTGTGTCGATTGTCTTTGAAATGGACATGCTGTGTAGTGAAGAAGGTCTCTCGTTGACTAAACCTATCACATAAAGCGTCTCATATCAGCTACATGCTACTTGCACTTCAATCAGTCCGGATGCCCGTCCCATTAGGTTAATTACCCTGAATGATGGCGGCTTTCATATGAAAAGGTTTCAAGCTTAACTTGGTGTTGAGACCTGTTGAGGGCTATTTTTGCTGCCATCATTATCGCTTTGATGTCTGCAAATCCGTACAAGAGAAGACGCAATTGCATGTAATATCATACTGTCATAAACTTGACACACCTATAGTTATACCGATACGTTCCCTCGGATATCTTCCTTGTAAAGCACTGGGCAACACAGCGGTATACATAAGGCATAAGCCCAGTTAGTCATCAAATATATTCGAACGCCTGTCCTTATCAGTCTTTTTGATCAGTAGCAGAACAGTCATCGCATGTGAACAGTTGCTTACAGCAAGTCCGGCATTTGATATAAATATGCTAAAAGTAAATAAATCCATATTGCATCATGTTCTTTGGTATCCTTGGAATGAGTGGGTTTACGTGTTTGACAGTCGAATTCAAGGAGCTGTCATATATTGCTGACACCTACCAGGGATCTGGCACATTAATGGCACACATATGTAGTGCTGACATAATATAACCAGGCGTGTAGGATGATGATCGCATATACCATCATACCATTTTGTTGTGCCCCAATTCGAATAATTTTGTCTGGCAGCAATATCTGAAGGTGATAACATACAGGAAAAAAAGTTCGCCTCGCATATTTCGTGTTGTTTACTTACCAGTCACAGTGTTTGCTTTGTGGCACATGGATAAGTACCAGTTATTGCAAGTGGGGCGTTATCGTATAATAAAGCACGCATCCATTTCACTGTGAAATATAAATACGGTATTTATCATGGACAAATAAGTTATAGAATTGTATACCACCAAACAAACAGACAGAAACGTGATTTAACTTTCACGAAGCGAGAAAAAAGATAGCTTGCGTTTCGTATTCAGATCACATCCGGCAGCTTGTTTTCTAGGGTCATTTACCACATTTTCTGACATTTGGGCCTACTCTATATCCACCATTCTATAAAATGTCCATATAAGGAGTTTAGGAGCGTTTCGCTACTTTCTTATTGCAGGCTTAGTCGTCGTTTATGATGTTTGAATCGTGTAGGCTTTTTAGGGTGGCGTGGTTTACCGGTGATATATGATATGAAGATATTAAATCTAGTGGGTTTTCTAGGGGAATGCGGCCTTAAAAATTGCTGCTTAACTCTACATATTTGATTAATGCAGTATATTTGTTATGCGGTAAAGAGTGACCAACACGCTCCAAGTTAATATACCGGTCAGTTAATTGAACATTTAAACGCATTACTGTAAAGTGTAATTTGGATGTTGCAAGTAATTCAACAGCGGCTTGGGTGTCACCTACAAGCCTTACCAATCAAATGGCTTAGTTTCGCGTTGTCAAGTGATATTTGTCTCAGACTCTGTGCGAACACTGTTACAGTGGTTACTTACACTTTATATATCATATTCTAATGAATTACTAAGCTGTAACCATTGTGTGGTTCTGTGTAATTGACTTTGCTTTTATTTATATGGTTAATACGAGGAATGCGCTAAGGATAAGGATTAATGTCAGTTATTATTATAGCACGTGTATAAATCAGTATCATGGCCTGGTAACGGAGTACCCTATGGCATTCTTAGTAATTATCAGTTTTCAGCGACGACACAAGATCATACTGGATGAATATTGTATTTGATCATTATAAACGCAGAATGAAAACTTTCTGTGATGATAAAGACGGACGCTTTACATATTCTATTATCTTCCAGATTGTTACATAATGATTACAAACAATCCGACGCGTCTAATGGTCTTTCTGTGTCAAAATCCTTCAACAATTGCTGAGGTTTTGTAGATAAAGCCATATATCAATGTGGGTTCCCAGGTTAAATATCATGTTGCGAGAAATGAACTGTCGTCAAAGGTAATGTTTCGATAAACATAAAGACAACCTGTCATATGCCATTACTTATAGCATTTGCGGTGGCTTAGGAAGAGCATAATAACAAGTGTTCACTATTTGCTGTGGCTATCTCTACGGTTATTGTCAAATATCGATTTATTCATCACAATAGTGCACGCATAGAATCATATTGCAGCAACAGCTGCTAACAACTGTCAAAGTAGTTGTACGTGACGTGTCCAATAGACGAATGAGACCCAAGGTTGACTCTATAGGAAATATCTATAACATATCATGACAGGTAGAAACCGTGCCTCTTTAACGTTTCTGGCAGACTCTTTCATAATGTATTACAAGCGCTGTGCTGATAGCCGCCACTGAAATGCCTAACCATGTGTCACTCCATTGGTCAGGTTTCAACCAGACATGACCTTTCATATGATAGTGATTTAGATATGCATATACACTGATTCAAAATAATTAGACAAGATATTATTTTCTGACCATAATCCAGCCGCAATTTCTTTACTCAGCTGTGTTGACCGCAGTACTGCTGTTTTGCAACAACGTAGGCGTCCAATTAATAGGTGTCTGGAAGGTGGCCAAAGTGTGTTTTTGGGAGCCGAAATTTATCATCATGTCTAAAGAGCCGACTTGAAGCTAATGAAAAGAAGGCATGTGACTGACGGCGTCACCTACATGCCAGAAAAACATTCGAAAGGCCACAGGATGGGATGACAGGGCGTTAATTGCTTTGGTGCCTAAAAGCTGCATTATCGAGCAAGGGGCATACATTAATTTCTACTGCTCATAATCCATATCGATCCCCAAGCGCGCCTGCGTTTTATAGTGATGGATGATGGTGCACCTATGTATTCTACATAGATTGCTAGTGGAGCCCTCGAAGATGATTTATCAGCGTGAAATCCTGAGTTGTTCCCTGAACTTGAATGTCAGCATAAGGAAAGACATGTGAATAACCTTAGCCAATCACTCCGAAAGAGGGATCAATCTTCGACAATTTGTAGATAAATGGAACAAGCTTATCAGAGTTGTCGCCGATAATGTCAAGCAGTAATATCCAACCATGGAGAACAAACAAGATAGTTCATAGTATAAAGGTAAGAACAATATGATATTTGCTGTGCGGAAGAACACGTTGTTGGAAAATATATTGTATTCACGGAGCTTTCACATATACCGAGTGTGTCGGCCACAGCAACCTTGCTGCGATTAAATATCAAAAAGCGAGTAAATGTCTGATGCTATTTGGTAAAATATTCTTCCATAATCCATTCATTTGCACGTACATACAAATAGGCAAAATGATAAATCCTAGTAATTAGGTTAGGTATCTTCTGTTTTGGCAGTAACTTTACATTGATACAGATTGAAGCCCACCTAAGAGCATGGTACCTGAAGGGCTCAAGCTTTGCAATCAAGCGGCAGGGAAACACGGGATAGGAAGCGGTAGTCCGGCTAGCTAAAAACTGAAAATGTGCGCAAAAGGAACAGCATGCGGTAAGATGAGAACCAAAGCCTGGCATTTGCTGCCGACGGGGTATTGACAGCGTTTTGCGATGGCAGTTGTATGCTTTTGGCTGCTCTGAAAACCGCCAAATCATTCCACCAGTGTGCTTCAAGCACCACAATTACCCAATTATAAAGAATGCATTCGTAAAGCGAATATGCCTAAATCACGCATTTGGGGGTCTGAATTGCTACCACTAATGAAATATTTGGGAATGCCACTTATTTGAAGCGTACTAACCAGTCTTTGACCAGATCAAAATACCGACGATATTATATTACAATTATTCCACGATAACCGCGTTTCATGATGTTACCAAATACCATACTGCAAGAGACATAGAAAAAACAATGTTGAAAGTCATATATATAATGCTTTTCTCTTTTTATTCAAAATGCAAAACAAAGCATTTCCATTTCAGACTGTATATATGTATCATTTATGCCACACTATGCCATCAGTAGTATTTCGGTTGAGCGTACAATGTTCATGAGTGTTACAGACTAGCTATATTTGCGACAAGCATCATTCTGTTTATTTATCCATGACAGTGCTGTACAGTTACACCTAAGACATCTGCACATTGGGATTGACTATACCTAATTATGGACCATTTTTGAACTGTAGGAAACACTGCAATCATATAAAGACGGTGGCGTCACTGAACACGGCAGATTCAACGCAAGCATAGATATCATTTGCAAGGAAATGACAAGAAGCACGCATATTAGTGATGTAATGTGTTTACATTATAGAACTCTATAAACTCTATAAACAAATATAATTGCACAACGACTGCTTGTGGGGAAAATTCCTATTTCAATATAGCATGAAGGCTATTATTTGGGCACATATATCTATATTGTCTAAGATTAAGTGTTCCCAGCAATTAAATTATGCAAAAATACAATTTCGGATTTCCTCAAATCACTTAATATATTATTCTTAATATAAATGTGTACTAATTTATACTACCGTATAATATCTGCTATTTTATTATTTCAAGGCTCAACCCCGTTGCACCTTATAAAAAAATTATATCATAAAGTCTTTATATCTGTTTGTTAAAGAGGCTGTTCAGCCCCATATAAGGCATCATTTTGTTAATGCATAACTACGTTTAACGCAGACATAAATAATGGCATCTTTTGATCTGTGCCTCATAGTTTTCTTGATCGAAAATCATGTTGATAAACTTTCAACAGTATTATTTGACTGGAAATATCCATGATGTACTGTGGAAATCTGTTTTGTTAGTTATGTCGTTCTATCGATAACGGTGCCTCCCTAAAACCAAGAACCACAATAATGTTAGCTGTAAATCATTACGCGCTTTATAACTACCTCGCTATAGATGAGTATACTTCCGCTTTGATAACAAGATGTAGATTTCATCAAATCTGCATTCATTTAAGATGCGGACATCATTAGACCGACAAGCAGGAAGGGTGACAGCCGAAGTTAGCATCTATTTTCTGAGACCGCAGCGCCGCGTAGCGACTTAAGGTCTGAAAACTTTTGGTTTCCAAGGTGCGGTTGCCAAGCAGCGTGCAATCTCGTTACAATTATGGGGCTGAACAGTCTCTTTAAGTTAAATTACGACCCCACTTCAGGCTCTTGACAAAATGATCGCGGGGTTAAACAACCGACTTGCGGAATACAATAAGGGTATATTATGAAGCATTAAAATGCCTTAAGGTTCGTTAATTTGATACATATAGTATTCAAACATTGCATGAATGCTACATCAACAACAGTTACCATAGTGACCGATACAATGTTGTATCGCTTTGATGGTCAGCACGTGCAGTAATGCTCAGTGAAGCTCTCTTACAATTAAGCATTTTTGATATCAAAGGTATACTAATACACCTGATATCACATCATGAGATGGATATAAACGCCAGTCGATACATCTGGCATACCTGGGTGTGCCGACTCTTGTTTTTCTTTAAACAGGTATTTCAATTTTGTAAATAGATAATTAATGGACATTATGCGTGCATGTACATTGTGCATTTATCATGTGGATAATTATGTAGTCAAACATTTATCTACTTTGTTTTTGTACTCCATAGTCTAGATGTGAAATTACCTGGCATTTGCTAAAAATATCAAGAAATAAGCATTTTAGTTATTCGGTACAAAGGCAGTGTTTCAATATGGAATTGTTTCTTATTTGACATAAATGCCCATCGATCATATTATTTTTGTAACAGTATAGTCTGCTTAAATGCACATAACAAATATAGCGCATCAATCTCTTGGTGCTTGTTAAATTTACTAATAACGGGGGTCTACTACAACCCTTCTGTCCGCCTTGAATATTAAGTGACTGCAAAAGGGCTAGTGCATTGTTTCATGACAGATGCTTACAAAGTACATGTTCATATAATGGGTGACCGTCTTCTGAGAGCGCTCCCAGCCTTAGTTATTGCCACCCGAACACATGAAATATTTCCATAACCATAATACTTTAAATGTTATAAATTATGGACAGATGTTTCGGTGGCTTGTTGGTTATGTATGGCCAGAAATGAACCATTACTGGCTGACAGTTTCGTTTATTTTGCATTACTTTCAAAGGAGCAGAAAGTTTGCATTTTCATAAATAAGGTCTATTGCTTATATAAGGCTGTAACACCGTTATCGTATCTTTTGATGTTTTACTGCAAACGATCGGCCAAGTAAGAGTGCTTTTTGGGGTATTTAACATTTGTATGCGACCGTTTTAACCTTCATACAGAACAGCTCTCCGGCACTGTCGGTGATCCCACTCAATGATACTCGTACATTTCCACAGTTGCTGAAATCGATTGAAATGCCACACGCTCACACACACACACACACACACACACACACACACACACACACACACACACACACACACACACACACACACACACACACACACACACACACACACACACACACACACACACACACACACACACACACACACACACACACACTCACACACATGCACACACACACACTCACACACATACACACACACTCACACACTCACACACACACAAAACAAACAAACAAACGTACACATAAACAAACATACACAACCATATATGATATATGAACATGTAGATAATACTGGATATCTTTACAGAGATTTGTTACATTTATCGAAAGCTAGGTTGCATGGGTAGCCTGCAAAAATGTGCGTTAACTAAACAAAATAGAAACAGGCCGAAACAAACAGCAATATCTTAATTGCTGAACTTGGCTTAGTGAAACTAATGCTCAATCTTATGGCTTATGTAATTTCAATGTGGAGCATGTCTGCAGACACGGTAACATTTTCTGGTGGGGTATCACTGTATATCAATGAATCGATTCAGTATAAAGAAGAACAGTTTTAATTAAAGATAATGAATGTAATGAAAGTTCATTTGTTGAAATACCTCAATGCCCTAGTACCAAATCAAAACAAATGCTGTCGTTGGTGAAGTTTACAGACCTTCTGTGTCGGATTTCACCGATTATATTGATGACATACTAGCATTAGTCCCATTTATCCAATAAAATGTATTATAAAGCATATAAAAACAAACTTCAAAGTGTAATCAAAAAGTCTGAAAGGGATCATTATGATAACATGTTATACATAAACAAGAACAACTTGAGGAAGTCATGGACATTGATTAAGGAGGTTATAAACAAGAAGAATGTTGCTAGGTGTTCTGAACAATTTTATATTAATGGAGACCTAATCAAATAAGAAAATAATCTCAAACAAATTTAATAGCTTTTTTGTTAACATTGGACCAAGCTTGTCTTAAAATTTTCCTGCCACGAATATCGACCCTCTGTCATTTGCGAAGAAATCTTGTAGTTATTAAATTGCGCACAATGATACAAGTGAAAATGAAGTAAGTAGCATTATTCTGCCATTAAAAAAACCCACAAGCCCAGAATGGAATGACAAACCACAAAGGTTATTAAATCGACATTTGGTACCTTTGTGACACCATAAGCGCATATATTTCAAACCTGTCGTATAATCATGGAGATGTTTCCAAGAAAAAAAAAAAATATCGACCTGTTTCTGTACTGCCAGTCGTATCGAAGATTATGGAACGATTAATGTATAATAGACTTGTTGATAAGCAGAATATTTTGTTGGAATGTCAGTTTGGGTTTCGAGAAAATCAAGGTGCAAACATAGCTTCTGACATGTTTTGTGAATAAGATAATTAATGCACATGAAGATGATAAATGTGTATTTGGTGTATTCTTAGATTATAACAAATGTTTGATACCTTTAATCACAATATTGTGTTAAGAAAACTATGGTGTACGAGGTATTGTGCTTGAATGGTTTAAAAGTTATCTGACAGAAAAGACTCAGTATGTTACGTATGGTAAAACTAAATCTGAATGTAGCAATATTAATGTGGTGTCCCTCAAGGATCCATTTTATGGCCCATACTGTTTTTATAATATATTAATGACATTGTGCACATTTCATATGTTTTACTTCTCATTCTTTTTGCTGATGATACTTTTATATTCCTTGTAGGTAACAATATGGATAACATGATTAGAAAAATGAATCAAGAGCTTGATAAGCTTTTAACGCGGCTCACAAGAACAAACTATCAGTGAGTATACAAAAGTCTCATTATGTTATATTCAAACCTGGTCGGCATTTTGTCACCCCAAGTGAAACGTTGTTTGTAAAAAATTAGATATTAGCGAATGAAAACTGTACTATTTTCTTTGGAGTACGTCTTGGTCACAGCATATCCACCATGGAAAATTGACAAGCGCTAAAAATGTAGGAATCTAATGTAAAGCAAGAACAGTATTAACTGTAAAAACGATGTATTATATATTTATCTATCCGTACATTTCGTATTGTATTGAAGTATGGGTAAATGCAGTTTTTAAGAGTCGCAAAAATGATGCTGCAGAATAATAATAGGTTCTCCTAGACATACCAGTTCTTGCCCGATTTGTAATTTGTTAAATATTATGCCATTATCGAATGTGTATAAATATTGTGCTCTCTTATTTACGGCCAAGCACAATTCAGGTATTTTGCCACAACCATTGTATCAAATGTTTAAAAGAAAGCCTGGTGCCTACAATGTTATAACTAGACAACAATTTCTACTATATGCACCTAAATGTAAATCGCGAATACAAATCAAAAGTATTATGTATCAAGGCGTAAAATTGTGGAATGGTATATGCAATACAATTAAATTGTGCTTTCAGAATAGTTTTAAGAAAACACATTGTGGAAAAATTGCAATAGTATTCATATGTATCTATAAATCAATTAGACCCAAGATTCTATTTATTGTGCGGATAGATTAAACACAATAAATGATATTTGGAACACGCAATAGCAATTTTCGTCATTACACAATTTTAGATATGGAGTGTTTCCATGTACTGCTAGGTCTATATGCTTACTGTGCACTTACTTACACACTGTAATAATTGTAAGGATCCATACATCATCAGAAGTTTTCATCGTTTTGTTTGCATGCCTTATATATGATAAAGCTAATATGTATGTACTTGTCATTACTGTTATTATGATGTAATATATATATATATATATATATATATATATATATATATATATATATATATATATATATATATATATATATATATATATATATATATATATATATATATATATATATATATATATATATATATATATATATATATATATATATATATATATATATATATATATATATATATATATATATATATATGTATATTTATATATATATAAATAATATATATATATATATATATATATATATATTTCACTTCCTTCGGTGACCATATATTGTCGTTGACGTGGCTAAAATCACGGAGATTGTTATCACAGAAGGAGGGCATGCACATAAGAGAGTGTATATAAGTTGTCCAAGTTTACCACGCGGGATTACTTACTCACTCTAGAGTGCATATTGGCCAATGAGAGCTACAGTAAATAGTAGCATCCAGGTGCCTGTGTCATCTGCCTCAGCATACAGGTATTTAATCCAGACATATAATAAAAAAAAACCAGGTTGATGAAAGAAGCACAAACATGTCTTTTGCAAGAATAGTTACAATTGGCTAAAATGCTTAAACAAAGTCATCTACTGTGTTGACAACTATACCATAATTGGTCAAGTCACATTACTTGTACATATCTCAGATGATACTGCACACAACAAAACGAATGGTCGTTACAAAAGTGCATTTTCGTGCTTAGATTTGCATCTATTCAGTTAATTACCTCAACCAGAGCACTATAGGTCCACGATGGAAGCATATTACTACTTCTTTTAAATCTGTTAATTGTTGTTCTGACTCCGTCCTGGTTCCCAGCTCCTTAACGCGACTGCTCTTTGTCAACAAGTATCTACAAAATTAATGCTTATATCACCCCACTCAATTCTGAGTAGTTCGGATGATATTATTCTCTCTCAGATTTGCGTTGTTTCATTCTGCTATGAGATCTGTACATCGACTTGGCCTATTGAAGCGTGATGAGTTTAAATGCGAAGCAGCACGCGATTATAGATAATTCCATAGAGTTCGTAAAATGGTTGATTATTTTCGGAGGAAACTTTTGTTTTAAATGAATATAAGGCCTCAGTGGGCGCCAAAGAGAACATTTTCCGTTCATGACCTATTTCTCACTTGAATTAAAAGGCAACTCATCCATCTTAATTTGTTCTTAAGGCGAGACAGTCAAATTATTAGGCTACAAATTTCATTGACAGACATAACCCCACCACCTTGTCAATTTTCATTGTTTTGTAACCAAATATGTAAGACAGGCTATATATACTGAGTCAACAGGTGCTTTGGATCATTTCTTGAATCACAAGGACCGGCTCCAGCCATCTCTCACGAACAGGTCCATTTGCACAATTATCGACAGTTCCTACATAGACGTCCGTTTTTACGGTGTACAAATGTCACGATGTTTTACATATCGCGACAATATGATCGTATGATAAATAGATTAAGGTTATGAGCATTTCCATTAGTAAAAGCAAGACCTGCGCCATGTGGCGCTACAATAAAATCAACAAAAGCAGAAGAGAAATTAGATCCATCGTACCGGGTTTAAAAACAAACGTTATGATGAGCGACATGTCTGCAAACAGGTGATGTGGTTGCAAGTTTTGCGGAGGCGGGGGCTGAGTATTTTACCATATCTTTCAACGTAGAAATCTATAGCAGTAAATATGCTTGCATTATCAGCCTGTTCTTGGATTTATTCTAAGATTGAGTTAATATTTCATGTGGGGTGTTTATTCTATTTGCATGGGGCAATGAAATAATGTATAACATTCCGTGCATTTGCCTTGATCTTCTCACGATTCTCCGTCTTAGAGAATGCAAATGTTCAGATACATGTATCAGAAAACTGTACCGCCTTATGAAAACATTTTACAAGCTTTAGAAAGTTTATACAAGTATCATACATATATCCAATATCACAAATTGAAAATAATCTGTCTTCAACGTAGCCCTCAGCACATATTAAGACAAATAGTGCGAGTTTTCTTAACAACAATCGGCAAGTGGCTCACCAAATGCAAGTAACACTGCCTTCCTTGTATTGGTTCTTATTTTCATCGGCTTATGTAATATACTGATACCGCGGAATTCACTAAGCCTTCACTGTGTTTTTCCACGGAAGCGTATAATTTCCTTAAATATGACAAGGTGGTTAGAATTCAGAGATCGCGTTAGTAGGACTATTGTCTCGTCTGGAGCTCATTGAAAAAACACATTATGTGACTTTCAATTCATTCAAACGAATAATCTTTGCCTATGTATCCACGAGCAGTAAAAATTCCATGCGGCTTTGTTACCTGATACATATTTCGTAATTTCAATTTATGCATATCATGTTCGGTGTTTATTATATTTATTATATACCCGAAAAAAGTTCTCGAATTAAATTTCGTCAAAGCGGTCCACATCTTATGGTAACCGCAAGTAGCATTAAGGATGCTAGAGTGAGAATGTTGAAAATGGAAATGCATTGCAATTGTAACAAATGAATCGCAACTCACAATATTCCAGTCAAAGTGAGGATCGAAAACGCTTAAGTGCAATGAACCGCTGTTTGAATAATTACCCGTTTCAATGGTTTTGTCTTGACACAGATATTTGTTGATATATTCCACTTAAAAGTTGTATGCCACGTTTGCATTGTTGCCTTGAATATTAGCCAACCGAGCCGACCGAGCAGCAGACACTTGCATCACCGTGTATAGTCCAATGTAGTGCTACCCAGCGCATATGAGCTGTCTTTTTATTGAACAGCACATCGTGGAGCTGGAAATGCACGCGATGACTCTCACAAAACGCAAATTCGTTGAATTAACTAGATTCGAAATAATCAGTTCTCCACCAAGAGGCCTGTTTCTACTATCACTGGTATAACTTGAAACATAATTCATTGTCATCTTCTTAAAACAGAGATTCACAAACATAATGCAAAGCTTTCGACCAGGTCCTAGTATTGACCCAACGCGCGAGTCGACATCACCGAACATCATATCAACCAACATTACGCTACCATCGATCTTGTATGTTGTAGTTTCATATAAATTCAATCAATATTTCGCTGTGGCTTTTGTTATTTGCAAGACTAGTAAAACAACAGCACAATAACTTCTATAATATTTCAAAATTTGAGGATGAAGAATTGGTGGAAAAGGGCAATAATTTCTCATAGTATGTATCTCTCATTAAGTCTAGCATTTGACACATTAGTAGTTCGTGTCACGCAAATGCTCTTTGGTATTTGTAAGCTAATGTTTCTCAAACTTCATGTAGAATGTAATGTCCGTATGCCCTTTGTGAGTTGTTATGCCTCGAATAAGCTTTTCAAAAACCACTGCAAATGTTAAAAGGAAGTTTTTTATGAACGGTCGTCCTGCGGCCCGTTTAAATATTACCTTTAAAGGAAGTACAAATTCCATTAAATTGCCATCTTTTATTAAATATAGCTTTACCGGTACTACCGCAACATTAATGTACAAATATATAAGTATATATATATATATATATATATATATATATATATATATATATATATATATATATAGATAGATATATATAGAGAGATATAGAGAGATATATATATATATATATATATATATATATATATATATATATATATATATCTATCTATCTATAGTAGATATATATAGATATATATATATACATTATATCTCTATATATACATATATATAATATATATATATAAATAATATATATATATGAATATATGTATATATATATATATATATATATATATATATATATATATATATATATATATACATATATGTTTATATGTATATATATATATACATATATATATATATATGTATATATATAAAATATATTAATGTGCATAAATATATATATATATAAATATACATATATGAATATATGTATATGTATATATATATATATATACATATATATATATATATATACATATATGTTATATGTATATATATACATATATATATATGTATATATATATAAATATATTAATGTGTATATATTTATAAATATATATGTATCTCTCTATATATATATATATATCTATATATATATATATATATATATATACATATATATATGTATATATATATATACATATATATATTCATGAATATATCGATTGACATATATATATACATATATGTTTATATGTATAAATATATACATATATATATATGTATATATATATAAATATATTAGTGTGTATATATATTTATATATATATAAATATATATATATATTTACATATATATATATATATATATACATATATATATATGTATGTGTATGTAAATATATATATATATCTCTCCCTATATATATATATATATATATATATATATATATCTATATATATATATATATATCTATCTATATATCTATATATATATATATATATATATATCTATATATATGTATGTGTATGTAAATATATATATATTGTATCGATCATTTTATGGGTTTGGGGGCGGAAGCAATTCCGTTTGCAAGTAAATCCTCTTAGTTAGAGAGACTTTAGCAATGCATATTATCAGTCGTTATGTTATCCCAGAGGTTATTGTATCAGACAATGGTTGAGAAAAACCCCTGGTAATCAAAGACTTAAAGCAATTAGAGAAGATGAAGAGTTACTGAATACAGAATTTCTAGTTCCAATAAACTACTGCCCTCTGGTGAATTTATATCAATACTCGTGCTAATTCCTCACAAAGGACAAGCTTGATAGCGTTAATAAACAAGCGTGTCTACCTGGTGTTAGATACGATCGAACCTAACAAACATGTCTCCATGGTCCGGTCACAGAAGGAATGCCGCCCCCTGAGAAAATTGTTACGAATAATATTAACAAATTTATACTAGTTTGATGAGTTTATAATTAATCTCTTTTAAGGACTGTGAACTCTCCACCTTCCTTTGACCGTCCAGTTAATGATAACATCCAGGCAAAAATTTGAATCCATCATGTCTGTCCCCTGGTTAATTTGGTTCTTTGTAGCCATCGTTTTATTTATCACCCTGTCCATTCTTATTCATTAAATGCAAAAATCATTTAAATGTTGTCCCAGGTCCAATAGTCCTGAAGTCTCAGTAATAACTTATGATCACAAAAATGATCAAGTTAATTTGAGAATGAACCGTTCTGAAGCAAGTTATGATCATGTCAGTGTTATCGATAAATAATTGATTGATTAATTGTAATGTCGGACAATTGGTTTGATTGTATTCGTAATAATGATGAATTGTAATGATTTATTACTTTATTTAATTGTAACTGTATTACCTATATTGGGTATATGAATTACGGATGATTTAAAATTTTTATGTTTGATTTGTATTTTGGGATTTGTACTAGTTTGTAATACTAGTAGAAGTATTTTCAAACTCCTTGCCATGGGAGGAATATGACGATCCTGTCCTGATTTGCTAATGTGATTTCATATTTTAATTGGTTTGGAATTTATATATTTATTTATGGAGGGCGTTTTGACAAAGTCATGTTATGACGAGATCGGTGGGCAGTATTAAGCGTGATGCTGTTGCTATTTGTAGGTCTATTAATATCTGCACAGCATGCTTGTTGCTTACTCATTTTGGTTACCAAAGAGTTCTAGATTGCTATGGAGTTATGGCATTCCATTTTTGTCTGGCCTTGGATGTTTGAGTATTGTATGCGTAGCATCTCAACCCTCTATCCCAACCGACTGACTGTGCTTCCTCTGCCATACATTGAGAAGGTAAAGATATTCTGTAAGCAGATGATACTTTTACATGCATTGACGATCAATATTAACCCCTTGCAAATACTCTTATAAATGCTAATGAGTTTGTGCACACGTGTAATTAGATAATATGGTAACGTTTGGAAGAGCAGCTAAATAGATATACGTTTTTCGCCTTCTGCACAATCCATAATTAATGGTGAAGCTTATTGCACTAACCTGCACAATAGCGTAAGCTTAGTTATTTATTGAAGAAGTGAACAGCAGCGGTGTTTAAGACAAATTTGACTTGCCACCACAACACAATGTCATTCGCTTTGTCAAGCTTGTGCAGGTCGCTTCATTGTAGCAACCTACTAATATAGCCATTTTTAAAGTGATGTAGTGTTCAGACTGAGTTTATAGCCCATTGTTTGTGTGTGGTATCGCGTATACGTACATCATATACTATATATGACTGCCAAATATTAAGCTGATATAAAATATGGGGGATAACAGTGTTGAGTATAAAGACCCAATTTAATAACCTGCATAGCAGGTCCCGATGCATAACCATCAATGGCAAAGTAATAATACGAAGCATGGGGTAAATGACTGGGTATTTTCAGAAAACTTAACTCTCGTTTTCTTTCTTTAACAAGACATGCTTTTTAGCCGGTTTTAGCCTTTGAATAGTTCAAAAACCAGATCGGACCCTTCGCTGTGTGTGCCGTGGTATAATTTCTTAGTTGGCACTAATTGTAGGGAATGGTTCTATGTTTGTTAGTCCAGTTACGTTGGCTGAGTATAGAATGAAGCTACATTGACACCACTTTCCTAATATTAAATTCAATCTCGATTGGCCCATTCTAAAAGTTACATCCCAGATGGTCCATTTCTTCATCAGGTGAGTGACTCTAATGTCATTCAAGCAGCACTTTTCTAATAGAATTTTGGTATTCAATCATCTATAAAAAGATAACAACTTACAATGAGACGCATGCAAAAGCACTGATTGTGATGCATTTTTTCGTTTTCTTAAAAGTAGGTTACTTTTTTTATCCTACAATCAGGTCCATGGAACTGGTCGAGTTGGATTTAGCATGCTGGCGGAGCCTGGTCTAAGAATCAATACCGTACAAGAGGTTGGTATAAAGTGTTTGCTTTCTTTATGTGGGCTGTGAAAGGGGAAGTAACACAATTAGGAGAATCTTACCACAACTTTCAGCTACCTGTTGCAAATAATTTGTAATGAGCCATATAGAGTAGGCCTATATATATCTACAACCTTGACAAACGATGACTCGTCAGCTATTGCTTTTTAACCTGCTTTATGGCAATCTACAGTTTTAATGAAGTAAAAACTTTTACTTTGAGCGCCCATGCTTGTGCGTGTCTGTGTTGTGCTAAATTGCAGGCGTGTGGAAAAAGTGTAGATATATTCGAATAGAAATTAGCATGATCACCGTCTATGCTCGGAACGTGTTCTCTGAGAAGTAAAGTGGGGTCTTATACAAATGTCAAATATCTGAGAAAAGCAGTTTATAACCTGCTCGATTGCTTGCGTTATCTTTGACCTTCGTCACTAATAGAATTCAAGGTTGTGTAATTGGGACTCATTGTAGCAACTTTGGCAGTAATTTAGCGATCCGACAATCCGTATATAAGACAGCGCCCTAACACGCCAAATATATCTAATATGACCTCATATCCGGTATATGATATCCTGTCGGAATATGCGAAGACGAAGACGCATTTTAAACGCCAAATGCCACATTTTCTAGGTTAGTCATCAAATGCATATATAACAGCGTTTTCGGTCATATCTTGAATGAAGCCAAGAATAACAAATTGGATGTGATGACACACAAGATTCATCAGCTCCCAGGCAGTGCACCAGATATTTCCACAAATACTTAAGCCAAGTAAATCATGTATGTGTGTGGGAAATTTTAGAGAGGTTCTTGATAGGATTAATATCCCCAACCCTAGACTTCAAATGCGTTAATTTTTAACACACTGGGATCATTTCAATTCCCATAGCCTCATATGCTTATGCCAATTCCATGGCATCTCGGGTTCTCAGCACTCGCTGTTTCAGCGGCACCTGATATCACGTGTGTTTCCAGGTCAATGAGCACACATATTGAGCTGGCCTATTCAGACTGATAGGCTGTTCTAAACACATTACTTCCATGCATTAGTGAGAAACAACTTCAAAATGCAAACCAGGAGAGGGAAAAATATATATCAGATTGACATTCACATAACAGTATGACTGGGTTAACATATCTTATTTTCATTTTTGTATAAAGCTGTATGACAATTAATGACAAGCATCTGACCAATGGTCAATAAACAAGTTTCAATTCTTTTTCCCTGTTGTATGTCAGGTTGATCAATATGGAGCAGCACTATTCGCCTCTCCATCGATCAGTAGCTGTCACGTGGTAGTCGCAATGTAAAGTAGATATAAGACATTTCCTGTAATAAGGATTATCTTACTCTCTGAAAATAACATAGGACATTAGACGGATATACATGTGGATTTTCTTCCACCAGTATCGTCTCGTTTCGCGATTAAACTCTTCGAGGCGTATTTATATCATTATATCTTCCGAATAATTACCTCCTACATTGTTTTGAGCAACATTCGCATGCAGATTAATCATTAGTTATTCTCAATACTTATCAAGATATATGTCACATGCAGACAGACAAGTTGTCGGGCTAGCTTTATTCCGTTTATCGGATAACACAAATATTAAAACTGAGAACGCAGCAAATCTCTCAGTCAAAATATGTTATCATCTACAAGGAAGCCTGTGTCTATTGTTTTTGGTGTGTCACTAAGATCATTCATCGTCATCTTCTTACAAAACAGATTCGCAACCATTACGCACGGCTCTCCTCGTCATCCATCGACAAAAATAATGTTTTGAAATACCAATCAGTGTTTTTGCTTTTATGTAGTATTTGTATATACATTACAAAAATGCAGGGAAGATGCCTGCCTCATTCCACATTCAAGTTCCTGGATGCTTTGGTTGAATAGCAGTTGGTCTTTGCTTGGCATTAACAGAAGACAAAAATTTAATGTCCAGATAAGGCATTTGATATGAGCTTGGCATTAAGTCTGACGTTTTACCCATCAGTGAGGCACGTCACGAACATTATCCTTGGCAGCTGTAAGGAAATGCATCAGCAATTTGAGCTAGGCATGATTACACGCTTTGTGACGAGGTTATAGTCTGACATCAAAAGAGGAGGAAGGCAACTTAAATATCAAACCATTGACTTTTTATGCCTCTTATAATTACCGAACCACAACGCAAGCTAGGTGTAGCTTGATATGACAGTACGTCTTGTGTTACTGTCCCATCAAACTGTTTCATTCGATGACTGTACAAACCTGCAAATACTTTTTAAAAACCTGGGAATCATAATTGAAATTTAGTTTTTACCTGTACAGCCGAAATACTAGTGGTGTCTAATATACGGTTGTATTAAGCCATTGTAAGAGAATTAAATAGGCAAGGTGTCCGTCTCTCCCATCGCTGTGAGTCTTAACGCTGTTAAGTTTTGGCGTCTAACATTTAATCTTTTATGAAAAGTTTTAATACTCAATTAACGAACGAGTTTAGGTACGTTGGATGATCACATTTTGTCTGCATTAACAAATTTTTCGAATTTGCCAGCTTTTCAGCGTTTAATGACAGGCTGTAATGCTAAAGCACTGGCCTACCAGATTCAATATCTCCAGTAAAGCATACCATAGTTCCTACATACCTGAAATCAAAAGCCTTTTATGGGTATTTTATTAGGTAGGGGATATAACGGAGACTAATATGAAATAAACAAGCCGTTAATATGCTATGTTTGCGCTACTCAAATAGTCGTGTTTCTATCGTTTAGGTTAACGAGTCATAGACCGCATCGTTCTCTGTGTGTGTGTCATAGTTTGCATTGTAACCACATATTTCTCAGATGGCTAATATCATGCTTCGGTTGCACTGCCACAGGGACTAATGTGTGATTTGATCTCTACAAGTCTAATGATATGGAATGAATAAAGAATGAAAGATCCCCTTTGTGCATATAGACCCCTCAAACAGGCCAAGAACACCAGTTACCATTAGGAAATGTGGAATATTTGTTATAAACGAAAGAAGATCATACGACCCTGTGCCATTGTACAAAAAAAACAGTGAATGTGCTGCGTTATGATAATAGGGGTCCATATGTGTAATACGCAATACCATGCATGTGATATTGACTCATGTATATCACTCTGTTACACAAAGAATTACCAATAAGGTATTCTACATTTCGTAGCAGGAGAATTATTCATGTAATTATGCCTTTCTTCATAAAAATGTGTGGATATAAGGTCTTATGTCAGCAATGAGATGCGACATTACTGACAGCAGTTGTTGACAGAACTAAAAGCTCCCCATCATCCCTGGCACAAATCCAAGACGGAATAAATTCCCTGTGAAGGTCACAGTAGGTAATTATTAACGGGCATCCGGGCTGATTAATTATCTGAGGAAGGCTTGATATGCCAGCTACCGGTATGTCAGACTTACGTCTGAAAAAAGTTTACAGTTGCACACCGCGTGTTGGTCGGCAAATGTTACTAACATTCACTGATTGCGCATTTATCTAATTATGGGTTCAAACAAACGCTCTCTCTGTGGCCTTGTTGACAGACCGGATTTCGCATTAGTCTGCTACTGAGGTAATCAGCCCTTCGCTATCCCTCTCACCACTCTCTGCGCTCATCCCCACCCTCGTTGAAACGCCTCGTGGGATCCCTCAGATAGCGCGTAGGGGATATTCATTGTTGACTCCTTCATTGGTCATTGTTAGGCAGTTGGTTGCTTCACGGATAATATATTAGTTGGTTAGGAAGTCACGTGACGTCAGTTCAATATTTCTATAGCAACTTAAGAGAAGTCTTGTGTTTTATTACTGTTTATATATGTCAAACAATTGTATCATGGTTTAAAGCTGTATCAATACCGCTTATTACCTTAAATTCGATTAATAACAAGTCTGCAATAGCTTGTTTAATGAAGACAAACTGACAAATGCAGATGCAGTCTAATGACTATCGTTGATGACTTATGCTATCAATCACACCCTGTCTGATACATTCTAATCATTATTGGGCTAGGCTTCTATATACCATGCGATCAATGCAATCAATGAAAGCACCCCTTTTGTTAAGTGATTTCCCAAATAGTATATAGGAATGCATACTTGTATCTGACATTATATTTATAGTGTACAAACAACGCCTTGTACGTAATCATCGATGGGCATCCACGGCGTGAGGCAGCGATTGCTGCGGAGTATCAAATACATACCTGACGCTTGCCTCAACTCTCGAACGGAATATCTTAAGATGAACCGCAAGCTAACACGATGTGAAGTTGTTATTATTATGTCTGAAAGAGTCAATCATCTTCCTGCAGTCTTACAGTCAAGGGTCCAATTGGTTGACCAAGGCTTAATGGGAAAGCCTACTGCCAAGGAACATTGAACCTGCTATCGTATGGATTATTCATTAATCCACCCAGCATACGAGTCGACTGCAGCATTTATTTACTGGATTTGATATTCCGTTATAGCCCTAAGCTCTATTCGGCTACTTTCCCAGTAATCAAACAGACTCTTCTATATACAGCCGATTACAAATCAAATTACGGCGACGTATCTCTTCCACATAGTGCACACTATGCTCCGTATCCGTGACAGTATTGGAGAAACGTATTCACAATCTATTAATTCCACCAATGCGCCAGTTACTTGCTTTCGAGCGAAACGGATAATCATATCTATGGTCTTTTCATCTCTTTCCCTCGTCTGCACCTGGTCTTAATGAAGTGCTGCTATTTGCCCAATAATTTGACTCACCAATGGATGTCTTCGAGACAACTGGCAGACCAATCTCTCGATCACATACTAACAGTTCAAATGGTACATGGGCTATGTACCATTTTATTTCTGATCTTGACTAGCGATGGAACACCAGCGACCTTAATGTATTAATGTAGAAAATGTAATTGCATCAAATCATAAATATAACATATTACGGCTCGTGGAAAGGTTGTTTGTGTGTAACACGTTGTGCATTGCTCAACGTCATGACAAACCAGTGACTGATTATCAAGCAACTTGTTACACCTAGCACTAGGCTCTGAGGCAGACGAGGCCAGGAGTACCATCATACTAGACACGTCTGAGGGCTTCACACAGCCCGGCGTTAAGGGCATTAATGACAGCTTTATGACCTATTCTGGGCACTGTTGAGGGCACTGGCACATACTCGTAGCCTCTTTCTGTGCTCTGTTGACCTACCATCTGCAATAAACTGGTACCAAGAGGCTCTGAAGTTTGCAGGGTTCAAGGTGGACTTTGTCTTTGGCATTGGGCTCTATATGGCGCCAAGCAACATGCTTCTCCAGGTAGGTCAAGAAGTTGGGTATAACAACCTGATTAACATCGTGAGTGAGCCACAGCAGATCGGCATCGACTGATGTCAACGTGGCTGTGCCTTCCCATAAAGGAAGCATTGACAAGCCAGCGTCATCGGACCTTCTCCGCAAGTTGTTCCTGATAGAACCTCCATGGAAAAGGCGCACGAGATCACAAGGTTTGCTCTTATTGTTGGCGGAATCGCAATAGTCTTAGTTGTGCTTTGGCTTGCTACGTAGTAGGTCACAGAGTATCATGAAGATAACTCCCCCTAGTGCAACGATTGCGGCTCAGACATGTTATGTCATTCAACTAGCCACCTTTGCAACTAACTTGAGCAGCCATTATACGATGGAGCCAATCATTTCCTTGAGGGCGTTTGCCAAGGAGTTCATCTGTTTTTGAATCCATTCCTTTTCACTGGACTTGTCAGCAGGTGTTGGTGTTGGCGCTGGTGTACATGTCCCTCCATCTGTCAAGGTCAAGAGGATGGAGGCGATGGTTATGCCCTGCTCTCGGAATCGGATGCGGATTCGCAAGTCTGGCGTTGTGTCTTCGCTAAGCAGTGTCTAAATAGTTTCCCCGATTTGGGTCCGCAGCAATTTTTGGTCTTTCGGTTTTCGGACGTAAACTAAATCCATACTGCCGGATACGCTACCCACTGGGGCAAAGGGCGTGCGGAAGTCTGAACTTATTACAAACAACTCAAGCACTATTGACCAGAACCAACAACTGCTGGTCCCCTTCCCCAAACTAAATGCTGACGACGTCATTGTCCCAGGGACAGCACAACTGGCCTTTACTATCAAGCTGACTAAGACGATTGCTCACTGCAGCGTTGGCAAAACATTGGTCGCGCCGTGGTTAAGAAAACTACAATCAACTCAGATACGAATGGGGCAGGAGACAAGGATGATACATTCTCCTCGAGACCCTCATGTCATCTACCAGAGCGCGCTTGGTGACAGACTGAAATACGAGCTCACATTCAACGAATATAGCCGTGTGATTCACACAGCGGGCAACACCCACACGGGCAACACAATCGATGGCATCTCCTTAGAGTATGACATGGTTACCCAACCAGACATGATCCGCACCCAGTACACAGGTCGGCTCGCGATTCTGTATGAACGTGTGCTTCACCACATGAAGCTTGTATACAATAAAAGTGACACACTATAAAACATCAACCTGAACGTACCTGCCCGCAGCAGGAAGGGCATCCTACTGCTCATTGAATACCCAGACAATGCCTCATTTGGCCGTAACACTGAATATTTCTACAACCCAAAGATTACAAAGATCGAGGTGACCATTGAGAGCATTCCCAACCAACTCCAAGTCCAGGGAATGCGTGGCTACTGGCAGTGGTTTAGTTATTAGAAGAAGGCCTTTGCGGCAACGAGTAAACGAGACCCAGGTGTGGCAAAAGCTGCAAAAGACCTGGCATTGGCGGACGTGTCCCTAAGAGAGTACCTAACCAGTAAGAATGCTTTGTGGCTCAACTTAAGGATGAGTGATGACTACCTGCCCGTAGCAGGCGCGTGGGAAATGCGTCCGAGGGTGTCACCATTCGGATCAAAAAAAGGCATAGGCGGCTGGTGCATTGAATGTCTAGATTAAGGATGGCAGGTTCGTCAACGCAGTCTATTAGTAGGAACAACTTTACATTCCCAGATGATCCCGGTTCAGCTATTGTTTGTGAGCAGACAGGATGCGGAAAAACAGTCTTCATGCTCAACCTACTTGAAGGGCCCTTTTTCGGTGCCTTTAAGCATATTGTGATCCTCTGCCTTACCATATTGTGGCATATTGTGATCCTCTGCTAAACCAGGCTGTAAATATGTTATTTCGTGTAGCATCGTTAAAACCTCTTATCGTACCTCACTTGATCCCAATATAAGTCTGCCCCGATGCATGGAAAGCAGGTGGGATAACACAAGAGGCATTAACGGAAGGTCAGCTAGGTGAGTTTTATGATGAGTACCTGGAAGCTGAACAGGGTAATAACGATTCGCGTACTTATGTGTGAACGGAGTGTAATATACGATGGCCTCGCCAGCCAAGGCCGTGGATGCTTATCTCCGTGTTTTCTTGGCCAGGCAGTATTGCGAACGTGTAATTAAACGCTGTCATGAAGGAACAGCCTACGCAGGCTTTGTGAAAACTCTGGCTCGCATTCAAGAAACTTACATCTGGCCTGGACTGCAAAAGCATGTCAGAGAATTTATAACCACTTGTGTGCATTGTCGTACACGTACACCCCCGAACCCAACTTCCATAACTGGAGATATGCCAGTACCACCTCGCGCATTTCATACATGGGGCATCGATATAGTTGGTCCATTTCCCCGTAGTAAGCATGGAAAAAGATACCCGTTAACTTGTATCGTAGGAAGCAATTCCGTTTGCAAGTAAATTCTCTTAGTAAGAGAGACTTTAGCAATGCATATTATCAGTCGTTATGTTATCCCAGAGGTTATTGTATCCGACAATGGTTGAGAAAAACCCCTCGTTATCAAATACATAAAGCAATTAGAGAAGATGAAGAGTTACTGAATACAGAATTTCTAGTTCCAATAAACTACTGCCCTCTGGTGAATTTATATCAATACTCATGCTAATTCCTCACAAAGGACAAGCTTGATAGCGTAAATAAACAAGCGTGTCTACCTGATGTTAGATACGATCGAACCCAACAAACATGTCTCCATGGTCCGGTAACAGAAGGAATGCCGCCCCCTGAAAATTTTTTTACGAATAATATTAACAGATTTATACTAGTTTGATGAGTTTATAATTCATCTCTTATAAGGACTGTGAACTCTCCCCCTTCCTTTGACCGTCATGTTAATGATAACATCCAGCCAAAATTTGAATCCATCATGTCTGTCCCCTGGTTGATTTGGTTCTTTGTAACCATCGTTTTATTTATCACCCTGTACATTCTTATTCATTAAATGCAAAAAGCATTTAAATGTTGTCCCAGGTCCAATAGTCCTGAAATCTCAGTAATACCTTATGATCACAAAAATGATCAAGTTAATTTGAGAATGAACCGTTCTGAAGCAAGTTATGAACATGTTAGTGTTATTGATAAATAATTGATTGATTAATTGTAAGATCGGACAATTGGTTTGATTGTATTCTTAATAATAATAAATTGTAATGATTTATTACTTTATTTGATTGTAACTGTATAACGTATATTGGGTATATGAATTACGGATGATTTTAAGTTTTTATGTTTGATTTGTATTTTGGGATTTGTACTAGTTTTTAATACTAGTAGAAGTATTTTCAAACTCCTTGCCATGGAAGGAATATGACGATCCTGTCCTGATTTGCTAATGTGATTTTATATTTCAATTGGTTTGAAATTTATTTATTTATTTATGAAGGGCGTTTTGACAAAGTTATGTTATGACGAGATCGGTGGGCAGTATTAAGCGTGATGCTGTTGCTATCTGTAGGTCTATTAATATCTGCACATCATACTTGTTGCTTACTCATCTTGGTAACCAAAGAGTTCTAGGTTGCTATGGAGTTATGGCATTCCGTTTTTGTCTGATCTTGGTTGTTTGAGTATTGTATGCGTAGCATCTCAACCCTCTATCCCAACTGACTGACTATGCTTCCTCTGCCATACAATGAGAAGGTAAAGATATTCGGTAAGCAGATGATACTTTTACATGCATTGACGATCAATATTTACCCCTTGCAAATACTCTTATGAATGCTAATGAGTTTGTGCACACGTGTAATTAGATAATATGGTAACGTTTGGAAGAGCAACTAAATAGATATACGTTTTTCGCCTTCTGCACAATCCATAATTAATGTTGAAGCTTATTGCACTAACCTGCACAATAGCGTAAGCTTAGTTATTTATTGAAGAAGTGAACAGCAGCGGTGTTTAAGACAAATTTGACTTGCCACCACAACACAATGTCATTCGCTTTGTCAAGCTTGTGCAGGTCGCTTCATTGTAGCAACCTACTAATATAGCCATTTTTAAAGTGATGTAGTGTTCAGACTGAATATATAGCCCATTGTTTGCGTGTGGTATCGCGTATACGTACATCATATACTATATATGACTGCCAAATATTAAGCTGATATAAAATATGAGGGATAACAGTGTTGAGTATAAAGACCCAATTTAATAACCTGCATAGCAGGTCGCTATGCATAACCACCAATGGCAAAGTAATAATACGAAACATGGGGTAAATGACTGGGTATGTTTTTGCCGTTGAATGGTTCAAAAATCCAGATCGGACCCTTCACTGTGTGTGCCGTGGTATAATTTCTTAGTTGGCACTAATTGTAGGGAATGGTTCGATGTTTGTTAGTCCAGTTACGTTGGCTGAGTATAGAATGAAGCTACTGTGACACCACTTTCCTGATGCCAAATTCAATCTCGAATGGCTCATTCTAAAAATTACATCCCGGATGGTCCATTTCTTCATCAGGTGAGTTAATTTTCGTTTAAGCAGCACTTTTCTAATAGAATTTTGGTATTCAATCATCTATAAAAAGATAACAACTTACGATGAGACGCATGCAACGGCGCTGATTGCAGTGTATTTTTCGTTTTCTTAAAAGAAGGTTAGTTTTTTTAGCCTACAATCAGGTCCATGGAAGTGGTCGAGTTGGATTTAGCATGCTGGCGGAGCCTGGTCTAAGAATCAATACCGTTCAAGAGGTTGGTAAGAACAGCTGTCTGACATAAGGCTATGTTTGAACGGAGATAAAATCTGTGGTCCGACCTGCGTCTGTGGTGTAGTGTTGTGTATAAAGTGTTTGCTTTCTTTATGTGGGCAGTGAAAGGGGAAGCAACACAATAAGGAGAATCCTACCACAACTTTCAGCTACCTGTTGCAAATAATTTGTAATGGGTCATGTAGAGTAGCCCTATATATATCTACAACCTTGACGAACAATGACTCGTCAGCTATTGCTTTTTAACCTGCTTTATGGCAATCTACAGTTTTAATGAAGTCAAAAACTTTTACTTTGAGCGCCCATGCTTGTGCGTGTCTGTGTTGTGCTAAATTGCAGGCGAGTGGAAAAAAGTGTAGATATATTCGAATAGAAATTAGCATGATCACCGTCTGTGCTCGGAACGTGTTCGTTGAGAAGTAAAGTGGGGTCCTATACAAATGTCAAATATCTGAAAAAGCAGTTTATAACCGGCTCGATTGCTTGCGATCTATTGCAGTTGCTATGCCTTAGTGTTATATTGACATTCGTCACTTTGCTGATGGCATCACTAATAGAATGCAAGGTTGTGTACTCATTGGGACTCATTGTAGCAAATTTGGCATTAATTTAGCGATCCGACAATCCGTATATAAGACAGCGCCTTAACACGCCAAATATATCTAATATGACCTCATATCCGGTATATGATCTCCTGTCGGAATATGCGAAGACGAAAACTTGTATACGCATTTTAATCGCCAAATGCCACATTTTCTAGGTTAGTCATCAATTATATATTTGACAGCGTTTTGGGACATACCTTGAACGAAGCCATTTAACTTGATGCTCAAGAATAACAATTTGGATGTGATGACTCACAAGATTCATCAACTCAGAGACTGTGCACCAAATATTTCCACAAATACTTATGCCAATTAAATCATGTATGTGTGTGGGAAATGTTAGCGAGGTCATTGATGAGATTCCCCAACCGTAGACTTCAAATGCGTTAATTTGTAACACAATGGGTTCATTTCAATTCCCATAGCCTCATATGCTTATGCCAATTCCATGGCAGCTCGGGTTCTCAGCACTCGCTGTTTCAGCGGCACCTAATATCACGTTTGTTTCCAGGTCAATGAGCACACATATTGAGCCGACCTATTCGGACTGATAGGGTGTTCTAAACACATTACCCCCATGCATTAGTGAGAAACAACTCCAAAATGCAAACCAGGAGAGATATATGAAAAATATATATCAGATTGACATTCACATTACAGTATGACTGTGTTAACATATTTTATTGTCATTTTTGTATAAAGTTGTATGACAATTAATGACAAGCATCTGACCAATGGTCAATAAACAAGTTTCAATTCTTTGTCCCTGTTGTGTGTCAAGTTGATCAATATGTAGCAGCATTATTTGCCCCTCCGTCAATCAATAGCTGTCACGTGGTAGTCGCAATGTAAAGTAGATATAAGACATTGCGTGTAATAAGGATTATCATGCACCAGTATCGTCTCGTTTCGCGATTAAACTCTTCGAGGCGTATTAATATCATTATATCTTCCAAATAATTACCTCCTACATTGTTTTGAGCAACATTTGCATGCAGATTAATCATTAGTTCTTCTCAATACTTGTCAAGATATATGTCACATGCAGACAGAAATTATGCTTTGATATACCAATCAGTGTTTTTGCTTTTATGTCGTATTTGTATATACATTACAAAAATGCAGTGAAGATACCTGCCTCATTCGACATTCAAGTTCCTGAATGCTTTGGTTGAACAGCAGTTGGTCTTTGCTTGGCATTAACAGAAGACAAAAATTTTATGTCCAGATAAGGCATTTGATATGAGTTTGGCAATAAGTCTGACGTTTTACCCATCAGTGAGGCACGTCACGAACATTATCCTTGGCAGCTGTAAGGGAATGCATCAGAAATTTGAGCTAGGCATGATTCACGTACACGCTTTGTGATGAGGTTATAGTCTGACATCAAAAGAGGAGGAAGGCAACTTAAATATTAAACCATTGACTTTTTATGCCTCTTATAATTACCGAACCACAACGCAAGCTAGCTTGATATGACAGGGCGTCTTGTGTTACAGTCCCATCAAACTGTTTCATTCGACGACTGTACAGACCTGCAAATATTTATAACAACTTGGGAATCGGAATTGAAATGAAGTTTTTACCTGTACAGCCGAAATACTAATGGTGTCTAATATACGGTTGTATTAAGCCATTGGACGAGAATTAAATGGGCAATGTGTCCGTCACTTCCATCGCTGTGAGTCTTAACGCTGTTAAGTAATGGTGTCTAACATTTATTAGCAAACGAGCTTATGTACGTTGGATGATCACGTGTTGTCTGCATTAACAAATCTATTGAATTAGCCAGCTTTTCAGCGTTTAATGACAGGCTGTAATGCTAAAGCACCGGTCTACCAGATTTAATATCTCCAGTAAAGCATACCATAGTTCCTACATAGTCAAAAGCCTTAGTTGGGTATTTTATTAGGTAGGGGATATAACGGGGACTAATATGAAATAAACAAGCCGTTAATATGCTATGTTTGAGCTACTCAAATTATCGTGTTTCCATCGTTTAGTTTATCGACCGCATAATAGACGCATCTGTTTCTCTGTGTGGCATAGTTTGCATTGTAACCACATATTTTTAAGATGGCTAATATCATACTTCGGTTACACTGCCACAGGGGCCACTGTGGGATTTGATCTCTACAAGTGTAATGATATGGAACGAATAAAGAATGAAAGATTCCCTCTATGTATTTAGACACCTCCAGCAGGCGAAGAACACCAGTTACCATTAGGAAATGCGGAATGTTTGTTATAAACGAATGAAGATCATACGACCCTGTGACATTGTACAAAAAAGCGACGAATGTGCTGTGGTTTGATAATAGTGGTCCATATGTGTAATACGCAATACCATGCATGTGATATTGACTTATGTATATCACTTTGTTACACAAAGTATTACCAATAACGTATTCGATATTACGTAGCAGGAGAATTATTCATGTAATTATGTCTTTCTTCATACAATGATGTGGATACAAGGTCTTATGTCACCGATTAGATGCGACATTACTTACAGCAGTTGTTGACAGAACTAAAAGCTCCCCACCATCCCTTGCACAAATCCAAGACGGAATAAATTTCATGTGAAGGTCAAAGCCACAGTAGGCAATTATTGACGGGCATCCGGGCTGATTAATTATCTGAGGAAGGCTTGATATGCCCTGCTAAAAAGAGTCGAAAGCTTAGTATATAAGTGGATGGGAAAAGGACGGCTTTGCTAAGTCAACGTATTCCTATTATTTATCCAGCTCCCGGTATGAACAACGTGACCTTTGTTATATGTATAACTATACTAAACAACAACATGTGTATCCACTAAATAGCTAGCTGTTGATAATGAACCCCGAATTACCAATTTAATGTTACCTTTTACGACAACTTTTTAATGTAAATAAGCGTTTAATTTTGCAATGTCGTATATATGAATTTACGGCTATGGTGTAAGCGGCGATCAGCACACGATGATTACCGTTATATGTGCATATGCTAAACAATTGTCCGGTAAAAGATGATGCTTTATTATACAATGCATCAGGAATTAGAAAAAGTTTACAGTTGCACACCACGTGTTGATCGACAAATGTTACAAACATTCACTGATTGCGCATTCATCTAATAATGGGTTCAAACAAACGCTCTCTCTGTGGCCTTGTTGACAGACCGGATGTCGCATTAGGCTGCTACTGAGGTAATCAGCCCTTCGCCATCCCTCTCACCACTCTCTGCGCTCATCCCCACCCTCGTTGAAACGCCTCGTGGGATCCCTCAGATAGCGCTTAGGGGATATTCATTGTTGACTCCAACTTTAGCACTGAGCTTTCATTGGTCATTGATAGGCAGTTGGTTGCTTCACGAATAATATATCGGCCGAGTTAGGAAGTCACGTGACGTCAGTTCAATATTTCTATAGCAACTTAGAAGTCTTGTGTTTTATTACTGTTTATATTAGTCGAACAATTGTATCATGGCTTAAAGCTGTATCGATACCGCTTATTACCTTAAATTCGATTAATAACAAGTCTGCAATAGCTTGTTTAATGAAGACAAACTAGCAAACGCAGATGCAGTCTAATGACTATCGTTGATGACTTATGCTATCAATCACACCCTGTCTGATACATTTTAATCATTATTGGGCTAGGTTTCTATATAACATGCGATCAATGCAATTATGACCGGTTGGGTCACGTGTTTGCGTCGGGAAGTGATGAGGTACTAGAGAAACGATTATTCGTTGGTCGCCGACGATATTGATGGTAGCTGAGGGTTGAAGTCCTGCTAGAAATACCCGAGACTTTATACGAATTTCTATTTTCTTTATTCGTCTCTGCTGACTGGCACGTTCGGGTTCTTGTTCGGTTTCTTATTGTCGGATGAATATGTCGGATTGAGAATATCTGCTATATTTTGTGTGTCTGATGATGCTGTCGTATTTATAGTGAAAGATGCGGGTGGGTTGATGTGGTGAGCTGTGATTGGTTAATCCGGGGCTTGGGGTCATTCGGAGCTTTAATTGGAGATCAAACGGGTCTAAGTTAATTGTTAAGGGAATTGACGGGACTTGAATGTTTTCATCAAAGGATTGGGTTTGGTAAAGGACTACATAATTTGGAAACGGACCCGTTCGGAACTTAAAAGGGATTCTAATGGTTTATGTAAACTGGACAACAATTAATCTGGTATGAGTGAAAAGGGGTGAATTTCATTAGCCTAAATTGGTTTAGTTTTCATGTCCCGAGTGGCCGAAAGGTTGTAAATCTAACTTAAACTTTTGGGAGGGATGGAGAAGTGGTGGGTGTATGTGTTCGTAAATGTATGTGTATATGTCTGTGTGTATGCGTTTGTTGGGGGGTGAAACAATCAATGAAAGCACCCCTTTTGTTAAGTGATTTCCCAAATAGTATATAGGAATGCATAGTTGTATCTGACATTATATTTATAGTGTACAAACAACGCCTTGTACGTAATCATCGATGGGCATCCACGGCGTGAGGCAGCCATTGCTGCGGAGTATCAAATACATACCTGACGCTTGCCTCAACTCTCGAACGGAATATCTTAAGACGAACCGCAACCTAACACGATGAGAAGTTGTTATTATTATGTCTGAAAGAGTCAATCATCTTCCTGCATCTTACAGTCAAGGGTCCAATTGGTTGACCAAGGTTAAATGGGAAAGCCTACTGCCAAGAACATTGAACCTGCTATCGTATGGATTATTCATTAATCCACTCACGTTATGGCCCTAAGCTCTATTCGGCTACTTTCCCAGTAATCACACAGACTCGTCTATATACAGCTGATTTCAAATAAAATTTCGGCGACGTATCTCTTCCACATAGTGCACACTATGCTCCTTATCCGTGACAGTATTGGAGAAACGTATTCACAATCTATTAATTCCACCAATGCGCCAGTTACTTGCTTTCGAGCGAAACGGATAATTATATCTATGGTCTTTTCATCTCTTTCCCTCGTCTGCACCCGGTCCTAATGAAGTTCTGCTATTTGCATAATAATTTGGCTCACTAATGTATGTCTTCGAGACAACTGGCAGACCAATCTCTCGATCACATACTAGCAGTTCAAATGGTACATGTGCTATGTACCATTTTATTTCTGATCTTGACTAGCGATGGAACACCAGCGACCTTAAAGTATTAATGTAGAAAATGTAATTGCATCAAATCATAAATATAACATATTACGGCTCGTGGAAAGGTTGTTTGTGTATAAAACGTTGTACATTGCTCAACGTCATGACAAACCAGTGACTGATTATCAAGCAACTTGTAACACATAGCACTAGGCTCTGAGGCAGACGAGGCCAGGAGTACCATCATACTAGACACGTCTGAGGGCTTCACACAGCCCGGCGTTAAGGGCATTAATAACAGCTTTATGACCTATGTCTGGGCACTGTTTAGGGCACTGGCACATACTCGTAGCCTCATCCTGTGTACCGGTACTGCGTTCGGCGCCATGAAGCAGTTCATGATTAACGGTGAAGATGCGACTGAGCCCGCTGTTGACCTACCAGCTGCAATAAACTGGTACCAAGAGGCTTTGAAGCTTGCAGGGTTCAAAATGGACTTTGTCTTTGGCATTGGGCTCTATATGGCGCCAAGCAACATGCTTCTCCAGGTAGGTCAAGAATTTGGTTATAACAGCCTGATTAACATCGTGGGTGAGCCACAGCAGATCGGCATCAACACTGATGTCAACGCAGCTTTGTCTTGCAATAAAGTAAGCATTGACAAGCCAGCGGCCATCGGACCCTCTCAGCAAGTTGCTCCCGATAGAACATCCATGGAAAAGGCGCACGAAATCACAAGCTCCGCTCTTATTGTTGGCGGAATCGCAATAGTCTTAGTTGTGCTTTGGCTTGCTGCGTAGTAGGTCACAGAGTATCATGAAGATAACTCCCCCTAGTGCAACGATTGCGGCTCAGACATGTTCTGTCATTCAACTAGCCACCTTTGCAGCTAACTTGAGCACCCATTATACGATGGAGCCAATCATTTCCTCAAGGGCAACTGCTGCTTTACCGGCTAGGCCCTTAAGGGCGTTTGCCAAGGAGTTCAGCTGTTTTTGAATCCATTCCTTTACACTGGACTTGTCAGCAGGTGTTGTTGTTGGCGCTGGTGTACATGTCCCTCAAGACTGCCCATCCAATCGCACTGAGGATGGAGGCGATGGTTATGCCCTGCTCTCTCAATCAACTCAGATACGAATGGGGCAGGTGACAAGGATGATACATTCTGCTTGACTTTGAACTCGTCGAGACCCTCATGTCATTCTACCAGAGCGCGCTTGGTGACAGACTGGAATACGAGCTCACATTCAACAAATATAGCCGTGTGATTCACACAGCGGGCAACACCCACACGGGCAACACAATCGATGGCATATCCTTAGAGTATGACATGGTTACCCAACCAGACATGATCCGCACCCAGTACACAGGTCGGCTCGCGATTCTGTATGTTCACCACATGAAGCTTGTATACAATAAAAGTGACACACTATAAAACATCAACCTGAACGTACCTGTCCGCAGCAGGAAGGGCATCCTACTGCTCATTGAATACCCAGACAATGCCTCATTTGGCCGTAACACTGAATATTCCTACAACCCAAAGATTACAAAGATCGAGGTGACCATTGAGGGCATCGCCAACCAACTGCATGCCCAGGGCATGCGTGGCTACTAGCAAACGAGTAAACGAGACCCAGGTGTGGCAATAGCTGCAAAAGACCTGGCATTGGCGGACGTGTCCCTAAGAGAGTACCTTACCAGTAAGAATGCTTTGTGGCTCAACTTACGTTGCAGGCGCGTGGAAAATGCGTCTGAGGGTGTCACCATTCGGATCACAGAAAGGCAGAGGCGGCTGGTGCATTGAATGTCTAGATTAAGGATGGTAGGTTCGTCAACAAAGTCTATTAGTAGGAACGACTTTACATTCCCAGATGGTCCCGGTTCAGCTATTGTTTGTGAGCAGACAGGATGCGGAAAAACAGTCTTCATGCTCAACCTACTTGAAGGGCCCTTTTTTGGTGCCTTTAAGCATATTGTGATCCTCTGCCCTACCATCTGTTTCAACAGGTCAACAGGGCATGACGGAGAGGCCGAGGAAGTGGGCACTTCTACTTGCGCGCTATGTGGTTTACAACAGCTGTCAACTGGTCAAACAAACTTAGTTAGTAAAACATGTCATCGGAGAAAACGAACACAAATCAGGCAAAGGCAAAGCCGGTGGAGACGACACCAGTAGAGAGGGTGACCAGTGAGTCGGAATGACCTTTAAAAAAATGAAAAGGTTGCTGAAGGGCAGAAGTTTGACAAGCCAATCAGAATAAACTTCCGAGAGAGCACCGTGAGGCTAAGGCTATGCTTTCACGCAAAAGACGCGACGAGGAAAGCACTGTCAATCCAACGTCAACGCACACGCACAAGCGGCCTTGGCCAACATGGGCTGCACTCGGGGTTGTCAGCTGCGTTGAGTTGTTTAGACTAGCATGGTGGTAGAGCCACAGGCTGGTAGCCGCGCACCCTACACAGGTTGCTGCAACCTGGAAGTTTCCAGAATGTCAGGAGGTCTAATTCATGGATCCCTTTTATGTTGAATACAATCAACTCGACAACATGACAACAACGCCAACTACTGATGAACCACAGTGCAGTTGTTGGTAATGCGAAGCTTGGTATATATCTACGTCCTTCACATGTGAAGAGGACCATCTTTCAGTCATCATTCATCCTAGCCAGGACGGAGATGTCCTGGTTTTATCCTGTGTTGGCATTGAGGTTGGGGATCGCTGCATGTCTTGATTTCCTGGCTTCCCTTTTTGCAACTGCAGACACGATTCGGTCAGCCTCATATGCCTCAGCTCCTTTAATGGTTTTGGAACGCCATACTTGTCTGTCCTGAGCTATTGTCTCCCAGCTTGTGTGGTTGATGTTACAATCCTTTAAAGACATCTTTAGGGAGTCTTTGAACCTTTTCTTCTGGCCACCACAAGATCTTTTTCCAGTGGTGAGTTCGCCATATAAGAGCTGTTTTGGTATTCTTTCGTTCGACATTCTGAGGACATGGCCAGCCCAGCGGAGTTGGATCCTCTTGAGCATTGAAAAGATGCTTGCATTTTGGCTCTGGCAAGTACTTCAGTGTCAGGAATCATATCTTGCCATTTGATGTTTAAGATTTTTCTTAGGCAAGTAAGGTGAAGACGGTTAATCTTCCTGACATGGCGTTGGTAAACAGTCCAAGACTCGGCACCATAAAGGAGAGAGGTAAGAACTACAGCCCAATAGACCTGGAGTTTGGTTTCTAGGGAGAGTCCTTTCCTATTCCATACTGAGTGTCTAAGTCTGCCAAAAGCTTGGCTAGCCTTGGATATCCTGGAGAGCACTTCGTCATCTATATGGATTGTGTTAGAGAGTGTGCTGCCAAGGTATGTGAATTTAGCAGTGTTTGATAGCATTTGGTTGTTTACATTTATTTCTGGTGCAGAACATATTTTTCCTGGTGCTGGTTGGTAAAGCACTTCAGTCTTTTTTGTACTAATGGTTAGACCAAAATTGTCACAGGATGTTGCAAAACTGTCCATGCAATGTTGCATTGCATTCTCATTTGGTGCAGCAAGGGCACAGTCATCGGCAAACAGGAAGTCTCTTACTTTAGTGATGTTGACCTTTGTTTTAGCTTTGAGACGTTGAAGATTGAAGAGATCTCCATCAGTTCGATATCTGATTTCAAAACCCGGATCTTCTGGTTTGAAAGCTAGGCTTAGCATTGCTGAGAAGATCATGCTGAAGAGTGTAGGTGCAAGTACACACCCTTGTTTCACACCGTTTGAAACATCGAAAGGGTCGGAAAATTCGCCACTATCAAGTACTCTTGCCTGCATGCCATCATGAAACTCCCTAATTATGGAGACAAATTTGGAACAATTTTGTATTCTCTAAGTTACGAAGCATTCAAGTAGAAGTGGAACGTGAACGCCATTATATGTAAATCGAGCAAGTTCAATTTGCTCTTACAGTATGGGCAAATAAGCAAATTGAGCGGTTACACTTCATCAATGAACAACTCTGCCGCCAGGGACATGCCGACCATGCTTTCAGGGATGTTGACGAAGCTATGCGCGAGTACTACCTGATTACAGACAAATCGGTTTACCCACTAGACTCTGAGCCTGGCTTTCAGACTTTTGCGTGCCCTCAGATGGACAAAAGGCACGTGAGCTGACGTTCATAATCCTAGGTATGGCTGCAACTGGACTGGTTGCGTACAGGCTTGCTAAGTAGGCAGAGCATTTGGAAACTCATTAACATATATGCATATAACAGAGGACCACCTTCTCATACAAACCATCTACTATAGTCCTAAGGGCTATTGGAAAGGCATTACAGCTATCAAGAAGCTTGCAACAGCCGCCATAGTTTCTGAGGAAGTTGCCAGGGGGTGCCTATCAAAGCAAGCTATATCGCAAATCTACCTGCCATTGCCGAAACACATTCCCAGGCAAAACTTTGACGTGTCTTGGACTAATGAGGCTCACCAATCCGATCTCTTGTTTCTTCCTCATGACGTCATAAAACGCCAGACTCACAAGTATGCACTAACAGTAGTGCATGTGGCCTCACACTAGAAAGCAGTTGAGCCATTGACTACGAAAGAGGCTGAAGAGGTCGCAGGTGCAAGCGAGGACAACTGCATTGGCCTCAACTACTTCAGGTCGACCCAAGACGGGAGTTCATGGGAGCAGTGAGCAGATAAGACCTCAGCTTCATGAATTTGACCGCATGTACAATAAGATACATGATATACTAAAAGATGCAGAGGTAAGGCCTGTGCCGGCACCACGAGTAAAACCATTGGTGCCCCCAATTCCCACACCATGAATAAAACCAGTGGAAGCAGCAATCCCCCCAGTTTCCGCGCCACGAGTAAAACCAGTGGAAGCTGCAGTGCCTCCAGTCCCCACGCAACGAGTAAAACCACTGGTTTCCCCCAATTCCCACACCACGTCTTAAGTTCAAGACTAAGTGGGCTGTTACAAACTATTTGCGTGGATGGGTGATGAACATCCCCAAGTCTCACCCCCTTGGCCTGGCCGCTTTAATGTTCTTTAGAGGCGTGCATCGGCAGATGCGTAAAGTAATAACTGATGAGATTGATGAGTCAAAAGAAATTAAGTTTGCCCTCAAGGTAAGACGTATGAAGGATAATGCTGACTTTAGCGTTACTGAGTACGTTAAACGTGTATTATGTAATGAATAGCAAGTGGTACAATCAATAGAAGATATTTATAATGCAATGAGTGACAGTGATGTTCATATTCATGAGAGGTAGGAAAAGTTTACTTACAAAGAGTCCGGATGAGAGCTTGAGTCGGTTACTACTCTATGGATTGATATCGCTGATTATAAGTTGGTTCCTGCGTATCATTAGAGAGTGCGCTTGCACCTAAGAAGGCAATCATAAACTTTTTATGGTGTATTGAAGGGGCTCTACACCCGGTAGCTAAAGACCCTGAAAGGACGTCTAAATATGATATTGATTGGTTATTAACCCTCCCTGAGGATAAAGACGTAGATCTTAACCAAACACCAATATTGCATATTGAGAAAGTAGAAAAACATGCGCCTGATATAGGTTTAAACGTCTTTGGATGGGAAAAAGTTGTTGTTATACACCGCATTAGTAAACAACTTAGTTACGTTGGTATTACACGTAAAACGCGCATGTACATTGAGAAAGATGATAAGTTTCATTATACACTAATTAAAGACCTTAATCGACTGTTGTATCATCCGAGTAAGTACGAACACCGCGATGTCTAAACCTGTGTGTATGGAGACTAAGAGTACTGCTGGTAGAGTCGATATGCCTGAAGAAGGAAAAAATATATTATCCTTTCAAATCTACGGAAAACAAATAACATCCCTATATGATCGACGCTAGTTTGCACCTCTCTTTGTTAAAGGTATAGGACGTTTGAACAATATGGGTGACTATCATGATTTCTATCTTCGCACATATGTAATACTATTAGCTGATATTTGAGATATTCCGCAAAGCCTGTCTTAAACAGTATGGCGTAGATCCAGCTCACTACTACACAAGTCCTGGCCTGTCATGGAATGCGCTTCTTAACAGTACAGGGGTGGAATTGGGGTTTCTTACTGCTTTCTTCATTTGATTAAAAAAGATAGATAGATTATAATGGTATTGATACTGTGGCAAACTCTGCCTATAGAAGCTGTAATTAGTGTTGTAGTTTAGATGAGGAGGGGTGCGCCGGAACTGCTATTTTCTGTACTACTAATCCCGAATTTCGTATGCCAAACATCAATGAAAGTGTATTCTCAAATATAATTTTACAGTATTTTGTCCAGTTTATGTAATATAGAAACTGCCGTACATGCTGTCATTTGGATTTTGATATAATCAGTTATTTCTCCACAAAAACGAAAAACATTTGTCGAATTTATTTCAAAGTCAGGTGCAAAAAACTTAGCAGAGACTGAGGAAGCAATTGTGGCTTCGTCTCAAACTTGAGGAGGCAATGCTTCAAAAATATCATGTCTTTTATAGCCGTATATGCCATGGGCGTTTTATCTGGACAAAAAAACGTATGATTGCTTTCCACATGAGTCCATATAATTATTCTCAAAAACGCAGTGGATAAAGCTTTGAAGAGCCTATGCTCTGCAATGTAACCTCATATTGTGTTGCCCTAATGGCGTACTCGATATCCGAACACTTTGCAATAAATCATTAAATGTAATGCTGTGTTCAATGGTTATAGCAATTGGACAGCATCAAGACCCCATAAAATGCTATCACCCTTGTACACAATTGTCGGGGGATTTTATCCTATCGGGAGCCAAATTTGTTAGATTTTGCCCTCAGAGGACTGTATCGCACAACGGAATCTCATGGTCTGTAACCCGAATTACACTATCGTCTTTGCAGAGGAAAAGTGTGATCAATACGGATCAATTTTTTTTTTTAATATACTGGGATATCTGTGTTGGAACCACAAAGCAGTAAAGCTCTCATATATCGCTGAACACCTACCAGGGATCTTGCACACATGTGTAGTGCTGACATAATATAACCAGGCGTGTAGGATGATGATCGCATATAGCATCACACCATTCAGTTGTGCATCAAATGAATCATTTTGTCTTGGAGAAATATTTGAAGGTGATCACAAACAGAAAAGAACAATTGGTCTTACATATTTCTTGCTGTTTACTTATGAGTCACAGTGTTTGTTGTGAGGCACATGGGTAAGTGCCAGTTACTTCAAGTGGGGGCGTTATCGTATAATAAAGCTGACATCCATTTCACTGCGAAATCTAAATGTGTTATTAATCATGGACAAATACGTTCTGAAATTTTCGACCACCACACAAACAGACAGAAGTGCGATTTAACTTTCAAGAAGCGAGAAAAACGATAGCTTGTGTTACGCATTCAGAACACATCCGATGGCTTGTTTATCTCCCTTGCACTCCGTTTCCGTTGCATTATTTTGCCGAAGTGTAGTCGAAGGGCTCAGAGATGATGATTTAGCGGTCACATATGTCAATTGCACCCCAAGGTAAATCAATAAATTACGTATCGAAAAACGGAACTTGATTAAGACCAGGTGTACAGGAGCAAATAATTGATGAGACCTTAAATAGACAAACTGGTGCCCTTGGTCTGGACTAAATGAGTTGTGGGCTTCACTTTCGCTATATTCGATGGCGTATTTGAATACAAGGTAATGATACCATTTCACAAAGTCATTAGGTCAAACCTGCATTGAGTTATATGTAAACATATATATATATATGCATATATAGATGTATAAATATATGGAAGTCTTGCATTGCAATTTTACTATAACAAAACAGTTTACAGCTATATAACTGTTTGTTGTTTTATCGCATGTCATTAGTTATCCAAGTCAGGTTATTCTGTTAAAAGCTTCATATTGCTCAATAATGGTTAACTGGGATTTGATAAGCGATCGTAGTGGTAGTTCAGTGCTTAATGTTCTGGAATTATCTGCGCATCGACGCGTTATTGGAGAATCACAGCACGACAAGCAGCTGCACAATAAGTTCTTTAAACAGCATATATTTGCAAAATGCAAATATAAATAAGCGTAACCCAAACATGTGCTGCACTTGTAACACAAGTAACAGCTCGATGCTCAGTAAATGTTGTGGAGTAAATGATAAATTATACCAAAATCGTCTGGCAGTCTATGTTCCTACATATTGATTAATCGTGTACAGGAAGGAAAGTTATTATTAAATACAAACATCAATGAGCTGTGTAAAATACTCGGTCTTTCCTATTCCTTCACAAAATTCATCCATTAGCTAAGAATCTTGTCAGGATCATGCTAATAAAGACTCCCCACTATGTTACTGTATAGTTTAATACAAACATCGGTTATATATATTAGCCAAAGGTACCTAATTGACTATGTTTGTTACAAAAGATCAATTAAGGCTAAAACTCCCCTGCTCGGTCCCATTATGTCAATTGCTCAGTGGATTTGCTCCGATGAATGGTTAAGCATTGCAAAACTGTCATTGAACAATGTGAATATGACAAATGCAGTGGATGGTCCAATGTAGAGAAAAGTGATCACCCAGCACCACGTTAATATCCCGTTTGGTGAATTAAGTCTTTAACCTCCTCACAATGAATCTTCATGTTTGACTTCAGTGATATAGTCTACGAAAGGAATTGCTTAAAAGCGTCACCAATAGTTTAATGAGTTTAAGATATACGATCAAACGTAAACCACGTCGGTCGAAACTTGATCTGAGCACTTTTTCATTTCTAATCTTTTGCAATGGAGACGCATGTTGACCAAGATAATTGGTTTGTGGTGCGGTGTCAGCTGGGCTGCTATTCACCAGTGTTGTTATTAGGCAAATACTGTAAAAATGATTAATGCTTATCAATGTGCAATGACAGAGCTACGGACATTTTACTTCATGATATAAACCCCATGAATCACAAAGCTGACGCTATTATGTTGGTCTGTATTATTAGAAATTTAGCCATTTATACTGTTAATAAGTGTAATACGCAGAGCTGAATAGTACTTCTATTTAGCTGCTAGTGTTCCGTAAGGTTTTTCATTCACAAAATACCCATTCTTTAAATTTTTCCAACTTTTGTTTTAATATCGTAGAAGGTTAACGTTATAGATTTTGGTATATCAATCGATGTTATCACATACTGACGATGTCACCCAAAACATCATCAGTGCCAATTAGTTTTAAACAACGGCAGCAGATAATCCACACTCACACAGCACTGGACATGTTATTCATTGAACAAAAGGGCGCTGATTATCATACCGACCCCTGCTTGTCCTTGACCCTGTGTCGGCCGTGGCGGGTCGATATTACGCAGCTGATGACCGTGATACTAGAAACATACCAAATCTTTGGCTTCATTAATCCTCGTCGATGCATTTGTTGCTTAGGCAATCCTTCAGTTCGCTTCTGCATTGTGCATTGAAGTAATAGTCGAGGTAGTGTTGAAACAGCGATTGGTTGAAAGGAGGTGATGACAGAACTTAGATATTGAACAACATGCAGATGAAGAATTTGAATAACTCACACAGTAGTCGTTGCTGATACACAACTTCTTGGGCAATGTTGAGGAGACATGAACAATTATTTCATAGATTTTTGCAGTTAGTACATTTGCGTTAAAGAGCGAAGAACATGGATGGTGTCAGAATAGCAACTAACATATCAAACATTAAGAGACAGAATGCAACAAATAGTCGTCATTATTATTATGGACATACAATTCATTATCTTACGTTATAGAAGCAAGCATTCGTTGTTTTGCGTACTCCTTTTGGCTTACCTGTGAATGCTGTAGATGATCTAAGTTTACTATGTCAGCATAGAGGGCAAAGCGATCACAACAAAGCAACGGTGGGTTATAAGCATTATAGCGATAGGAAAGAAAAGGACACGCATACGTGAGCAGCTTTGAATTACCTGAATCATTATCATCGGCTGCAACTTGGCAACGTCGGCAGCTGATTTGTAAACTGTATGGGTGGCAATTGCTTTACTGCTGCAGGCAATCGTGGTGCACACGGTTACAGGTTTGTATTATAGTGTAATCGAAGAGCAAAAGCAGCTGTACTTGGAGGCGAATCGCACTGTTAATTCTAAGCAAAATTGAGCTGTACAAACTAATACATATCTTCGCTTGGGTTCTCAGTATCTTTATTCTGGCCCTGTTATGTATCAAGCACGTCCTCACATGTCAAGAAGTGTATATAGGCTTCAAGCATGAAGATTTAATGTGAGGAATAAGGACTAAAGTCCTGTGAGTGGAATCCGGAATCACTGATGCGATCATTGTGCATTTGATGTTTCTCATGTCCAGGCACAAATCAGCCAAAAGTGCACTGTTGGTAAGCTTATTCAAAGTGCCTCTTTCAAGCAAACAATTTGCAATGAATTTTAAAACACAGCAGTTGAACATATCGCTGTTATAGCGCATTGTGTATTTGTATTTTGGTGTACCGCGTATGTTTGTTGTCGACATTATAAATGGCGCAATAAGAGCTATTCATATGCAACAAGCTGTAAGCGCTACACTGTCAACCATCAAAAATGTAGTATCTTATTGTCTCATGGGTGAAATGGGGCATACATCCCCCTGGATACATCCGAAGCGTCTACATGAGCTTCCTTTGCCATTCGAGTAACCGCATTCTAATCATTGGACCGGAATGCCATTGAGATACAGAAATCAAATCATCTGTATAACAATAACGAGAATAATACAAGGTTTGCGTCGGTTCCACTTCAGTTGATGCTGCATTGGTTAGGTGCTTCATTTACTTTGTTCACCAAATCCTGTGCTTTTTGTTGAATAGATTCAATGAGATGGCTGATGCTGTATCTAAGGGGACTGAATCAGACAATAACTTTGGAAATATCGATTGTTACGCTTGGGGACAATCTGTAGCATACACAAATTATAGAGCGTTGTTATGTTTGGAATTACACGCCATAGTATTATTTCATTGGTTGCAAGCATGCTAATACCACTGCGGTACATATAAATGCACGAACATGAGACTACTTTTCGGAGCTCTCTCTGTACAACATCACTTATTTTGTACTGTTTGTTAGTGTGATTTTAGTAGACCCACTTAAGTATCTACGATTTGTTCACAGTTGTCATTGATTATTAACATTTGATACTTTTCGGAGCTCTCTCTGTACAACATCACTTATTTTGTACTGTTTGTTAGTGTGATTTTAGTAGACCCACTTAAGTATCTAGGATTTGTTCACAGTTGTCATTGATTATTAACATTTGATTGCGTCGTCATTTACAATGGGTCTAATTCTTTGCCTTATTTGATTATCCGCCCAAATGGAGAGGTCGACAGGAACTGTCAATTATCACACTTTTATAATGACGAAAACTGACCTATGTATGATAAATGACACTAAAAGTTCCCCGCGAGTGATATTCAACTCGGCGTACCCATATTATCCGTAATAGCCACATCTGGGGATTCAAAACACGTAGTGATGATTATTTTTCGGGGATTGCGAAAACACCTTCCTGCGCAGTCTTTGGCAGGTGACGCCATTCATAATCATCACATTGCATGTTCTAGTCCTGTGAGACACCAACACACCCACGCGATAAACTTGTAAATGAGCAATTACTGCTCATTGAAATTATCCTTTATGTGAACATGCAAGTTCAATAAGTGGATCTTCTTTCATCAATAATCAAATCCATAGCTCAAAAAGCATTAATTGCCATACAGAGTTCAATAAAGCAATGCATCACTTTCTGCCAAGACGCTGTTTGTAATAAAAAGGTATGAAGTGGATGAACTACGCTGCCTCACCCTTTTTCTTATTCACAGAACTACTTTTGCTATAAGTTTCACATATTTGACGCTACAATTTATATTCTAGCGACATGAATGTCACCAGCAACCTTGATAAAGCGAATAGCGTTGCTGTGCAGTATCAGTTATTTGGACCAGACTACTTTCCAGTCGTGCGTCAACTTTGATAATGTTCCGCAAATACAGATGTATCTAACGATTAACACAATAACATAATTGACCGCAGACGACCCGCCTTGCTTTTTAGGTGCAAGCTAGAAACACCGAATAAGGCAACGACAGAAATATACATATACCAGCACAATGTGCTAGTGCAGGTCTCATATTAATCGGCTTCTAAAGGAATATAACGAGGTTTTTCTCGTCTAGGCAAACCCAATCTGCGGCTAAAATATCCCAGTAAGATCACTAAGTTGTTCTTTATCTTTAAATATTTCTTACCATGAAATACAAGCCCAGGTTGACAAAGTATGCTTCTTGTATTCAGTAAGTATGTCACAGATAGTCCTCGACAATACATGTCATTGTGAAATACGCCATCTGACCCATGTACTGTTTAGCGTTTGTAAAGGTTATTTGTCTTATTGTCCATGATGCAAGAAACCAAAGCGCTTTCCATCAGCTTTGATGCATTTGTCCCATGCGCATAATAAAAAAGCAAAGATGATTAAAAGAAAGCGTCTCGTGACGCATGTTCCACGGCTTTAAATGATAAAGAGCTATTCTACCAAAAATTTTTAATGCTACATTTATTTGGTTCAACGTCATTAACCATAAAACTTGTTCTACACATAAATCGTAATTAACGATGCCATAAATCCTTTATCCTCGTCAAGCAGTCTCTAGAGAACAATTGAAAGCGATAGTATGGCATAACATGCAATGCTGATTGGGCTAAGACTCGACTTAATGACAAGCAGTAGCAGGCTATAACACAGCCGTTGGTTATTTACGTGGTTTAAAGCATACCGTAGCTTTACTGTCACGATCGGCATATCGGCATTAACTTGATTAAACGAAAAGAACATCGTTCTGATAAGCAACGTGTAATGACATTTAGTTATCGAGCAATGTGTATGTCTAGATCCCTGATTATATGAGCATGATCAAACCAAATTATATTTAATCAACGGCTGCATCCATGATGACCCGTTGACTTCCATGACTGACTTCGTAATAACTGTCTTTAGCCGACTTTAAGACAGCTTGCAACCCACACACGCAATAATGATTATGATGATGAGTGAGTCTCGATTCATCTTTGAACACCGAGTGATCAAAACTGATTAGGGACAGGGCATATAAGACACGTATATATTACGCCATCAGACACTTTGTCTTCTCAGAACAAACAAACGCTAACTGCTTGAAAAAACCTGCTGATATTAATAAATATTATAATGTTGGTATTTGGATAATTTCTTGGACGACTAGGGCTGGCTTCAGGAATCTCTTGTGAACAGATCTATTTACAAAACTAACGACAGTTACTACACATACCTTCGTATTTTATTCTTAATAGATCAATGCCATGATGCTTTTGTTCAGCCAGAATAGATCATTTTTTTACGCATGCACGCATGCGCAACAGCGCACCTGGCGTAACTAGGCACGTGACCCCGGTACAAACAAAGGGGTGCATGTTCACAAAAATAGCGCACAAAACAGATTTTTCGCGTTGAACTGCGGAGTTTTTGGAAGGATAAAGGGGTTACAACGACGGATTATAGACGTCAAGATCGAGTTAAACTTGGACTTAATTTGCCTTGTGATCTTGACTTTAGTCGTGCAAAATTGGAATTGCCCCGTGCTCGAAGTCTAGTTTTCAGTTCTCCGCTGACTTTTCTGTGGAAATCCGGAGATTACTCTCTACGATATTTTACGATCTCAACTATTTGATAGCATCGCGCTCTGACTTCGACAAAAGGAAAGTAAAGAGCTACAAGTCTTTTGAAGACTATAAACTTTTTGCTGATGGCCATGTGCTCTAGCAAAGACGTTCAAGACAGCATGACTGTCCTGTGCCAGTACAGGATATGGCAAATAGAAGTGCGAGGTGAGACAAATATTTCAGCATTTACATCCCGGATTGATGCAAAAACATTTTTTCTTTTGTGGCAATCGATTTCATGAACTAATCTGTGGTTAATCAGTACAATTAACGTAGAGAAATCTGGACAGCATGATGCATATCCAGGAACTAACGTTCGGAAATATTCGCCCCAATAAAATATATCACTCTTGGTCACTGCCGACAACTTGACCACCATAGTTTCTAACTTAAATATGTACGATATCTCATACTCGCCCGTCTTTTTTGCGGTCGCTTTGGGAAAGTGATGAAAAGTTATAAAAAATCTGATTAAATACAAGGCTTTGACGGACATATTCATCCTTAAAGTAATGGTACAATTGTCTATTAATCAAGGTTTTGCAGTCGCGATTTACATATGGGCATAAACTTGGTGATTCTAGTAAGCAACGTGTAATGGTATTTATTTATTGAGCAATTACAATGTTTAAATACATATACATATATTTATATCTATAAATATATCTATATATATATGTATATATATATAAACATATATATATATATATTTATATATATAAACATATATATAGATATCAATATATATTGCTATATATATAAATATTTATAAACATGGATATGCATACATTTATAAATATATATGTTTATACATATATATATATTTACTTATATATACGCACGTTTAAATATAAGTATATGTATATATTTATGTATATATGCATACATATAAACATCTTTATATGTTTATACATATATTTACATAAAGAAATGTCCATACCAATAAAAAAAATATGCGCATATTGTTATTAATCAGTTATATACAAATACATTTATTTATATGAAAATTCATGTAAACAGATATATAAATTAAAATGTAAATTTATATATATATTCATTTCTTAATTATTTCTAGATACATATGTACATATATATACATATATAAACATAAAAATATATATATATGTATATATATATGTGTGTGTATAATTATAAATACATATAAATATTTTAAATGAATGAATAAATATATGTATAAATACATATACCTATGTAGATTTATATATTTACATATATATATATATATATATATATATATATATATATATATATATATATATATATATATATATATATATATACTGCTACTATGCCTCTAGAAGAGGGTCAACGGTTGAGCAGCTGATTCTGATGCGTTCCTGATGTTGTACTTTTGCTTCTACTAGTTTTACGAACGTCCGCAGATATGGGTGCTTTTTGCGGCATATCCCATTACCCAGGATGCATTAGAATGTGGACAGGCTACCTAATACCTAGCTTTATCCAACTCAAGTTAATGCAATAATTGGCTCGATTCGAGCGGGAAAGCTGCACGTAGCTCCCCTAAATCACCGTCATCATTTGATCCCTGGGATATATTTGTTCAAAATTCAAAGCTGCTCTTATACTTCTGCATGTATTTGGTTTCCATGCTCGAGTTCAAGTAGCATTTCTTTTATGCATTGACTGCTAATTGGTTCTTCTCCCTTTATCTCCGGGTCGAGATATTGCGATGATAAATAAAAAAAATTATCAACATTTTGTTGTCTAAAGAAAAGGGATATGGCTAAGAAGGCTAGGCTCCGCCTAGCGACTGACAAAGACAGCACTCAATAACAATGGAAATGGAATAGAGAGAGTTGCTTGGTTCCTTGTGACACCTTCTCATACTTTTGATTTTTACGCCCCATCCTGTACAAGATTGATCTACATGTTGCTTGATTGATATGTCATTTGACACTGTATCAGTACATCTTTAAATCATCCGCAACCGCTACAAACTTTGCTCATATGAATATTTTCTTTCCATCTGCCATTATAAGCAGTTAGCCCCTGAATAACATATTTGAGTTTATTTGATTTCGCTTCCTTCGGTGACCATATATTGCCGTTGATGTGGCTAAAATCAAAGAGATTGTTATCACAGAAAAGGGTATGCACTCAGGAGAGTGTATATAATTTGTCTCAGTTCACCAAGCGGTATTACTTACTCACTCTGGAGTTCGTATTGCCTAATGAGAGTTAGCATACAGGTATTCAATCCCGCGGACAGGTATTCAATCCAGGAGACGTCTGATGAAAAAACTCCATGTTGATTAAAAAAGTTCAGCTAGCTAAAATGCTAAATAACCCTAGATATGCTGCGTCAATAAATGATTTACCATAACAAAATCAAATCATCTACTGTGATGACAAATATGCCATTGTAGGTCGAGTCAGCTTGCATATTTTAGACGATAGTACACTCAGCACGAAAATATCACACAGCAACGAATGGTCGCTCCAAAAGTACATTTTTATGCTTACGGTTTGAATCTATTCAATTAATTACAGCAACCAGAGCGCTATGGGTCTAGGATGGAAGTATATATTTTTTTTGTGCATTCGGTTTCCATATGTTTAAGAGTAATTACTGCTTCCTTTAAATCTGCTCTTTGTCTACAAGTATCTAAACAATTAGTGTATATATCGCCGCGGTCAACTCTGAGTAGTTCGCGAGATATTATTCTCTCTCAGAATTGCGTTGTTTCATTCTGCTATGAGATCTGTACATCAACCTAGCCTATTGTCAGTAAGCCATCACTTCAGATCAAGCTGGTAGTATAATTATTAACTGCACAAAATGACTTGTTAAAAACTAAAACAATTTTATTTATAAGATGTAGTATTTTAAAATAGAATACAATATTATATCAAACATGTTCAGCTTAAAGATTCTTAGTACACACTAGCGGTATACAGCATACATAAATCAGTCAGGCAAAGGATGTACGAATACGAATACGATGTTTTCGAGAGAGACCAAATTATACATAGCTCAAGCTTTTACTTTTTCTCTAACTAAAACGGCATCAGGTACAATTTTTCACCGCTTTTTGAAACAAGACAATAAATTAAATTACAGTCATTTTTGTAATTTTTTGGCGATTGTGTACTGTTTTTATCGGTTGATATTCTTTTAGATATCGACTTTGAGGTGTGATTTTAGAGATGCTTGCAATTACTTATATGTTTCAAAGCAAGCAAGATGTGATAAATGTCACATATATGAAAAACAGCTATGCAAATGGTAAAAAGTATTGCTTAAAATTTTACCCAGCTATGAGCAAAATGGTAAAAACGTATCCTTTCTTACCTAGCGACAAAACAAAAACGCCAAATGTGGCATGTTGGAGCCCCTGGTAAATTCATTCGAGTGTGATGCCCCTGGTAAATTGTTCGAGCACTTATTTGCAGGGCATTCAGAAAGCCAATTTGTCCGAATGCAGGTCGTCACATAATGACAGGTGATTGTGTAGGCCGGTCAAAAATGCGATAATGGTTAGACACTGATGATGTCACATATGTACAACAGTACAGTCTTCCAAAGTTGACCAAAGACAGGGTAGCCGCAAGTTTACCTGGTTGGTGCAAGAATCTCGTTGGCACTCCGAGGTTGACAATCCAGGTCACATGGCAGCAAATGACTTTAATTACGCCCAGTCTTGAACTTGTCAGCAAGCGCCTCATAGTGAAGGGGTCCAAAGCTCGACTGTCTAAAAACGGTTGCAAACTCGGCACTAGCAGAGTCATTCGAAATAGGTTATATATCCCCAGCTATAGAACATATGTGCCTGGAATAGAAAAAAACGTTCCCCTGGCTTGATCTTCAGAGAGCATCCTTGGCAAAGCTCCGTTAAGCGCTTGTGATGAGGGATCAACTTTTTCCACATGTTTCATGGCTTCTACATGTCGGTGATAACTAATCAAGCAGGAGCATTTACTATGAAGGTACGCTTGTCGTTACGAATTCTTCCTGATTCAGATGATATGAGAGGGAAATATAAGCAGTTTGCTGGCGAGGAAAGATGGAGGTCGAATCAAAGATCTTGTTATAATAAGATACCCGACTCGGCGATTCGCCCGGCAAATTTCGTGCTACCGTGTAGGCAGCGCCCCCTACCTTTGTTGAAGCTACTCAACTCGCGGCAACAAACCAATTTGCGAATATGTCTGTCTGGCAGTCAAAAACAAATGGGCATTTCTGTGCTGCAATAAACTGTTCAAATTGTAGAAAGAATCGAAGGGATATAAGCTTCTTTCGCTTCCCTAAAGATGAGGAAAGGTTAGTCTGAAAGTTGAATACACTACATGATTTCCAAGTAAAATTACTGTGGGCGATAAAGGAAGCTGTTTTGCTGGTAACTAATGTAAACATTACAGATTAAGTGGGTTTTAAGAAAGTCGGCGATGGGAAGATAAACCCTGTACGATTAAATCGGTAATCACGCAGTATTTGTAATTTATTTAAGCAAATATTACCCGTTTATTAGATGGCCATGAAGACCCTATTGTGCTTTTGCCTTATCTACATGAAAACGGGTTCATCGCCAGATTCTCACAATTAAGCCTAGCTGGAACGAATCTGCCTAGTGACCAATAGTTGAATTAATTCAACTTGACTAACGTTTATTTATTCATGATTATTATATATGTTGCAGGTTTATTTGCCTTGAGGCTTGACCCATATGTTTATCTATGTTGAGGTACTATTTGTCTAACCGTAACATAAGGTTGTGTTTAGAATAAGGTATTTTGAAGATGGATGGAAGCCAGTGTTTATGATAATCTTTGCCACCTATACTAGCAGTTGTATGGTCCTAGTCTTAGCCAATGTGGTTTTTTTCATTCTATAAAAAAATAATACTCTTACTTTGCATTCCAGATGAGTGACACCCAAGCAACTTTAAGGATGGTGCCGTGCTGGTTCTTCTGGAGCCAGATCAACAATAGATATCCCAATTGTTAAGCAATAAATATTATCAAATGATATAACATTATATGGAAATATCCATTTTTAATGTGTCAACATAATCAAGTTTTATGTCAATGTTATGTCACAGAAGAAACTTATGGTGAAGAATTTGTTTCCATGATCACATATCCATGACAGTGTGCTTTGGCAGGATGAGATGTGTTTTATTCTTATTTCACCTCACTGCCAATAACACAAGGCTTTTGGATAAATACCTTCCAATCTCAGCATGCAATTGATTTATTCTACTGATATTGTTTTCTTAAAACAAATGGTTAAAACATTTTAGAACAAGTGAATGAATTATTTTAGATATTTCATGGAAGATATATATTATTTTGTTACATGTAACAGGTGATGGTTGATTTGGTGATGGCTCCTGAAAAAATGACCAACTGCATTGAGGTTGTTGATGACTTCTTACTCTCCCTTTACAAGGTTTGTACTCTTATTCAAAAATTCTATTGGATCAGAAAATGTTTATGTATATTCAAGTTGTTAAAGGTTTGTGTTTGGTCAAGGCAACATCGGTAAGTTTCTATATAAACATTCATGCACCCTTATCTTAATGTGTCTTGACACAGTTACAAAGAATTAACCACATTACAGCTGAGTTGTATGTGTCACAGCCAGCCCCAGCAGATGCAAAAGTCCAAGCACCTGTCACATCACCAATTGAAACCCCCAATCTGCCATCCCAAATTCAGGCATTAATTGATGTTATGTCTGTGCCCCCTCATACATATGAATGTGAGGAAGGACTTTCCAAACTGGAAGTGAATGTTTTGGCATATTTGTCTGGCTATATTGCCAGGAAATTAGGAGAAAAGTTGTGTGAAACATGCAGAAACAAGATTACCATAGTCAATAATGTACATGACCATGATTTTGTCCATCAAAAGAATTACCAAAGTGCAAAAGAGGGGCTCATTTTACCTAGCAAAACACTTGTAGATGCACTGTGCAAGCTTGAGGAACACTACCGCAAAATTATTGACACTGTATTATACTGTAAGCAAGTGAAAGCCAGGCTTGTAACTTTTCTTGCCAAAGAAGTCCCGTTAGATCAACTCTATTGTAAATCATGCAAGTGTGATCTTGCTGTTATATGTATTATGGTAAATATCAGGTTGCATCATTCCCTTAGAGAGGCAAACCGTAAATTAAGGGACCATAAGGAAAGACAAAATCGTAAAACATTGAAATTTTCCCACGCATGAAATTTTTGCTCTTATTTGTGTTGATGGCTGTTGTATGTTAAAATTTCCGTAAAATCAAAAATTCATGTTTCTTTAGTTCCTTGAAAGCCCTATATGTTTCCATAGCATGTATTACTACTTAAACTTAGATAATGTGTGCATGCTACTCAAATCAGATGTGTGTGTTAGATGGGCCAGAACTATGTCTTGCTGATTTGATGTGCCTAATGGCATAAGAAAGGGGGGCATATTGTCCACCTATGTGTTCAATGTTTACATAGATAAATTGAGCTCCGAAATAAATAATTGTAGCGTTGGCTGTGGTTTTAGTGAGCTTGTAGTCGACTAGACGTTCGACCGGGGCTAAAACTGCTACTAGACGTCTTGTGTAACAGTCAATGTAAAATTTACAATGGTACTAAATATAATATAAAATTCAATGATTGCCATGGGATGTGTATATATTTGCAATACCGTCCAACCGGGGCTAGACGCCTAGAGTAGACCTACACGGAAATATGCGACTTCGTTCAAACGTTCATAAAATATTTTGTAGTGAATAAATCAACACACAATTTGATAAAAAGATATCAATAGTAATTGGCTTTTGTTTTGTTGTAATGGTTCTATCACCAAATCGTTGAATTTTAGAAATATCGATCGCCGATCGATCTTTTAGCATTGAGCCACGCCCTTTTGTTTACATTTTAGCTTCCACAAAACCAGGTGGCGCGTTGGTCGCGAGCTTCACAACAGAAACGTCCGAGTTGGGTATCTTATTATAACAAGATCTTTGGTCGAATACAAAAGGCGAGCTTATAAAATGATTCATAAATTCGTTTCAGTGATATGAACAAACATATCCAGGTGTTCAATATTCAAGCAGGTAAGGTAAGTTTTATGCTGCAATGGCCTGAGTTAATCTGAACAACTGGACATTGCATGAATCTTTAAATGTGGTAGTACATAAATGCCAACGTAGTTTACTATTGTTTAATATACAACGCGACACAAGCTATAATAACCGCTTAATGAAGGTAATATTTTGCGCTCACACTTTAGCACTAATTATCACTTATAAAGGATTGGTACAAACATATACAGTATATATATATACATTATACATATATATATATATATATATATATAGATATATATATATATATATATATATATATATATATATATATATATATATATATATAGATATATATATATATATATATATATATATATATATATATATATATATATATATATATATATATATATATATATATATATATATATATATATATATATATATATATATATATATATACACACACACATCTCAAAGTGCGCCGGTAGCTGCTTAGGAGATCCGTGAGAGGATTGCTATCTTGAAACATTCGATCAGAAGACCTGATAGTAACTTTTGCTTAGTAACAGTGCGGTTTTCTTGATGAGCCATTCGCTTGGTATCCAGAAATTGGATTGCTGTTAGCCGGATAGGGCCTAATATTGCAAGCTGATGCAATAAACGCAATTGATAGAAAAATGTTTGGATATGTTCCTTAAATGATATAAATACCAAACACGCGCACTCCGTATACAAAGACCACATTGCGACTGTACTCTGGACACTGCTCACATTCTAGTAAAGAGCAGTTCCGCCCGCATATACCGCCGCTAATAAGGAATACCTTATACTATATAAGCCATGATATAACAACTCTCCTTGACCACTATGCAACGATTTACGGTGTAAGCTTGAGAACGGGTTGGGTTGTACCATGTGTTTAGAGCTCAACGACTACACAAGTTTGCAATGCAAACAAATTACAGCGCAATCTTAGTTAGTCTATCGCACCAAATAGTGTTTTCTAACCTTTAATGACATAAAAGAGATCACTCAAGTTCAAGTGTATACGAAAATAGTTACTGAAGTAAGCATCTAACATTATGATCAAATGCACTATGATATGCTACGTTTTGACAACAGAAATACTAAAAATCAAGTTCATAGAATATTTGTAGGCAAAACATATATATCAGTGTTATGACCTTCATGTTAATAGGAACACATGTTTAACTCTCCGTCCTAGACGCAGAACAACCATGTATTGACATCATATATGCCTCTACATAATCTGCTTTGCGGGCGATCGGTTACCCTCGACCCCAACAAGAATGTTTGCCCCTGTACATGCTTCTACTTATACTGTTGTTCATATTAGAAATTCCTCTGCCCCGTATAATTAACTGATTTTGGACATTAAGCACCTTTTTATACTATTAACAGCTGCTGAATGTTTACTTCGTTCTTTAAGAGCAAGTGACAGTTCAGTATCCTGGACATAGATGTTGCACAATAGGGTTACGGATATGGGACACAATGAACCCAAATTTGTTGCAAACTAGAGATACTGAGTTGCTTCTGATAGCTGGAACAATCAAGAACGACATTTCTTAGGTCTGACTCGGTGTTTTACAAATGTGATGGACACAACTGCAATAATGGTTCATTTGTAATAAGCTACCTCTCGTTGGTAATTAAGTTTTCTGTTGCCTCTACTATTTTACAGTTTAATATTTTTAACCATTTATCAATAATTTTAATACACAGTATATTTGTTGCGTAATTCGTCATTTAAGTATGGTGAGTCAGTAAAATTTGTACTGAACAGCACTGGGCCTTTATTTTGCATAGACGAAGAATGTTTTTATGCTCTGTCGCATTTAATTGGACTAAGCGAAGACGAAAACGAAGGCGTTTTCGAGGCTGGATAGCACATTTGAGCTGTAAGGTGATATGTTCTAGGTTCGGCATCACTTATTCCAGCGTCTTTGGAAAATTAACTTTGACGGTGTGCCGAATGATGTCCACAGAAGCTTACGCACTGTATCTGTTGTTATCCGAGGTATGTTTAACCATATGTACGTGTGTAATAATGTTATTATCGTGAGTACGTAAATAAATTTCCTGAAAGGCTGTAGGTTCTGAGACACTAATGAGTACTGCAACCAGTTCATTTGCAACAACCTTCAGCGAGGTGGCTAACATCCCTTCTCAGTAATTCAGCCGTTCCGTCAATAGGAAGTGCGCCTCGCGGTCTCACGCATGTTGATTAAAGAAATCTTACATCAAAATTACCGCTTCCTCGAATCGACAACAATCTTTGCATTATCAACCCTTCACCGTGCCCTAGATCATATGATAATGGGTTTGCCAGTCTGCCACTTTGAGCATTCCTTCAGTGGGAAACATAAAATGATGAAATGACTGACAATATATTTTCCCATCACACTGGCCACCGACATCAACAGAAACTTTTCGCCTTGATCATTTGATGTTTCAAAGTGGATACTGCTGCGATTCAGACCGAGACCACCAATGAGTCCGTCAATGCTAGGCAAAGGAAAACGCAAGCGGCTACCCTTCCCGCAATAGCAGTAGTTTAATGATTGGTCATTAGAACAAGACAATATGTTTCTTGCGGGCTAGTGCATCATAGTCCTCTCAAGAGTACACCACACTTTCGACCCACAACAACTTTACCCCTTCCAAACTGTGATTTTGGCGTTCTCCACTCCTGGGGAATAAAAGCCTATTTAAAAACCGACTCATAATGCTGGGCACAGTTTAAAAAGTAAATCATCGAGTGGATCCCTACAGGGTTAGGTTGATCAAGAAGGATACCTGATAACATTCGACATCCACAATTTGTATTAATGACCCCTTCGAAACCTGGTTCATTGCTAAGATGTCGTCATTACTTATGTTTGTTCTTGATAGACCTACTTGCTTGTAGGAATATGGTCAAAGAGGTTTCATAATTGAAATAGCAAAAATAAAATCCGAATGCGAATTATCAAATACTGGCAGGGAATTTTGGTTCTTAGTTATAAGGCCAGGTCAGCTTATGGAATATTTTTTGAGGGTAATTATAACACAGGCATCGAAGTCCTACGCAAAACGTATTTCTATACGTAGGTGAACAATTAGATATTTATCGACTACTTTACATATACGTCTCTTGTTCAATGCCATAGAACGGCTATATGAGCTCAAACCATTATACATATATCATGAGCAATATTTGTTAATGCATAGGCATTTCAGTCATACAAAATGCATCGCAACATAATAGACAAAACAATCAGACAAAAACTACTCATTGACGTCTATGTGCTTGCCATGAATGTGGATGTAACAAAATTTGTTCACACTTTGTTTTATCTTGGTTTCCGTAATACTTCTAAATCGTTTAACATATAAGCTTGAACCATATGACATGGTCAATATTTTACAATGCAAAACCTTACGGTTTATATTATGTGCATTGTCAATGGGGTCACGTTTGCAGTGCGCTCATGAAAAGTTCTCTGTGCGATTCTATACAGTGCGTAGTTTACTGACCTCACATAATAATGTTTTATTTGTATAAACTACCTCTAATTGGTGATATCAGTTTTCCGTTGCCTCTTCTATTATAAATTTGAACTTTTTCAACCATTAATTAATAATTTAATTACACAGTAAATTTGTTGTTGCTCATCATTTAAGCATGGTGAGTCAGTAAAATTGAATTGAACAGCAGTCGGCCTTTGCGTGGCATAGGCGGAACAGAAGAATCATGATATGTTCATCCCATGCAGTTGGACTATTCATTCATCAAATAGGCCAGTCACGTACATATCCCTTTGACAGCTAATGCATTTGTAAATGATGCCCGTCGTGTGCTCCGTATGTTCTTTACGACGACGCTATCATCTAACTGTAATAGAGACGAGCGACAAAGAAAATCATCAACAATAAATTATAATGTCCCACAATGATCAATTAGGTTATATATTCAGAACGCTTGTCAATGATATCATTTTCTTCCACAACTGTACGGATTTTAAAATGTCGCTTAACCTACATAGCCTCTGAGCTTGTGGAAAGCGCATGAAATCAAAGCGTTAACTGTACACAATTTAACGATTTATCTTGCTTATCGTACCAGGTGTGTTTCATAAATCAACAGCATTGGATGACATGACGTCATCCTGAACGTGCATAGAGCGGAATGACCTTCAAGAATAAATGGTCGTCTGATGTCGTAATCATTTGTGCTTTCTCTCTAATGGGAACGTCTCAAAAGTAAAATCACGATCTGCAAAAAAAGAATCTCCTCTAGCATTGTATTGCCTGCCATTCATTAAAAGTAGGACGTTACAGAGCAGGGACTTGTACAACGAATAATGCGTTTAGTGCTAAATGTGTGCATGATCCCGCTCGCAGATATTCTGTAAGCAGATGACAATACTTAATTACATGCATGGGGCATCCGTATATACCCATTGATAAATTCCTGCAAATGCTAAAACGTATTTGCAAATGTGTAATTGGATTATAAAGTATCGCAAAGGATATACGTCTTTTCCCCTGGAGTATAAATTAATGGTGAAGTTTATTGCACAAAACTGCTTAATTGTCTAGACAAATATCACTAGACACCACATCAAAAAGCCCTTCGCTATGTCATGCTTGTACAGGTCGCTTACAAAATCATTGTAGCAGCCAACTAATATAGCCTTTTGTTCCAGTGGCATGGCATATACGTATATTACAAAAATATACGTGACTGCAAGATGATGAAGCTCATATATATTATGAGGGATAAAAGTGTGTAGTTAAAAGACTCCAATTAATAACAGTATAACAGGTCGCAATGCATAAACACCCATACAATCCTGCCCACCATATTAAACATCAACTTATCGTTTATCCCAAATTAAACACGCCAAACCCCTAAACCTCCATGCATTGCAGAGTATTTTAAACGTAAGGTAAATGGCCGGGTATGTTCCGAACATTTTAGCAGTTTTTAGCCTTTGAATAGCTCTAACGGCCAGATCTCACCCTTCACTGTGTGTGCCGTAGTCTTTCATTTCTTCGTGTGGAACTTTGTTGGAACTTATTGTTAGGAATGGTTCTATGTTTGTTAGTCCAATTTGGTGGGTTGAATATAGAGTGAAGCTACAGTGACACCATTTATCGTTCGATATATAACATGAACGTTTGGATAAACTGAAGTTCCTTATGTCAAATTCAATCTCGAATGACCCATTTCATCGTTAGGTGGTCAAGTTCCTCAAGGCAGCACTTTTCTGGTAGGACCAGTATTTTGTCAGCAGTCATCAATCAGAATCAATCAAATACAATCACCTGCTTTGAAACACAATTATAATTTACGACGAGACGCATTTTTCAGGCCCGTAACCCACTGCCTCTATAGCAGAATACATAGGAGAAGTAACAACATCTTCCTAACGACCGAACATAACAAACAAATATGAGCAAAACTCATTACAGCTACATTTGTTTAATATAAAGAATAATGCGATTTTTCAGGCATGTAAATAGACGTATTTACGTAGACGTCGGCTGATACGGTAATGATACACACCTGTTCGTTTGCAATTACTCTATGCGCCTTTCATTAAGCAACAACAGTGGGGACGTAAGTAACATGTGAAGTTACGCCACCAAGCACAGCAATTGTTGCTAATTGATACATGAAACCTTACAGTGCTGTCAAGAAGAATTAATGATAGTGGACCTACTGATTAAGCAATGTAAAATTATGTTAAATTGCAGCCGGAAACATTTTTTTCTGTCTGTACCTTTACGATTACATAAGGAATGATGGTCTGTTCTTTTAATATGTCACTACAGACCCTTAAAGCTAAGTGCTTTGATTGAAGCAGTATTGACAAGCGCATTGTTATGCCGATCTGTTGTATTGTGCACACCAAACATACGCAAACGCATTACTACCAAGAATTTCTGCGAACCAGGAAAGTGAACAATACAGATTGGGATGCAGCTTACTGTATGATTGGGTATACTCATCTTATTTTCACTTTTTTATTATGTTGTATTAAAAATAATGTAAAAATCGGACCGATTGTAAATAATCAAGTTTTTCTTACGGCATTCCTACCATTAATTACAGCGAATGTTCCAGCCAGGAAGTCAAAACATGCTATCATCGACAAGGAAGCTGTCTCAACTGTTTTCGGTATATCATAAAGATCATAAGACATTTGATATGAATTTGCCATTAAGTCTGACGTTTTGCCCATCAGTAAGGCCCGTCACGAACATAAACCTTGACACCTGTCAGCGAATGCATCTGTAATTTGAGCTCGTCATGTTTTACGTACACGCCTTGTGATGAGGTTTTAGTCTGACATCAAGGGAGGAGAAAGGCAACTTAAATATTAAACCATGATACCTCTAATCATTACCAAACCATAACGCAAGCTCCTTGAAGTTAGATATGACAGAACGTTTTGTTACAGGCCTATCAATCCGATTCTTTGACGACTGTACAGACATGAAAATATTTAATAAAACTTGAGAATCGGAATTAAAATGTAGCCTAAATACTAGTGGTGTTTAAACCTAAGGTTGTATTAAGCCATTATAATGCAATTGAATGAGCACGGTGTCTGCTTCTACTATCTCTGTGAATCTTAAAGCTGTTTGACTTTTAATCTTTGGTGAGAGGTTTTAATATTCAATTAGCTAACTAGCTTATGTGCGTGGAGCTGGACGATCTCGTTTCGTTTGCATTAGCAAATGTATTGAATTAGCCAGGTGTTCTGCGCTTAATGACTGGTTGTAATGCTAAACTACCGCCTCACTAGATTTACAATCTCTTGTAAAAAGCACACCATAAACTCTACCTACATAATGTAAGTACCATTACCGTTTACAAAGCTTATTATGGGTACTTAAGTAGCGGATATAAGGGAGACCAATATGTAGGACTCTGAGTTAATTAATAGAAATAAACAAGCTGTTTATATGATATGTTTATGCTGCTAAAATAGTCACATTTCTATTGTTTGGGTTAACGAGTCATAATAGACGTCATCTTTCTCTCTGTGTGTCATACTTTGCAAATGTAACCACATATTTTTCATATGACTAATATTATACTCAGGTTGAGCTGCCACGGGGGCCACCTTGGGATTTGATGTATAACAATGTAGCAACAAAATGTGTATCTTCAAAATAGCTTGCTGTTGAAAACCCCCCAGAATTACCAACCTAATGTTACCTTAAACGACAACTTTAAATATAATTGCGATTTTTTTTCAAATGTCGATTGTAAAGTTTTACGCTATGATGTAAGCGGCGGTCAGCTCGAGATGATTCCTGTAACAGGCGCATATGCTAAACAATTGACTAGTACAAAGATAAGGCTTGATTTTACAATGCATCAGGAATCGAATAAGTTTACAGGTTCACACAGCGTGTTGGTCAGTCAATATTACTAGCATGCAGTGATTGCGCACATATCTAATAATTGGCTCAAATGAACTTAGGCTTTGTTGCTAGGCTAGATATCACATTAGGCCATTTCTGTGGTTTTCAGCCATTCGCCATCACTCTCCTCGCTCTCTGCTCTTATCCCAACCCTCGTTTAAACGAATCTTGGCATCCCTCCGAAGACGCTTATGAGAGAAGCTTTTTGTGGTTACTCATTGTTGACTCATTGTTAGGCATGTGGTTGCTACACGGATAATATATCGGTAAGGTTAGGAAGTCACGTGACGTGAGTTCACTATTTCTACGAACCTGAGATAAGCTTTGTGTTTTATCACTGTTAATATATGTCTAACCAATGTATCCTTGAGTAAAGCTATATCAATACCTCTTATTACCCTAGATTCGATTAATCACAAGTCTGCAATCAATGATGATAAATTACCAAATATCCGGTGATGCTGATTAATGACTAACGTAAATGACTTATTCACATCATGAATGATCTATTTCATCATTATTGGGTTAATTTTCTGTATTACATACGATCAATGCATGCAATCAATGACAGCATTCGTTCTGTTAACATAACAGCTTTCAAAAAAGCACATATGTATCTCACATTATATTTTTAGCGTGCAAACAACGCTTTGTTCTTAATCATGAATGAGCATCTACCACGTGAGGGAGCGCATGGCTATAGAGAATCAAGCACACACCTGATGCTTGCTCAACGCTCAAACATCAAGCTAGCATGATGTTTAAGAATTTGTTGTCATTGTGTCTGAAAGAGTCTACCACCTTCCTAAAGTCTTACAGTCAATGGGCCCAATCAGTTGACTTTGGCTTAATGGGAAAGCCGGCTCGGGAAAGAGAACGTGTTAACGTATGAATTATTCATTTATCTACCCAGCATACAAGTCTGCTGCTGCATTTATATACTAGGATTTGACATTCACGATATAGTACCAAACTCTATTTGGCTACTTTGCCAGTAATCACACGGACACTTCTTCGTACTGTTTACTATATACAGCTGCGCCCGCTTCACCACCAGATGCATATTCATGAGTATTTCTCATGAAACAAGGAATAATTACGTGTGTTGTATAACTCAATTATTTTCCTTCTTAACATTAAGCTACCAAAAAGTGTGAATATTTTTGCTGTCGAAAAATCACTGGAGATAAATTTATATTTTACTCAAGGCCCTGGTCTTACTTTGAGATAAAATCAAAGGAAATACCTAGCCTGCCTTATGCATCATTTAAATGAATTATGATCGGCATCGCAAACAAATATCGGTTACAACCAAAACACACACATTAAACCGGAACTGGCAACGATCAACCGGCGCGCGCTTTCACCATGTAAAAAAAGGCTTTCTTAATGGTGATAACATGTGAGGCGGGATCGCGACGGGGGACGTTATGATATTGTTTTGCAGAACTTCTATGATGACGAATAACACTTGCGCATAAATGTAACTAACATATGAAGGGATTTATAGACAAGCAGGTTATATTCTATGAGTGACTGTTCAGCAGCAACATCTCTGAGCTTACTATATGTCAAACAGTTGATGTGTTCCCAATATTACTGAGTATGTCGCGGTTTGATTATTCCATATCTAGGAAGTATCTACCTTGTTACATATATAACAAATATAAGCAAATACACCTGTTCCAAATGGAGGCCCTAATATATTTGCATAATTAAATCGCTCAAAGCCAATCACATATCAGAAAATAATGTCACAAAATGCAAAAGAGCAAAGGTTGGTGGGATTATTGCCATGTGTACCTCAATCGAAGTGCCCTGCACTGGGAACGTAGTACGTACTCTGTTTGAACTACGTACTTCGTTCTGCGGTCAGTCCGTGACCTGGTTATGTCAAGCAAGCTCCTACACCGGAAAGAAAATTGCTTATCACGAAATGTATTTGACATCATTGAATGAAAACGATAGCGACATCCAAAAAACTATCGTCATGAAGTAGCTCAGTGATTTAGTATTCTATCATAACTGGTGATCATTTGCGCCAGTTCATTGAATGGGGACGGTGGGTTGTCAATAAATATTCATAAAGCATTTAAATATGAAATACAGGTTTTACGGGGGTGGGGGATGTATAATGTGAAAATTGGCGGTAAAGTTAATGATACTAGACCCGTGAAGTTGATTTAGGATATGCGTAACTTGATTTCCTCATTTGAAGACTTGATATCGTAAAAAAAATTAACCCCTGTTTAATTATAGTAAATGCAGATCAAACATAGATGGCGGTAATGCCGTTGATAGCTTAGTATTCCAGGAACAAACCTATCATATTCCACCTTATGTTCCTACGCGTTAGCAGGATCTGATGAGGAATATGCTATGAATAAGCACACCTATCATATTAAGACGTTTTTCAACGATTCCAGTTGTTATACTCAAAGTTTCTGTCCTGCCTCAAATGATCAAAGCAAAGACTCGACCACTGGGAAAGAGTACACACGTCTCTAATATACACGGCTTCAGTGCTTGTACCTGGTTTCTGTATATCAGTTATTAATTATAAATTGATGGTCAAGTCGTTTAATATCGCATGCGCTAGTGACCACTAGAGCCAATTGAATACCCGATGTTGTCTTAAAAACGAATGAAACTGATAAACAGACGATGACGTTTTCATTATGGCTCATTAACCCGCCATAAGACAATATCAAGAAATCACAAATGGTATTATTGTTTGGGTGTGCAGGTGTGTGATTGTGTGTGCATATGTGCACGTGCGCGTGTGTTGAGTTGCAAAGCAACCGATTTTCACAACTACAGATATGACAGTGATCATTGTCAGTGTTTGAATGGTGTTCTTGTGGTGTTTAACTTTGGTGATACCATGTCGTCATCGTTGTCCATCGTCAATTCACAGTTATGTATGGACTCATTATAGCATCTTGGACAGTGATTTGGTGACTCACCAATCCGTACTTGCAAATTGAACCCAATGAGTCTCAATATCAATCGGTTTTTCATGGCAAAATGTTGGCAGTCTAATATGTCCTCGCATCCGGTGCATAAAATCCTGTAGGCTTCAGCGAAACGAAGACTAATAAACGCGTTTTCAAGGCCGAATAGCCCATTTGAGTTGTAAGGTGATATGTTCTAGGTTTGTCATCATTTTAAATTTTGCCAGCGTCTTGAGAAAAGCCTTGAATGAAGACACATGAGGTCAATCATGTAAGTCTTTATGGTGTCTATATCATCAGTCTTTCATCAGTGTTAACCCCTAGAGCCATGTTTTGAATATTAACTGTGTTGGCGTGCCGAATGATGTCCACAGAAGCCTACGCACTGTTTCTGTTATCAGCCGAGGTAAGTTTATCCATAAAACACACGTACGTGTGTGAGCAATGTTATTATCGTGAGTTTGTAAATTAATTTCCTGAATGGCTATCAGTTTCTGAGACACTAGTAAGATCTGCAATCGATTCAATTGCATTAACCTTTAGCTAGAATGTTAACAACCCATCTCAGTTATTCAGTCAATAAGAAGTGTGCCGTGCTGTCTCGCGCATGCTGATTAAGGAAATCAAACACCAAAATTACCGCTTACTTGTCAATGCTACAGCTTATATCAGCCTTTGTAATGTGTGAAATAATACCGGTTGGCACCTTAATAGTCCATTACCACGTCATGACGACGGTGTTTATTAATGTTCCATTTATTATACATTGAAAACGGTAGCATTGTAAAAAGGCGCCTAAGCATGAATAAGATAAGTGAATGTGGTATTCGACTGAGAAACAACAACCACTCAGCATGTTGTTGCTAATCATTTGCAACTCATACACGTCACAACGAGCAATCTAAACAGAACATTGCACTTTGTGCATAAATTCAACAATTAAAAATATTGCATGTGTTTAGAAATCTATGAGCTTACCCGGGAGACAGTTGCCATTTATCACACCATTGGCCATTTTTGCCGATGTGTTTCTCACTACCTTACACCAATCACTGCACTAGCCCGTTTTGCGAGATATTTGGAAATCAGGGCGGATGTAAGGGGAAAAAGCAGCGCAAAATCGACGTACATTTTAAATATTGAACATTTAAGCAGAATACATTGTTACACGAAATTTGAAATTCGCCCATACAATAAGCATACCGATCTGTCGAAGTAAGAATGCATACTGCAAATATAACGAGGCCTCATAAGATTAATTTCTTTTTGCAGCGACTAAATAATAACGTTCATGACATGATGTTTGGCCCATCTGTCAGATAATGTTTTCTACATTAACCTTTATCTATCTAGCAAATGGGGTGGCCTTATGATTGTTGATAATATCTCCGTCACCAATAAATCTAGCACATTAGGTCCACTTCCTCGATCAGGTGCTCATTAGCACAAATTTTAGTTAATTTACTAATGTTCGAGCCGTAGAATTATACGAACAGCAGATATGAAACGCACTGCAGTTATTCTTCGTTGTTGGCATTGATGAATGCCAAATGAAAAATCAAACAAGTAAGCACAAGTTGACGTGAAGTCCACCTGTTCGTCGGGAAAAGGGCCAGCAACTGCCTTTTAATGATTCATAAATGTGGTGGAAAAGCTTTTAGTGGTCATACCATTTTCTATTCACACATGTAGACATACACGATTTGTATTAAGGACACTTCGAAACCTGGATCATTGCTAAGATGTCCTCATTGCTTATGTTTATTCTTAATAAACTTATTTGCTAATAGGCATATGGTCAAAGGGGTTTTATAATTGAAATAGCAAAAATAACATCTTAACAGAATGTGCATTATCAAATAGACATGAAAGTTGGGTACGTAGTTATAAGGCCAGGTCAGCTTATATAATCTATTTTGAGGGTAATCATATCACAGGCAATGAAGTCATACAAAGAAACGTTCTTCTATGCGTAGGAGAACAATTAGATATTGATACACTACTTAACATATGCGTCTCTTGTTCAATGCCATCGAGCTGCAATATGAGCTCGTGAATTGTTCTCAACCAACGAATTGTATAATATTTGGTTTCATATAATGTTGATGATTATAAGCTCGTATAAGTGGATCTCAATGACCAAGTTATGCAAAGATGCAATCAGGCAAATCCAAATATAATCCTTAAGTTACAGTTAGTGACATCTTGGCCCATAAGGCTGACATTAATGAAAAGCTAAATTGGACCATATTATAAATGGCACTCGTGAATTGTTTACTCATTTATCTTTGTTGCATTATCCAATAATTGTGCATTCATTTAACTTAGTTGAAATGACTTGATCGCTGATTGTTCCATTGCTGCAAAACTGAAAGAAGTGACAGCAATAAATATCGATCGATAGCGCTGAGTAGTGTTCTCGGAAAGTTTTAGATGACGTTATTTAGTCAAAGTATTCAAATGGTCTGAGCACCAGTCCACTCGTATTTGGCTTTAAAGATTTGTTTATTCAAGTCCAAGGATGTGCCATTATCAAAGTAAGTTCTTTTCAGCTCTTTGCCTCACCTACACCTGTTCCCAATGATGTTCATTATTCGTATTGGACATAAGTAGCGTTATTATCAAGCTTAGAAAGAGTAATTATCGGATGTAGGTGGATGGGGTGTGCAGAAAGGCGCTGCCAAGCATTATGCTTTTCTAGTGTTCGGGTTAAAAATTATTTTAGATATTGATGATATTCAAAATTAAGATTTAAATCGGTATCATGCTGTATAGTAGTAAATACGCAATAGGATTGTGATTGGAGGTGATCACTCTCCATGACTATATGTATATGATATATATAGATATAGAGATAGAGATAGATATAGAGAGAGATATATATATATATATATATAGATATATCTATATAGAGATATAGAGAGATATAGATAGAGAGAGATAGATATATAGAGAGATAGAGAGAGAGATAGAGAGAGAGATCTCTAGAGATATCTCTATATAGAGAGATAGAGCTAGAGAGATAGACACACACAGAGATATAGATAGAGAGAGATCTATATATAGAGATAGAACACCTTATATATATAGAGAGGGGAGAGAGCGATAGAGAAAGATTTATAGAGAGAGATCTTTAGGATAGAGATATAGGGAGATATATATAATCTAGAGAGATAGATATGCATTTATAGATAGAAATACATATATTCATATAGAGAGATATATCATCAGATATATATAAGGATACATATACATAAATATATATATATATATATAAACATATATATATAAATATATGTTTATATATATATATATATATAGATATATATATATAAATATATATATATGTATATATATATGTATATATATATTTATATATATAAATCTATATATATACATACGTATATAAATATATGTATAAAGATATGTAAATATATTTACATATATATATATGTTTATATATATATAATATATATGTATAAAAATCTATACTTATATTTGAATAAATATATAGATAAATATATGTATTTATATATGCATAAATATGCATGCACATATATATATATTTATATATATAAATATATGTATACATATATATAAATATATATAATATATATATATATATATATTTATATATATATGTGCATGCATATTTATATAAATACATATATATATATATGAATACATGTAAAAATATATCAACATATGCCTATTTATATATCTATATGCATAAATAAATATATTTATTTGTGTATTATTAATATGTACATATATATATATATAAATATATACAAATATGTATGTATATATATATATAAATATATGCATTATGTATATATATATATATAACTTAAATATATATATATATATACATATATATATATATGTATATATATAAAATATTTATATATATAAATATATATGAGTATATATATATATATATATGTTTATCTCTATATGTATATATATATAAATATATATATATCTCCCTATATATATATATATATATATATACATATATGCACATAAATATAAAGTATATGTTAATAAAATATAAACATGTATATATTTATATATATATAATATATATATGATATATATATATACTTTGAATTTAAGTATAGATATATAAAAAAATAATTATATATATATACGTAAATATGCATGCAAATAAATATATATATATATATATATATATATAATATATGAAAAAAGCATATAAAGGGCTCGAGATTACATCATATTGCTCTTCGCGTATTAATGTATATATATATATATATATATATATATATATATATATATATATATATATATATATATATATATATATATATTTATATATATAGAGAATATATGTATTAAAATATCTATTGATATGTGTATATATACACATATATATAGATATATATACATATGTATACCAATAAATGTATAGATATATATATGTATATATATATATACATAGATATAAATACTCATATAAATACTCATATAAATACTCATAATTAAATATTTATATACATAAACATATATATACATAAATATGCATGTACATATATTCATATAGAGATATATATATAGATATATATATATATAAATATATATAAATGTAAATATATATATATATACATATATATATATATATATATAAATATATATATATATATTAATACATTTAAATATAGATGTGCATATGCTTTTTTTATATATCTATATGCAAAAATGTATATACATATATGCATATCAATATGAATATAAATATATACATATATATAAATATATACATATATTTATATATATATATACATATATATGTATTTATATATGCATATATAGATATGAATATATATATATACATATATGCATGCATATATATATATATATATATATATATATATATATATAAATATATGATAAGCATCAAGATTACATCATATTGCTCTATTAAAAAAAAGCTATAGCTATATATATATATATATATATATATATATATATGTATATAGAAATATTTATATGTATATATATATAGATATATATGTTTATATATATATATATATATATATATGTTTATATATATATGAATATATCTATATATGTACATATCTATTTATATTTATATAAAATAAATAAATATATAAATATCTATATTTAAATATATACTTAAATTTAAATATACATATATATAAATATACATATATATGTATATATACGTAAATATGCATGTACGCATACTCGAGATAACATGATATTACTCTATGTATATAATTATATATATATATATATATATAAATATGTATATATATATAATATATATATATATATATATATATATATATATATATATATATATAAACATATATATATATATATATATATATATATATATATATATATATATATTATATATATATGCATATATATACAACTCGTGAATATATTATGGTATTATTTAAGACATTTATACCCAAATCCACCAGATGATAGCGAGAAAATATATATAACGTCGCTAAAGTATATTCGATAACCTGGGTTCTTAGCTTCGGTTTTCCAATATCGCCTATTGTGACATATTGTCATTGATCATGACAACGCTAGTTCGATAGATTGGATATATTGTGTAGTATATTCAACCTGACATATAAATGGAATCTGTTCTATGTTTGAGGTACTTTAGCTATGTGCAGTCAAGCCGGACTTGGCGAATCGCTTCGCCATGTTATGTTGGTAAGTCGCGTTTGTCATAACGTATGTATGTATGTATGTATGTATGTATGTATGTATGTATGTATGTATGTATGTATGTATGTATGTATGTATGTATGTATGTATGTATGTATGTATGTATGTATGTATGTATGTATGTATGTATGTATGTATGTATGTATGTATGTATGTATGTATGTATGTATGTATGTATGTATGTATGTATGTATGTATGTATGTATGTATGTATGTATGTATGTATGTATGTATGTATGTATGTATGTATGTATGTATGTATGTATGTATGTATGTAAACAATATTTTGATTCGCGATACAGGTCGCAATCTTTATTTTCAATCGTTAGGCGTAAATCATGAGCAAATCCGAGATGTTTTGGTTTTACCTTGATCTGAAACTAATGTCAAGGTCAACGAATAAGTGACAAACTAGTATCCCGAATAACTCCGTTAATAATGGTCGGATTGTTACATAATTTACATCATTGTGCAGCTCATTCTAATTGCATACTAGGACAGGTAAATTGTTGAAGCAGAAAGGATGTAACATAACAAGTATATGTAAACTGAGCTATTTAATAACAATTAATATGTTGCATTTTCATTTCCGCATATCATTATACCTTGATGGCAGTCCAGATATGTATGATGTGGCCATCAGGTGCTATTGTTCGTAAAATTTTTGAATAGTCTTGCAACCTTGCACCTCTGCTTCGTAATTGACTTTACGCCATGGCTCGATAGGCCACGCCCCCGATAATCCGGGGAACTTACTCTGCTTATGTCCGACATTAACCAAAGATGGCGGATAAACAAAAGCGTCTCGGTCTCCGGGATATTGCTGACAATATCAGCTTAGACTACGAAAAAGAACAAATATCGCTGAAGAAAAAAAAAGAGAGCTTCTGCTTTTTTTATCCGGAAGCTACATTAAAGAAATACAAGTATTTGCGGGGATTGAGAAATTGGTCCTGATTCGATGTGAAGTACACCCAAGTCAACGGAAATCTGATCCTTGCCATGTAGTCAATCTGGAAGTTGACACTTTGAATAAAAGTCTACTAGACGCCCAATACAAGTTTCAGCAAGGGTATGTATATTTTTTTCATTAATCGTAAGTCTAATAAACATTTAAGACTAATAGAATCTTCCCTCTTGAAACAAAGAACGCTGTACACTATGTGAAGATTAATTTTAATTCTGTAAGTTCTATATCTGCTATGTACAGATACAATTGTGTTATTACTTTAAAATTAAAATGTTAACATTTCAGGAACGATGGAACATTTTCACATGTACTTGCTGTGATTTTGGCCTTAGAACAGATGAAGGTTCAGGGTTACAAGGAAATTCCATCAATGCTGACATGTACCAGCCTGCACAGCAGTGGGACAAACCGCGTGGGGAAAAAATAACCGCAGAGCCTGTTTCCCAAATGGTAATATCCCGACCAACAAATGTGAACAGAAAGCGACGCCCTGTCATGGCCCAATATGTAGACAATATACAAACTAAGGTGAAACAAGTGCAGACCAAAATTGTTCGCAGAAAAAATTAATTCCTACTAGTATCATAAACTGTCAATGTTAATAACATCTACTAACTCCCTCAGTCATTTGCATATCTTGACTCGCAAAAGGGTGACCAGTATAATAAATGAGCTTTGTTTAGAATATTGGCTAGCTGTCATTGTACAATTTATTAAGTTAAAGGAAATGCATACTTATTGGAGTGTCAAACCAAGAAATCTACGCAAAACGAGCGAAAAGTTTTACAAATGTCGATCTGTTTGTTTTACTTCCGTGTTCCGGTTACGAACGACAACTGCATAAAAACGAATGTTGTGCCCTAATATAGTTGAAAAGGTTACAGAACAGTAAAAACTAATAGAATAAAATACCTTTGAACACATGTAAACGTGCTTAGCTGTCCCATATTTATATAATATATATATATATATATATATATATGAATACATGTAAAAATATATCAACATATGCCTATTTATATATCTATATGCATAAATAAATATATTTATTTGTGTATATTAATATGTATATATATATAAATATATACAAATATATATATATATATATATGCATTTATGTATATATATATATATACTTAAATATATATATATATATATTTATATATATATAAATATTTATATATATAAATATTTATGAGTATATATATATATATATATATATATATATATATATATATGATTATATCTATATCTGTCTATATCTCTATGAATATCTATATATATATATAAATATATATATATATAAATCTATCCTGAAATTAAATATTCCTATATATAAAAAAATATATATACATATATATAAATATATATGTATATATGTCAATAGATATAAAAGTATATGTATATATATAAGCATGTTTATATTTATATATATATAAATATATATATAATATTCATATACTTGAATTTAAGTATATAAATATAAAAAAATAATTATATATATATACGTTGTGTCGATCTGTTTGTTTTACTTCCGTGTTCCAGTTACGAACGACAATTGCATAAAAACGAATGTTGTGCCCTAATATAGTTGAAAAGGTTACAGAACAGTAAAAACTAATAGAATAAAATACCTTTGAATACACGTAAACGTGCTTAGCTGTCCCGTGATTTTTCAATATTTCCATATTCAGCTGATCATTGGGACGCCCACATAATCGAAGCCATCTAATACACTTTTCAGGTTCCGGCCCTGTTTTGGAAATGGATAGAACTTAATATTGTTCTCAAGTCTTCCGAGGTATCTGCTGTCTGTGTTGCAGGTACCATAACTGCATCTTTTCACCATTTTTACAGCGGAAAAAACATTGACGACTATTGACTGATATAACTTGTTTGTCGGACAAAATGGCGGATAGTAACAAAGCCGATACCCTACCAATGTGACGCTAACACAGAGTCTTACCTTGATTATATGGGTAAACTCAGAGCAATGTGTGAATCCGCCCAAACCAGCAAAGTAGCAGTTATAGGTGATTTTAACGCGAGCGTAAACTCTAAATTTGAGTCGGAACTGCGCGAAATGTGTTCACAATCTCATCTTGTGATATCTGACTATGAATGTCTCGGTCGATTGTCTTGTACATTTACACATGTCTGTGATGCACACTCGTCGACGTCATGGCTGGATCACTCTATCTGCAGTCATGACATGCATAGCATTTTGTCAGATCTGTACATTATAGACAAATTACCATGTTCGGATCATTTGCCAATTGCTGCTTCGTTTCGCTTTAATGCAAGCTCACAAATAGCTGCTGGTAATGAACAACTTAAAGAAACCATGGAGACGTTCAAGTGGGCTGGCTCCTCACCAGCGAATATTGCTGCTTATCAAAAACTGTCGAAACGTTATTTATCGGGTGGCGCTTCCGGATGCAGTTACCTGTACCGATGCAAATGTTCCTCTGCTGATCATAAGGCGCAGACCGATCGTTTGTATTGCGAGGTATCGAAGCGGTATGCAAGGCTGGTACCTAATGCAATGATATATTAAGTTAAGTCCTGTGGCGATTTTATCGTCCCTGGCTTTAATGACTATGTCAAAGTTCTGCATACGCAGGCGAGGCGGGCGTATATAAGTTGGCGCAATGAGGGCAAACCACGACATGGCCCTACATGTGAGATGATGAGGCTTACGCGTCTTAACTTTAAATACTCTCTTCGTCAATGTTAATACCAGGAGATGTCTGCCCGTGCAGATGCCTTGGCAAACTCATTGGACGAAGGAAATACTGCCTCGTTTTTGAAAGGAGTGAAATGCGTCCAAAATCGGTCGATACCACTGGCGTCTGTAGTTAACGGCTGTACCGGGGCTGAAAACATCGCAGACATGTGGCGTGACCATTATTCCACACTCAACAGTGTGAGCGAGTGTCGGGAGATGGTCGAGGTGACGGAAACGGTGAAATGTGAAACTTACACCACTAGCACTTCTTGTTCAAAACTTTTCGAATTAGTGCTACTCGATATCGCAAACGGGTATCTTACTACCTGCGACAATCAATTTGGCAAATCCACTGCCTATATGTTCGAATATGTTGGTTTGTTAACCTGTTATAATCCAAACAATAATCTTTGTTAAAAACGAACCCCTGCCAATAATTGTTGCAGAGTGCAACTGCTATGTGTTAAATATAGACTCATGTCTAAGCAATAAGTTGCATGAAAGTGGCTATAAGTTTTAATGAGCATTTAGTTCATTACGTAACCGGAATTTTGTTTTGAAAATATCGCTTAGTTGAGATTCAGAGAAGCAAAATTTATATTTGACAAAAGGTCAACCGACTGCTCTTGAATTGCGTTGGAATGACAAATACCTTTGAAAATCCTGATAAACTGCTTAGAGCAAAGTAAGGTGCTAACTTCGGCGGTGATTTGCTGACTCAGCAAACAGTACGTCAACCGGAGTGCCTCATAATGCTTAACCTGCACACCAATATTGATGACTTCACACCCAGTACATAACATCCTTGTTAATAAAGCAACGTGAAAGGCTAAACACCTTGTGTCTTGAAGGTCGAGTAGCACATTCATTTGACCAGTATGGCATTGTTCACTGGGCTAGTAATGGGCCATACCTTAAATGACGCCATTTTACTAGTTGCTTATAAATTCACAATGTGAATGCACGACATGCGAGATCCATCATATATCTTATATGCTTATGTTGCCTATCGTATAAGACCACACAACCAGAAAGCTCATGAGCGATGATTTGGATGCTTTGCAGAAATTCCCAACGTCTAATCTACAGCCTATAATCATAGCGCTGATTAATTTCGTATGCGAGCGCGAAAATTGTTTCCTACAGTGCGGGCGGTATTCACGAGCTGCCCAGGATACAGTTAAGTCCACCATAAAGTCCGGATATCTTAGATTTGCAGCCTCTATGTGGTTGTATTTGTAAATGAAGCATAGTCTGCGACAGTCGTATCAATTGTACGCTAAACCTATGACCTGTTGTGTATTTTGGCGTATATAATGCTAGTATCAAGTGTGTTATGACAATGATATGTTTGAAACTTGAACAAGACAGCCATTTGTATATTAATTTGATGTCCGACACCCACAACAGTATGGTATATATTGATGAGGTGAAAAGTGGGGAATGGCGGATGAATTTTGTGTAATGTGAAACAGGCTATATTGTGTCAGCGGTTCTTGTCAAAATACACTCTACTAGTGCGTACAACTGAGTGGCATTGCAAATAATTTATTTTGGGGCTACGCAATAGTCTGCCACCAAACCAAATGCAGCGGACCTTATGTTTGATTGAGGCGTGTTCGTTTTACAAATACACATTACCTGCTTGTGTATATCGTAGTGCTAGATAATTGAGCGGATTTGAAAGTAACTAATACCTGGCAACAGCAGTTGTCAACTCAGTCAATACCTTTCGAAATTAATATGTTGAAGCTTTTTGATTTGCGATAGCAGTCTTGTATCGTCTTAAATGACTACTCGAGATAACATGTTTCTTAGTTGCGTCTAATTCACCAAAAGTGCACTGTCCATGCGTATCATAGACAGGGCTTTTCTCCACGTCATGCCGCATGCTGCTGCTCTCGTGCCAATTGTCAGTTTTAGTAAGCTTAAATTCTGCTTTATTGTAGTTGTGTTTACTCTCCTGTGTCATTTAAAAGCTTTTGAGATGTTTTAAACTTGCTATCATGCTTGCTCGGAAGCTCAAATCTATATACATGTAACGTTGCTGCCACAATAGAAGGTTTACTGCCTGCATGGAAATAATTTGATGTTGCTAGAACTTTTGTTACAGTTGTTCCTTGTATTAACTGAGTAATGGGATTATTTATCGCGTGTGGCATAAGATATTTGTGACGGCAAACATTTTCGAACCACTTAACTTCCGTCATGTTTACGAGGTTAGTCTTGGTTGGTTACACCGTAGGCTTTGAAGTCATACAAAAGTACGCGTCTGTAAATGAGGACAATTAGACCGTAGCTGTTCCATCAATGGGTATTTAGTTTGTCCTAGATGTTGATATCATTGGTCTGTTAAGGTGAAGATGATTTATATGTACTAAGATTTACTTCTATGGTTTACAATGGTAATTATTACAATATTAACGCGAATCTGCATGACCTGCCCGACATACGTTGACCAGTGCAAACAATATCTGTTGAAATACGTAAGGTATCAAAATTGCCTCTTCGCTTTGCAATGGTTATACTTCGTCACTGCAGTTCTTACAGACGTAAGGTGGCCATGGCGACATACGAATTAGTTCTGATTAAGTATCAAAACTTCAAGTGGTCCGATGAAATCCAACGCTAAAGAGATTGTACCTGCCTGATTCACAATTAATTTGACATGTATACAAACGATGAGGAAGTTATGGTTGGAAATAGAGAGCCAGGCGGCCAATAAATACCAGAAATGATCGCAATTACCTTTCTACATCAGTGCACATATGGTGCTTGCAGATTACCATTTTTGACCTTGCACCTCAGACAAAATAACCACAGGCATACAACGGTATAATCCGAACTGGGCAATAACATGTTCCCGTTTTTGTCTTCAATACAAACGCATTCGATAAAACAAAAGCAGGAAATATGTGTCCTGTTCTCTCTTAATCTCCAAATACTGTCTGTGGCTTAACATCCTAAGCCGTCACTGATAACTCCGATTTCAAAATATTTGGGGACAATTGGAACGTCCTTTACACCTAAGACCAACCCCCAGCCCTGTTAGCGTATCCGGTTTTTAGTGATACCGTACTACATAGTGCTCATGGTGCTTGTTGCTTACCATGATAACAATTGATTCCTTTCATTTGGGCACGTGAATATCACTTTCAGAAGAACATAATGTGAATCACGCCATTTCACTGTGTATTGTTACAGTGTATTAGAACTGCAACACGTAATGTCTATCACAAAAGTATAGTGTGAGGAACTTCATGTGACGTAGCGTGCACTCCACTATTGGAAGCATCTGATATTGGGATAGTCGTTGTGATTGATCCTAAACCTTCTATAAAGTATGGGTGACCATCCGACATTACGGTCTACAATGCACTGATTACGACAAGCATCACACAAAGCTGAATGTCTCCATTATTTCCAAGCAAGACAAGCCAATTTTGCACTTAAAACAAGCAAACAAACCAGTAGCTTTATAGATTGTAGCGCAAGTGTTAGGACTAACAAGACGAGTGTATACATCGTAACATAAATTTAACACAAGACAACGCCATTTCAGAGTTCCATCAGTTTATTGCTTGCCATATCAAGCCAGACATCACTAGTTGACCATTTGAAGAATCCCCAACGCAACATGCTCGCTAAGACATATCAACATATCGTTGCAACATGGATATTCTAAAATACCCTTAACATGTTTACTGTAAAAACCGTTCGGGCCTATTTCCCGTTGGAATACATACCCACTGCCAAGGATATGTCAAACCAAGCAGAAACTCTCTTTGTACGTGATCCGCTATGATTATCCATTCATCAAATTACATTATTGAAAAAGAATTGAAGAATTCTGCGTTGGTAAATAATTATGTGTGACTTGCTTGGCGATGTATCTGATCAGTTAATAGAGAAAACACAACTGTCAATGATATAATTTTAATACTGCTGAATTATAACACGTTGGTGTAGGTGCATTGAAAATATATGGCGAGTCTAAATACAAACGACGACAGTTAAATAGCCAGCAGTTTTGTTTTCCCAAGAAATGGACCCTAGTCACCTTTCGTTTCCGAAGACGTCAAATATACTTCACAAGATTGCACGATAGATAGATAAATATGATTCAAAGTAAAATAGCGAGGATGCGTTTGTCTTATCAATGCAATTGATAGGTTATACTTGCTACCACGATATGTATTCACGTACTCGAGTAACCTCAACAATACTGTAGAAACAAGTTTTATCGTCATTTACTGTAATAGAAACTCATCTCAGTGCGCTCTTATGGACTGCCGCAACTGATCAATTGACGGCAGTTTTTCCAATAGTGATGGGGTGTTATAGTCATCGGCTCGTTAGTCAATTTAATCAGACACGCAAGGCTTTTAATAGGACAAAGAAAGTACGGGTCTGAGAAAAGATCGAAAACAATCTAGCAGATCCATAGGTCTATCAAGCCAGGTGTGACGCAACTTTGCAAGAGTGCTCTAGCTCCGATTAAACATATTCTTTTAAGGGAGTCACGCTTACAGGTTACATATAGGTGTCACAAACTCCCTGAATTATGGTCTGCTTATCATATATGTCATTGCCACAACACTTACTAGGAAACCTTTGAATAGTGCAAATGGAATATTACTACCTCTATCGAACATGGATTTGCTATTTACCATATAAGCTTGCATCCATTGAATTCTTGTCAAAAACCCATTGGTCATCCTCTGTTGCAGCTATCGGCCTATAAAAAATCAAAAACATGTAAATTTTTTTGTAAACTGTATTGAGTGTGAAGCATATGAGTAATTATATTTCCTATGCCGTTTTATATCTTGTTTTTGCGCCATGCAATAAAAACCTCGGTTCCTCGACAAAGTATTCGACGTTTGCTAGACATACAACGAATACAATCTGTCACAACTAGACTGCCCTTCGGCGTTTTCGTAGCTAATTAGAAACCTTATACTCAGACCGCTGTATGTTGTGTTGTTTGCATGATAATTATATGAATCTTTATCAATGTCGTGTTGAATAAAAACAATTTCCCATAAGCTGTGCAAAATTTTTTATACATTATAGAATAAGAATTTTCGTAATTTAACAGATTTAAGTTTTCGAGCACTTAAGATAAATAGTTTATATGCTTAATAATATTAAGCATATAAACTATTTATCTTAATATTAATAATATTGCTCATTAATATTTAACAGCACATTGTCCAGCTTATCTGTTGGGACAATTGAGCACACCCAGGCATTCTATCGAACAACACTTGTGAGCAATTCAACTTGTGCTAGGAACCAAGGCATGACGCTTAGTATGTACAAAAAAACCTTCTTGTATGTATTCAAAGTTAGAATGTCAGATAACTATAAACACATCTGACACCGCCAGTGACATTGAAAACATGTCTAACCAGCGTCCTTTGTTTACGCTGCCTCAGGCTGATCAGGTAAAGCAAAAAGTACATACTTTGAGATGCAGGCAAGTGATCGTTCTATGAAGTGGATCATTGAACTAAAATATACAAACGCGATGCACTCTTGTTGTATTACGATTGTATTATGATATATACACTAACGAAATGCAAATAATTAACGGAACAAAATCACATTATGAGCACACTGGGCACTGTAACATAATATCTCATCCCTCTCCCTTGATGTATGTTGCAGGGTTTATAGATGATGATGATGACGATGATGATGACGATGATGATGATGATGATGATGATGATGATGATGATGATGATGATGATGATGATGATGATGATGATGATGATGATGATGATGATGACAATAAGGAAGGAACTGATTATGATAATGATGATAATGATGATTATGTTGCTCAGGATGCTGCTGATACTGCTGCTGTTGCGGATGATGATGAAAATGATGATGACGATGATGACGACGATGATGATGATGATGGTGATGACGACTGGTCACTCGAATTGATATACGTTCAACAGGAATTCCATTGCATACACTAACAAATAGATCTTGACCGCATCCTATTATTCTATGGTTTGCCCGCATGCAGACCTTTCTTTTGTTACATGGACTAGACCCTTTGATACTATGCCAAATAGCAACATTAAGAGACATGCCTGACATGGAGTCTTTTCCCAAAATAACCACAACTAAGTATGTACGAGAGTGTAGTTACATATGATGTGGCGACATGATGTTGAATTGCATGCACGTAATAATGACATGCTTTAAATCAACTTTTATAAGGCGTTGGATAGCATCATGGGGTTTAAACACACGCTTGTTGCACATTTGAACCTGGATAATGATGTCAGTACCAAGCAACTACATTTGTGCTTGCGTGACCTATTACCCTTATGTTTCCATTTGCAACGATAGTCCGAGGGTCATACTCGATTTAGCAGAGCATATAGATTCTTTTATTTTAATTTTAAAGCTTTCGTGCTTGACGAAGTTGTTTTATCATGCGAAGGTGTCCGCATTTTATAGTTGAACAATGTATGGAAATGAACAATACATGAAAGGTTGTATAATGGTAGATATGACTCGTATACATAGCTTAGTTGGAAGTTCCGAACTATTTGCAGAACATAAGCAGCAGCTTGGCATTATTATACCATTTACCAAGCAGCAAATGATGTAATATCCTTATATTCGGATTGCTCCTAACCAAAAATATATTACAGATAAGCATGCCATAGACTGGTTTTAAAACTGGCTTTTATTTGTTGAGCGTAGCAGTATTGCGTTGAATGGATATAAATGTGACAGGAGTGAGTCGTGGATATTTAAACGAAAGATTGCCTCATGACCTGAATTGTGTGTATTGCTTTTTTACTGGTGCGATATTGTGAGTAAAACGCGTGAGTCATGAAAGGTGAATGGACCACTTATTCAAACAACGTCATGTATCAACAGTTAAATCTGACAATTTATCTAAACGTGACAGTCTGAGAATGTTAGGATATACACTT
>CM067353.1:78825435-78915435 GCA_034190875.2 Urechis unicinctus | reverse complement strand
GCACAAAACAACCAAATCATCTAGAGTATCAACCTATATCTTAAATAGATACAGTGCATATACCTGGCACGCAACCCTTTCCAAGTGTAACAATTGTTTTAGGTCTATTTTCCTCGAATGCACTATACCGCGACGGAATATGCTCCCCAGGACAACAAGAGCTGGTATCCGTTTCTAATTTGTATAATGAAACCATTTTGTATAATACATGAGGGTGTTCATCATGTTCTTTCATGCACTGTGCTGTCCGTATAGTCCATTCCAAACGTACTAATATAGTTGGCTATCACAAAAATAGGCTACATTCGAATAACTGTTGCCTTAAACGCGGGTTTCTATTGCAAAGATGTTGAATCTATGCGTTTTATGTGCGGCACCTAATCAAGAATGTTACCTCTACTGATCGCCTAGGATTATACAAGACACCTTATTATCTCTTGATTTAGTGTGACACTGAGCGTAAAGCACATACGTACATTCAAGGCCTCCAGCAAACATACAACGGCAAATACACACACATAACTTCATTGCAAAGCGCTCCCACACACAGCCCAGTAGGTATAGGCGTATATCGCCATTAAAAGCTATACAGGGCAGCAATTGTAATCGAACAACAATATCAACAATTACATTTAAGACGTTTTTTTTGTATTTCAGATGCATGGTCCATGTTAAAAGGCTTTATTACCTTTCATCCATGTACAGAGTATAAACATCGGGTAGTGATCGTGTAGTAATCGGCTGATGAATATATATTTGTGTCTTCCGGCTATTCTTACCTTACTGTATACACATATATTATATGCAGGGCATCTATTACGCAGAGCGAATGACAGGACTGAATAAGATTCGATGTCGATTGTACACACATGCGCATTTGGGTTGACTGACCAGTTTCGATATAATATATTTTGATCCTGGCGTATTTGGGGTTCGGATTCATTATAAGAGCACGTGATTTGATACAGCGAAGCCATGCGATTGTGTGTTGTCATTATTAGCTGGCTAATAGACTTATATTGCGTAGCTGCGGCTTTCGTTCTGCATAGATCTATGTATATTTTCACGTAGCATTACATTTGAGTTATAACCACCATAATATAATGTTCCAGATGATATTCATTTAAGAAGTTCTGCTCACAAATTAATAGCATGCCCGAATTGTCGACAACTCAGATTCAGACGCTCAAATAACCGTTCGCTTTCGTAATAAACAATTGCCTAATAGACAAGTTAAAAGTAGGTGTAACTAGTCAACTATTGCAATGCTAACACCACAATTGGTAACCTACTTAATGCAATTTTACATTTCAAAGTCTTATACAGCTTCTCGGAAACTCGCACAGAGAATGGAAAGACTGCAAAAAAAACTTGAGACAGCCCTATGTGTGTTTTGCTTAGGTCAATGATCAATGCATTAAATTTAAACTCATATATAAGTAAGATTAAGGAACCAAGGGCCAACAGCTAGGATTGGATTGTTCACTTTATTTTCAAGTACAATCGATGGATAGTTTGCTTATTGTTTATGCGAGGCCAGTAATTCGTGCTTATTAAAATGTTGATATAACAATATTCAATATACTGCTTGCATTCCTCTTCCTATCAGGCTGTTTAATTAATATTTCCATGCATATTTGTACGCCTGCATATTTTCCAGATCAATTCATTACAAAGACAGTCGAGTCTAAGCGATTTATATGTTGATCAAAAGATGTCAACATCGTGTTCATACAATGTGTCGTTGCATCACCTGGATAATGAACTACACGTACTGCTTACTCTGGTTATGATAATATAGCGAATTGCCAACCCTGTCCCGTTAAACGTGCTCCTGAAAAGTGGCTTAACCATCATGTAAAGGGATAAATATGGATGGTAACAACAAGTATTAATGATTATCTGCAGGCAACCTTAATCTGTTCCGGAAGCATCAGGTGCACAGTGGATGAAAGACTGATAATAAGTAATGCTACTGTTTGTGACCTCTAATTTTAACGGGAGCGAAGTATTTAGCAGGAACATGATGCTGTGATGATGCGGTCTTGACCTTTGATAAGCAGGTATCAGCTCCAATTAACGACGGCATGATTACTTTCTCAATTAGAAGCCTGCCTCAAGCCAATGGTTCAAGATACTTGATTTCAGGATAATTTTACAACAATCCCATTGTATATCCTGGTAATGTGCTCTCTACAACTCGAGAATAAAATATTTTTATAATGTTATTTTGCGCATCGAGACGTTTTGAATACAGCCTTTAGAAGACGACGAACACATGGAGCAACTTGACGCCACACAACTAGCTGTCCTGTCTTTATAAATGACTTATTGCACAGAAACGTTCAAGTTGCATGGGGCCTGTATTTAAGTAGGCATTTGTCATGTATGAAGAGACTGTATAGAGAAGATATTTGAAAGACGTTAAAACCAGTAAGCTTTGTATGATTTTGGACAAATGTAATTATTTTATTTCCGAGTGTCTCCTATTGGCAAGGGCTTCTAGAAATCAATATGCCCATAACGAATCCCAAAATCCCTTTTTTGTTTTCGCAGAATAGTTAAATGTGATCACAAGAACATCCATAATTTGAATTGATCAAAGGAAACGGGAAGCTGTTGTCTATACTTGGGTCGCCATCGCATTTCAAAGAAGACGATTGGTCGCATGATGTCGTAGCAACTGCTTGTTTTTGAATAGAGGATACTCTATGGAATTACCTGACTGGCAATTGCGTTGAATAATCGCAAAAACGCATTGAAAGGTTGCAATGACGATGCTTTAAGCACTAGTTAGGAAACTTTTATTGATCCATGTCTCAAGTCACGACATTTAAACGCATAAGCAAAAGTAAGTAGGCCATCAAGACAAACATATTAGTCATGGTTCCAAGGCACCACTTTTCTTATCAACCCGGCGTTCGTCGATTATATGATCAATTTCAAAGCTTCCCTTTGCGTTATAATATAAAGTTAAATGCTTAATTATAAACGTACGATCAAGTTAAAACCCGACGCTTACTGGACATAGCAAGTTAATCAGTCACAGGCACTTTAGGAGCGTGAATCGCAATGATTCGGACTAGATGGCCTCAGTTATTGTTTTTGTGGATCGTCCTTAATTATGATGGAGTCAGTATTATGGGTCATTCCCTGGATTGCGCCATTTACCGAATTTCCATGAGCTGCAAAATGTGCCCCCTCCATTGTGGATGTCGGCACTAACAACCTAGCCATATACTTCTCGCCTCCATCCCAGGCTCAAGGCTGCCTTTAAACATGCAGTATAAGAAGGTCAAGGATTAGTCCTAGCGATAACAACGAGCAGATGCAGATTAATATTGCAACTGGTGAATGCTGATACACAAGATGCATTTATGAATAGGTTATTTGTTGTTTCATGAGTCAAAGAATCTGCAACGTGTGGTGCTTAAGTATTTAAGACCAACGGCACCATACATCTTATAGTACCAATCTGACTTTGATCGAACAAAATACAGCGCACGGCAGTCGCTCAATATGACCAAAGACTGAAACATATATACATCTCAATATTCCACTTTTGGCCTTCCATAGATATTTGGTTTGAGAAAGGCCTCGTACACACTTGGGGATGCGATTGGCTTCGAATGGAGAAGTCGCACGAGTTGTGCAATCGCTGTCAGGTAACAGTTGTGTTGTGGTCACACTTGTACGAACAGGCTGCCATTAGTCGTGGGTAGTGACGCGCATGTCGATGATCTCGACTAAAGTTAGGCCATCAAGAAGAGGATCTGTGGTACAAGAGTAGACAGTTTTTGACTGGTTTGCAGCTAACTCTATGTTATGGGATCAGTCCATTCGGGATCTTAAACGGAATAATATAAAAACAGGTTGATGGCGGGCAGCGGTTAAATTGACGGCCGTGCTATTAGTTTTTGAGCAGAATTTTCCTGCATGAATATCATCTGGAACATTAAATTATGGTGGATATAACTCAAATATAATATCCATCGATTTATGCAGGAAGAAAGCAGCAGCTACGCAACGTAAGTCCATTAGTCAGCTAGGCCGATGTCTTGCCACAAAAGTGCTCGCGAGGTGATGTTTGTTAGTGCGCCGATCGGTTTGTCGTCGTCAGATCACCGTGCGTTCTTAAAGCCCGTGCCGTTATTGACCAATCACGCCAAGTTTTCCTCTCAAATATGTTTCTATTTAAAAAATTCTACCCAGTTTTCTAAAATAGAACAATGGCTTTAGGGTACATTCTACGTTAAATGGTGCCATTGTAAGGTTGCTGTCGTTCTTATTTGGCTTCAAGTGATAAAACCCCTTCAAACTTATACGACGGGTTTCATTTGCTGACGAATGTTGCTGTTGCTTCAGAAATATTTGGCAACTATTGCCATGTGCGGCTATGGCTGCCCGGGATTACTAATTATATCTGTATTCGGGCAATCGTTTTATGTACGATAACCTTAGCGTGTCAACACTCCATACCCCGTCATGGTGATGTTGATAATCTGGTGTTAAAGCGCCCCCTTGTCTACCAAACACATCCAGTTCTCAATTTATCACGCTACTACACGTTTGAAGTGCCACACATGGTTAAGAATTATATATTTCACGAAACGAGCTTAAGTTTATTAATTCTACACGGAAATACGGCTCTCTGTTAGCAAACCCTTGGCAATCCGCCCATTCGTTGCTTGTTACCGGATAATATTTCTGTAACGGAAGACAAGAACATCAATAATTTTCACGTCGGCTGGTAGCCGGCCAAGATAAGAACAAATTTCTTCTAACTGTAATAATCATTGTCTGGTAACGCCTCCATCTTAACATATCCATTTCTGGTCTATTATTGTTCTGTATTGTTCTGCATAGACAAAAACGTTACTACATCTAAGATGCACACTTTGGGATCCAGGCAACTGAGTGAGCAGTGAAGTGGATCATTATATCAATGACTCAGAGAAAATATGCAAACGCAATGTTCTCTAGCTGTATTACGAATAAAATATTATATATACCAATGAATAGTTAATAATCAACTGAAGAAAAACACATTGTGGGTAAACTGGGCTTTGTAACACAATATAGAATTAGTCATCCTTGCTGCATGTGGCTGGATTCACAGCTGAACGCGTTATTAACATGGTGTAGACGATGATTATGACGATGGCGGTGATAATGACGACGACAATGATCATCACTATGGCGATGATGATGATGATGATGATGATGATGTTGACGATGTTGACGATGATGATGATGATGATGATGATGACACGTCTTCTTCAAGAAACAATATAAAACATGGATGCCGAAATGGCCTGGTCACTTGTTTTATATAATGCTTCATGGTTCGTCTTAAATTGAATAAATTGGTGCATAAATTTGTTTCAATGACATAATATATCAGATTTATGCTACCTTAATAAACAGAATGATGGCAAAAAAAGGGCCCTTATCACTCGTAAAAAATCCCCTCCTCTCTTTGGTTATATGTGGAGTGATTTTGTGGCGGATGTTTCGTAGCACAATGTGCGCAGCTTATAAGAAGAAGCGACGTTAACGACAGGCAGTAAAAAGCCACAGCACTGCGCGTGGTTAGCCACACGAGACACATTCATGTTGTTTAAGTGATTGCTCTTTCATTGTATTGTAGAATGCCACAACACGAAAACACCAACAACAAAGACCAGACCGTGCTTTATATTGTGAGCAGCATACCGACCATAATAGATGCAATTGAATATTGAGATGATTACCACACATTCGTTTGTCCAAGATTAAGAGTGTTTACAAATGTTGTCAAAGACTTACTTTTGCGAGCATTCAATAAAGCACAAACGTCAGATATGAAGAAAATCCATGGACAACTGCAGGCTAAAACTGGCTCGGCAATTATTGCACAGATGTTTGAACTATTCCAAACCGTTATCATTAGAACATGATTTAAGGTCAGATGTGAAAGAGATTAATCGCATTTGTCGCCATTATTCCGTTGTTATGACACGTTTTATAAGGGGAAAGAATCATTTAAGAATATATTATTAGCAATATGCAAATTATGCCACACCGCACTATCTGCCGTGTTAACTTGCTAGTTGTGGATAATAAGGAGGAGTTGCAAAAGCACATAAATCTATTTAGCCGACACACGTGCATTCTAGATGCCCTTTCGTAAAAAGGCAAACATGTTTTCAAGTAGATATCCGAAAACTCAGATATTAAACGCTACAATGCAGCAATGCAATGCAATGAAGGAGCAGGATAATGTTGCAATCTATGTAATCAATCACAAATCATATACAGCAGAGTTAATAATACAAGCTAAAATAAGCACAGGCTGTAAAAGCAGGTCAAGTTTCGATCTTGGCAGTGTCTCATGCAATTGAGAATTAACCTTGCATAATGCCTTCAGTTGGTCGCTTTCATCAAGTCATTTCCCGTTCATTATATATGTCAGTACCAACAATTTATTGCGCTTTGCCTGAAATAGTACAACATAATGACCGCATCTAACAAGGATCCAGGGCACAAAAAATTAGTCCAGAATATATAAAGCACCTTTCTAATTTCATACCTGTCTCCGTGTAATCATGCTAAGTAACGTCCTATGTACCTGATCAAACATAATTATAGCAGAGAAAAAATATCTTTTAACTACCTTTGTTATTACTCACTTTCATGATGTTAGAGTCATTTTACTCCCATGGAAATTGCTTTAAACGCGTATTTGGACATGTTAAAATCTAACGTTGACTGTCATTTGCGATTCGGCAAACTGTTAATGCTACTTGATGCCTATAAATACCGATAGCTGTTCAACATGATTTCAAATGCTTTAAGATTAAATACTGACGGATAATTAGCAAAGATTAATTACCACGACTGAATTGCATAGCCGTGTACTCGGGCTTGATTCCTTACGTTTTCTGAATTCGTTGTCGACTCTACTTGTGTCAAGTTTTGGATTGGCGCCATCTTACTCAACTCCCATCAATACAATCCATGGTGGGCGAATTAAGATCTATCTTATTTATCAGCTGATGTTATCATTCACGCATTAAGTCTGTTATAAATACCCTCCCCCAAAGCGTTGATACTGTAGCATATTAAGTTATGTAGAAGTTATAAGTGCTGATAACTATTAATACGTAAATGATTCAACAACGGAACACTCGTGCACGGAGTATGCCCTACCAAAAAAAAGTAAACAATACCAGACAATTCAGTCCACTCATATAATCTAAGCCGTAGTTTGGTTAATAATGGTAGAATTGCCTCATCCCATTCCACGCTTCCTGGAGTATATTACACACGGGCGTCAAAACGGAGTACAATTTTCGATCAATTCGTTCCGTCATTTCCTTTCTGGCTATCATTTTCATAAACACTGGAAGCTATATGGCTATAGAAAGCGTTGGTGTTATGAAGTTCTGAAAAACACCTCATATGTATCTGCTTTCGGAGGAATTCATTAATGCGATAAGCTATTTCCTCAGCGGATTCTATATATATCATTCGTTGACATAACACAAACAGCATAATAACGTTTATATATATATATATATATATTCTATATATAGATATATATAGATATATATATATATATATATATATATATATATATATATATATATATATATATATATATATATATATATATATATATATATATATATATATATATATATATATATATATATATATATATATATATATATATATATATATATATTCCGTACTGCGACTGCAACTAACAAAGGGTACAGGACCAGCATAATCAACGGACTTCTAGGTTGTTGCATGTATGCCGCATGTCGTGATAAATTTCATACATTAACCAATTGTCACTCACATTTCTATGTTTTGTGAACATTTAACATCTCAATTGCATGAGACACTGTTAAGATCGGAACTTGACCTGCTTTTACAGCTTTTCTTATTTAAGCTTGTATTATTAACTCTGCTGCATATGGTTTGGGAGCATTTAACATAGACACAGGCATCCGATATGAATAAAAACCTATTGACAGCAACTATAGACATGGATATGTTAACAATTCCAAAACGACCGTGAGCCTATCAATCTATTGAATAGAATGAATCAGATGGAATTAATTGGAATTAGATTTGATGTGCCTGTGCGTTTGTGGGAGATTTTAACGGGAGATATGTATTGAGTTACATATTATGTGCAGCAAGAACATGATGCTGTGACGGTTCGGTCGTGGCACTTAATAAGCAGGTAACAAATCCAATTAACGACGGCATGATTACTTCCTCGATTAGAAACCTGCATCGGGCCAAGTGCATTTACATAACGACACATGAAGCAAACCCAGGTATGGACGTCGCTTTTGTTCATTTTATTTAGTTAAAGTTACTTGATTTCAAGAAGACTTTAAGACAATCCCATTGTATATCCTGGTAATGTGCTCTCTAGCACTCGAGAATATAATGTTTTAATAATGTTATTTTGCGCGAGACGTTTGGAATACAGCCCTCAGAAAACGACGAACACATGTTGCAACTTGACTCCACACAACTAGCTGTCCTGTCGTTATAAATGACCTATTGCAAAGACACATTCAAGGTGCATGGGGCCTGCATTTACGTAGACATTTGTCATGCTTGAAGAGACTGTATAGAGAAGATATTTGAAAGACGTTAAAACCAGTAAGCTTTGTATGATTTTGGACAAATGTAATTATTTAATTACCGAGTGTCTCCTATTGGCAAGGGCTGTTTATCAAGGCTTCTAGAAATCAATATGCCCATAACGATTCCCAAAATCCCTCTTTTGTGTTATCATAGAATAGTTTAATGTGATCACAAAAATATCCATAATTTGAATTGATCAAAAGAAAAAGGGTAGCTGTTGTCTATAATTGGGTCGCCTTCGCATTTCAATGAAGAAGATTGTTGTCATATGACGTCGAAGCAACTGCTTTTTTTTGTATGGAGGATACTCTATGGAGTTACCTGACTGGCTATTGCGTTGAATAACCGAAAAATGACATTGACAGGTTGCAATGACGATGCTTTTAGCACTATTTAAGAAACCTTTATTAATCTTTTTTTCAAGTCGCGTCATTTTAATGCATTAGAACTGGCTACTATGTCATCAACACAAATGTGATGTTAATGATGTACAAGGACCATCTTTCCTATCAACCTGGCGTTTTCCTATTATTTGATCCATTTCAAAACTTCTCATCGCGTTATGATGCTAAGTTGAATTGTTTATTACAAATGCCTCGTCCAGTTAAGACCCGACGCCTACCGGACATAGCAAGTCTGTATGTTTTCTGTATGTTTTGTTCGTTATTCATTAATGCCCAAATCTCATATATAACAGTTTAACCCCAGCAATGAGACAAAGCTGTTTGTAGGATGCCTGTACATAATGTGACATATATAATTGTGATCGCAACCATCGAAGAACGTAAAGGTGGCATCGTGTTCGTTAAGTCTTAATTATTAGTGTATCAGAGCTTTATCAGCCAATGTGGACAATATCTAAATGCTATGAATACGTTGGCGTCGTCATATAAACAATAAATACACCGCACGACTGCAATCGGCTTCATCCAAACTACCATTAATCAAGTACATCAATTCATTTATTTGGAAATGGACAAAATCATTCATTGTACTACAGAGATAGAACAGCGTGCCACACACAAATCGACATTGTTCACATCGAAAATATCACACGTACTTACAGAGACACACGATCTACCGCTCGATGGCTCATTTGCTTGAGTAAAAGTGTTGTCTTTAATGGGTCAAGTCATGATTTAGGTCCATTACTGCAATAAAGATTGCTGTTAAGCGCCCTATTGGCAAGTAAAAGTTGCCTGTTATTGATCATTTGGCACGCTATAAATAACACTTAAAACAAATGAATACCGATTGCACACAGCAACATTAGCAGGTAAAATATAACTACAAATCCGTGGGGTATATAAAGGATTAAGGCATAGTAAAGGGTAAATAGTTACAGGCACTTTGAGGTCGTGTCGAGCAATGATTCGGACAAGATGACTTCAGCTATTGTTTTCATGAATCGTCATCAACTATAATATTGTCAGGATTATGGTTCTCTTCTTGGATTGCGCCATTTTACTGATCTTCCAGAAGCGCGTTACCCTATACAGGGGATATATGTGCTACTAACTGTTTAAGTCAAGGTTATTTTCACCATAAAGATTCCATATGCCGAGAAGGCCGCAATATTTTCAAAAGCAATGAATTCCAGGCAACGCATAAAACTCCTCAGCGTCAATACGGAATATCGTTCTTTATGAACTAGGACCATCATCGATATTGACACTGGCTGAAATATGGCCCAAATCAACCGATGAGAGCAGATAAATTTATAAGCGTCTAATAACCTCCTTCATTATGTATGTCGGTAACAACAATGTTGATCTATAATTATAATTATTTCCATTCTAAAAAAATAATCTTTAACACTAGGTCATTACCACTATGGCCAATATCTATATGATAGATGATCGCTTTTATGTAGGTCTGGTTGTTGGATTTTTGTAACCACGCCGCATTGCAAACAGCGCAATTTGTGCCAGCGTTAGTTAGAAAAACTCGTACTTAGAACAAAAAAGGACATTTAATTTCAATTGACTGCTAAAGTATTCTTGTCTCTTGAATTGATATGATTTAGAAGAGCCCGCAAAAATTGGCTTAAATTATCCACTTGTCCGCAAACATTTAGCTACCAGTGATAAATGGCAAGGTGCAGCGAAGGAACCCTTAAAACGAGCATTACTGATTACAGATACGCGTCGCAGTCTAGCTCCATCACTATAGTTTTTATGGCAGCCGTTATATAATATGGGGTTGATTGTAAGAAACATCAGTTCTTCACAGAGCAGATATACTCTACCAAGATGCTACCAAATTAAGAAGGAGCGAAGGAGAAGACGACATTTGCCTCCCCGAAAAATGAAGAGGTCGAGATATTCGTTCACGAAGTCGCAGCTGATGCCCATGAAGATGCCGAAGACGGCGAAGACGACGAAGAACTTGACTGTGGCAAGAGCATCAAAACAAGGGGAAGGCGGTCCTGCGCTGCGAGAGTACACTGTTTCTGACTGGTTTGCAGCCAACTCTATGTTTTGGCATCAGTCCATTCGGGATTTTAAACGGAAGGATAAAAAAAAGACAGGCTTTTGGCGGAAAAGGCTGCATTGTTTGATCCTAACGGTTTCGTATATTTTATTTGTCTTAATTTTGTGTTCAATACATATAGGAATATAGTACTTAATATTGTTTCCATACATCATCAATATTAATTGTTTAATGTTACAGTTTGGTACAAATCGTTGAGGATTAAATTCGGGAAGCAAAAACGAACAAAGAATGACCAACAGCTGGTCGTTTGTAGGCATACTTTGTTCAATTTATTTTAAAGTACAATCGATGCATAGTGTGCTTATAGTTTATACGAGGCTAGTAGTTCTTGCTTATAAAAATGTTTATATAACCATATACATTATACTGCTTGCATTCCCCTTCCTGTCAAGCTGTTTAATCAATATTTTCCAGATCCCATCATCAGAAGGGTAGACGGGTCAGAGGATGAGGAGACATGGGAACCAGCGCAGACATCATCTGCCTCCATGGTGCCTATTACCTCCAAAGAGTGCACCAAGGCAGGGTCCCGAAAGGCCAAACCCAGATGGATGAGGCCATCTTGGCGCTGGCAAACAGCGCACACCATACGATGCAGATGCGGCAGCAAGTGGAACCATCACGTCAACCAGTTATCCAAGAATGGCCTATTCTAATTGGATCGGAACGGAGCTCATGGATCTGTCCGAGCCCCTCAGGATCCAGTTCCAAAAAGGTTGCTTCGTCTTTGCGATGGAGTTCCGGGAAGCAGTCCAACAAACACAAGTAAATGTCATAAATATTTTACTATGCTCTCTATAATGGTAAGACTTATATATTGAGTGTGATTTTCAATCGTGTGATCTTATTTTTTATAGTTTTTTAATCTTACTTAAATATGAGTTTCAAATTGCTGTCCTGAGGAGCACATTCAGTCGCTGTATAGTGCATTCAAGTAAAGTTGACCGACAACAATCGGTACATTTAGAAAGGGTTACGTGCCAAGTATGAAACACTATATGCATTTTATATATCGACCAATAATATTTTAAACAATTGTGTTGTTTCGTGCTGCCATCCTTATCAAGGTTCAAATGCGGCACAAGCGTGTCTTCACACCTAAGCGATGTATATGTTCATTAAAAGATGTCATCATCATGTTCATACAGTGTGTCGTTGCATCACCTGGATAATGAACTAGACGTGCTGCTTACTCTGGTTATGATAATATAGGGAATCGCCTACTCTGTCCTTGTAAGGCATCCTGCAAGCAGACGTGCTCCCGAAAAGTGGCTTAACCATGATGCAAAGGGGTATTCATGGATGGTGGCAACAACTGTAGAGGAAATAATTATTATCAACCTATAGCCTTCGCCTATTCCGGAGGCATCAGGTGCACAGTAGATTAAAGGCTTGTATTGAATAATGATATTAAAGAACTAGTATAAGATTAGTGAATGCAGAGGTAAAGAAACCTCGTTTCGTGACAAATAGTATGTGTAACGTTCTGTTAAACTGCTTTCGTTAAAAGCTAAGACTCATCATGTTACAGTAACCGATGCTGCTTGTAGCTCACTATATTAGCAACTTCAACGTCTTCTCAAATCCTGCCTTAATGCTTACAGGGAAGGAGAGGATATCCAATTTAGTCTAACTGCAGTGCTTTTAAAATATGTATTCATTCGGTTTTCCTCTAAAATATGTTCTACACGGTTTTTAAAACTTATCAAATGGAGCAATGAATTTAGGGTACATTCTATGCTAGCTGATGCCATTGCAAGGTAATTGTCGTTCTTATATGCCTTCAAGTGAGTAAATTACACATAGGCGTCATAACGGAGGACCATTTGTAATCGACGGGGTTCGTCATTTCCTACCCGGCTATCAATTTCATATGGCTATCGAAACCCTTGATGTTGTGAGGTTCTGAAAAACATCTCACATGTATCTATATTTATAATAATTGCATTTGGAGGAATTCAGTCATGCTATAATCTTATTCCCCTGTGGATACTATATGTATATATATATATAAATATATATACAACTATATATATATATATATATGTATATATATATATATATGTATATATATAATATATATATATATATATATATATATATATATATATCTATATATATATATATATATATATATATATATATATATATATATATATATATATATCATTAATTGACACAACACAAGCAGTAAAATAACGTCTCATAAACTATGAAGGATTTGTTTCTGGTCAATTTGTCTGACAATCTTTTTCACATGATGTGAAGATATTTGTCAAACAGTCATACATGGAATATATCATTACATACTGATGCGAAATCTTTGTGCTGTAATTCGTGCCTTCAACGCTATTTCTGGAATATTCTTCATCGCGTATATTAGGATTATTTCGCACTCGTTGGTGATGTAGTATTGTGTGTTTCACTCTCTCTTCTTCATCATGGATCACTCCGGGCTTCTAGAACTGGTCCGCCTCCGATGCGCCACGCGCTCGAGCGAATTTCAACGACACCTGTGAACTGATGCTGGATGGACCACCTGAGAGTGTAATTGAAGAGCGCAAGGTGAAATGCCTTCTCCTCTGGGCGGGAGAAGGTCGCAAACTGGCCAACACGTCGGACCTGTCTGAAGAACAAAAACTTCCAATGAAGACGTACTGGGACAGGAAGCCGAATATATCGCGCCACATTATGACGGTGGCACTACGCCGACTATTGGCTGCCACTATTGGCAAATCCGGCCCATGTCACCAGGAGAAACATCTGCTTGTAGGATGGCAAGCATCGGTAGGGTTGGTCATTTCGAACGTAAGCACAGCCGAGGGAGAACGTACGTGCAGTTGGTTATCCATATGGTGTAGCAACATATTGTGGCGTTACCATTGAATGCGCTGTATGTGCAACATTATGACACCGCTTACATATCGTATTGGTATTGTGATTCAAGTAAACTTTTGTGCCACTTGCCGTATACAGATGGCAGCATAGAGCAACTAAGGCTTACTGAAATGTCACTTCTCATTATCGTTCATGGATACCTTATATTGGGAAATATAACGATTGTTAAAGGCCTATATTCAACAGATAGCTAATTTCCCCTAATATGATTTTATCGTTGTGGAGGGCACAGGAAAGCAATTGGCTCCATTAATTTTTGCCAAAATGAAATGGTCATCTATTCCTTAATTTGAATAATGGAACTATTATTCTGATAATGCAATGTTTGGTCGCCTTCGTAAAGTAAACGACACTATAACGCGTGGTATCACAGGCGTTGCCTTGACATGAATGACAATTATATTTATATGGTTGGCCACAGAGCTACATCCAAAAATGATTTCGCTAGTTAAGCGGGTCTCCATTGCCAATAATGCAGAACCTATTATTACGCTCTTATTATGAACCCGAACACCAAATACGCAATGATCCAAACATATGATATGATTACTGGTCCGACAACCCAAATGTGCATGTATGTGTTTAAGCGACAGGTGACCCATATATTTATTTATCACCCAATTACTACCCGATTACTACACGATGTTTATATTCTGTCACATTAAATCAAGAGATGATAAGATGTCCTGTATAAAACTAGGCGATCAGCAGAGGTAACATTCTTAATTAAGCTCCGCACATAAAACGTATAGATTCAACATCTTTGCAATATAAATCCTCGTTTAAGGCAACACTTATGCGAAGGTAGCCATTTTTTGTGATAGCCAACTATATCAGTACGTTTGGCATGGATTACACGGACAGCACAGAGCATGTAAGACCATGATGCACACCCTCATTTATTGCACCCCACAAAATGGTTCCATTATAAAAAAATAGAAACGGATGCCAGTCCTTGTCTCGATATTTTTGTCCCGAGGATTATATTCCATCGCGCTATAGTTAATTCGAAGAAAAATAGACCTAAAACAAGTGGTACACTTAGAAGAGTACAAAGCACTGTATCTATTCAAGACATCGATTGATATTTAAGGTAATTTTGTTGTTTTGTGATACCATCCTTATCAGTGTTTAAATGCGGCACTAGCGTGTCGTCAAACCACACAATACACACCTGAGCGATATATATGTTATCATCGTGTTCAAACAAGGTGTCGTTGCATCATCTGGATAATGATCTACGCGTACTACTTATTCTGGTTGTGATGATACAAGAAATCGCCAACTCTATCCCTATAAGGCATCCTGCAAGCAGACGTTTTCCGAAAAGTGGTTTAACCATGATGAAAAAGGATAATTATGGATGGTGACAACAACTGAAGAGCAATTTATTATTTACACAAAAAACATTCATTTTCTTCCGGAGGCATCAGGTGCACAGTGGATTAAAGGCTGATAATGAGTAATGCCAATCTACATAAAACCAACGAGCTAATCTGTCAAACGAAACATTGATTTGTCAAAGCATCGAATAATTGAATGTGTCAGATTTGAGCTACATGCTTACACTATTGAAATTAAATTGGTGGTAAATTGTGTATCATCTTCTCTAAATGACAGCATCAAGATAAAACAACTATAGAATCATATCGCTTGGATATGTTAACCATTCCAGAACGACGCGAGCCTATTAGTTTATTAAATACAGCTAATCAGATTGGATTTAATATGTCGATGCGTCTGTGACCTCTAACGTTAACCAGAGCGAAGTATTTAGTAACTTAATAAGCAGGTAACAACTCCAATTAACGACGGCACGATTACTTCCTCAATTAGAAACCTGCCTCGGGCCAAGTGCATTTGTATAACAAAACATTAAGTGATCGGGGTATGGACATTGCTTTTGTTCATTTTGTTAAGTTCAAGTTACTTTATTTCAAAATGACTCTCTAGCACTCGATAATATAATGTTTTTATAATGTTATTCCGCATCGAGACGTTTGGAATACAGCCCTCAGAAGACGACGAACACATGGAGCAACTTGACGCCACACAACTAGCTGTCCTGTCGTTATGAAAGACTTATTGCACAGACACGTTCAAGGTGCATGGGACCCTTAATCTTAGTAGACATACTTCATGTTTGTAGAAACCGAATAGAGAAAATATTTCAAAGACGTAAAAACCAGTAAGCTTTGTATGATTTGGTGCAAATGCATATGTATTTAAATTATTGCCGAGTGTCTCCTATTGGCAAGGTGTGTTTATCAAGGCTACTAATTATCAGGTTGCCTATAACGAATTCCAACACCCCCTTTTATTACCGAACCGACTGCTGAATAGTTACATGTCATAACAAGAACATCCATAATGTGAATTGGTCAAAGGAAACGGGCGGCTGTTGTCTATAATTAGGCAGCCTTGACGTTTCAAAGAAAAAGATTGTTGTCGTTTGGTGCCATAACAACTGCTTGTTTTTGTATGGAGGATACTCAGCGGAGTTACCAGACTGGCTATTGCATTGAATAATCGAAAAATGACATTGACAGGTTGCAGCACTATTTAAGAAACCTTTATTAATCTTTTTTTCAAGTGGCGTCATTTTTAATGCATTAGAACTGGCTACTATGCCATCAACACAAATGTGATGTTAATGATGTAAAAGGACCATCTTTCCTATCAACCTGGCGTTTTCCTATTATTTGATCCATTTCAAAACTTCTCATCGCGTTATGATGCTAGGTTGAATTGTTTATTACAAACGCCTTATCCAGTTAAGACCCTACGCCTACTGGACATAGCAAGTCTGTATGTTTTCTGTATGTTTTGTTCGTTATTCATTAATGCCCAAATCTCATATATAACAGTTTAACCCCAGCAATGAGACAAAGCTGTTTGTAGGATGTCTGTACATAATGTGACATATATAATTGTGATCGCAACCATCGAAGAACGTAAAGGTGGCATAGTGTTCGTTAAGTCTTAATTATTAGTGTATCAGGGCTTTATCAGCCAATGTGGACAATATCTAAATGCTATGAATACGTTGGCGTCGTCATATAAACAATAAATGCACCGCACGACTGCCATCGGCTTCATCCAATCTACCATTAATCAAGTACATCAATTCATTTATTTGGAAATGGACAAAATCATTCATTGTACTACAGAGATAGAACAGCGTGCCACACACAAATCGACATTGTTCACATCGAAAATATCACACGCACTTACAGAGACACACGATCTACCGCTCGATGGCTCATTTGCTTGAGTAAAAGTGTTGTCTTTAATGGGTCAAGTCATGATTTAGGTCCATTACTGCAATAAAGATTGCTGTTAAGCGCCCTATTGGCAAGTAAAAGTTGCCTGTTATTGATCATTTGGCACGCTATAAATAACACTTAAAACAAATGAATACCGATTGCACACAGCAACATTAGCAGGTAAAATATAACTACAAATCCGTAGGGTATATAAAGGATTAAGGCATAGTAAAGGGTAAATAGTTACAGGCACTTTGAGGTCGTGTCGCGCAATGATTCGGACTAGATGACCTCAGCTATTGTTTTCTTGGATCGTCATCAACTATAATATTGTCAGGATTATGGTTCTCTTCTTGGATTACGCCATTTTACTGAACTTCCAGAAGCGCGTTACCCTATACAGGGGATATATGTGCTACTAACTGTTTAAGTCAAGGTTATTTTCACCATAAAGATTCCATATGCCGAGAAGGCCGCAATATTTTCAAAGGCAATGAATTCCAGGCAACGCATAAAACTCCTCAGCGTCAATACGGAATATCGTTCTTTATGAACTAGGACCATCATCGATATTGACACTGGCTGAAATATGGCCCAAATCAACCAAAGAGAGCAGATAAATTTATAAGCGTCTAATAACCTCCTTCATTATGTATGTCGGTAACAACAATGTTGATCTATAATTATAATTATTTCCATTCTAAAACATTAATCTTTAACACTAGGTCCTTACCGCTATGGCCAGTATCTATATGATAGATGATCGCATTTATGTAGGTCTGGTTGTTGGATTTTTTGTAACCACGCCGCATTGCAAGCGGCGCAATTTGTGCCAGCGTTAGGTATGTAGAAAAACTCGTACTTAGAACAAAAAAGGACATTTAATTTCTAATTGACTGCTAAAGTATTTCTCGTCTCTTGAATTGATTTGACATTTAGAAGAGCCCGCAAAAATTGGCTTAAATTATCCATTTGTCCGCAAACATTTAGCTACCAGTGATAAATGGCAAGGTGCAGCGAAGGAACCCTTAAAACGAGCATTACTGATTACAGATACGCGTCGCAGTCTAGCTCCATCACTATAGTTGTATTTTATGGCAGCCGTTATATAATATGGGGTTGATTGTAAGAAACATCAGTTCTTCACAGAGCAGATATACTCTACCAAGATGCTACCAAATTAAGAAGGATCGAAGGAGAAGACGACATTTGCCTCCCCGGAAAATGAAGAGGTCGAGATATTCGTTCACGAAGTCGCAGCTGATGCCCATGAAGATGCCGAAGAAGGCGAAGACGACGAAGAACTTGAATGTGGCAAGAGCATCAAAACAAGGGGAAGGCGGTCCTGCGCTGCGAGAGTACACTGTTTCTGACTGGTTTGCAGCCAACTCTATGTTTTGGCATCAGTCCATTCGGGATTTTAAACGGAAGGATAAAAAAAGACAGGCTTTTGGCGGAAAAGGCTGCATTGTTTGATCTTAACGGTTTCGTATATTTTATTTGTCTTAATTTTGTGTTCAATACATATAGGAATATAGTACTTAATATTGTTTCCATACATCATCAATATTAATTGTTTAATGTTACAGTTTGGTACAAATCGTTGAGGATTAAATTCCGGAAGCAAAAACGAACAAAGAATGACCAACAGCTGGTCGTTTGTAGGCATACTTTGTTCAATTTATTTTAAAGTACAATCGATGCATAATGTGCTTATAGTTTATACGAGGCTAGTAGTTCTTGCTTATAAAAATGTTTATTCAACAATATACATTATACTGCTTGCATTCCCCTTCCTGTCAAGCTGTTTAATCAATATTTTCCAAATCCCATCATCAGAAGGGTAGACGGGTCAGAGGATGAGGAGACACAGGAGCCAGCGCAGACATCATCTGCCTCCATGGTGCCTATTACCTCCAAAGAGTGCACCAAGGCAGGGTCCCGCATAGCCCCCGAGACAAGCACCTCATCAATGAAGGCCACAACGAAAAGCCAAACCCAGATGGATGAGGCCATCTTGTACAATGTACCCATAAAACGTGATTGTCTGCTTGCTGGGCATCATATATTTATAAGGCACACTTTATGTTAACATAAAGAACTGCAAAGGCCCATACTGCAACATTAGCCACCAACAAATGGATACAAACCACTCTGGCGAGGCATGTTGGTAGGTATTGGTCGTTTATGGAAGCCTTCATCATCAATCAATTGCGTTGTTTCTCCTGGTAACAGCTAGAAGTGTAAATGTAATAGAAATGCTTCACTGCGTAACCTTTCGAGAAACAACGAACCAGCTTTTGAGAGATATGAGCCAAATATATCGAAATCGTCAGCAATAACTAAATCGATAATACACCAGCCACACCTCATTAGGACTTAAATATAAAGAGGAAGGTTTATCAAGATGAGCCAGAACAATGCTTATTGTGTACAGAACCCTAAATAAATTATCTTTAAATATAAATATATATATATATATATATATATATATATATATATATATATACATATATATATACACATATATATATATGTAAATGTATATATATATATATAAACATATATATATAAACATACATATATAAACATATAGATTTATACATATGTTTATATACATATATATATATATGCATATATATATATTTGTATATATATATGTATATATACAAATATATATATATATATGAAAAATATATATATATATATCTATATAAATTTATATATATATATACATGTATATATATATATATAAATATATATACATATATAAATATATATATAATATATATATATATATACCTACTTATATTCATATATATATATATTTGTTTATACATATATATATATATTATATATATATATAGATATATATGTGTATATATTTATATATATACCTATATATATACATAGATATATATGTTCATATATATATATATCTTTATACATACATAAATATGTATATATATCGATATATATCAATATATAAAAATACTTATTTATATATGAATATATATATGTAACAGCAATATATATATAGTTTTTGTTCGTATATACATATATGTTCATTAACATATATATATATGTGTTTACATATTAGTAAATATAATATATATATACATATATACATATATAATGATATGTATATATGTATAGTTATATATATATAATGTATTTATATATATGTACATAAATATATATGCATATAAATATACATACAGTCAAATAAATAACTATGTATATACATATAACAGTATATATATGTACATGTGTATAATTATAAATATAGAGATCGCCATTTATAAATGAATATATGTATATATAAATGTATATTTGTTAATAATATATATGTGTATATTTATAAATACTAATATATAAATGTATATATATAAATGTTTTATTTGTTAATAATATATATGTATATTTATTTATTTATATATAGATAAATATATATATATCTATATAAAATATATATATATCTCTATATATCTGGATATGATAGAGATCTACATAGATATAGATATGTCTCTATATCTCTCTCTATCTATATATCTCTATATATAGATATATATATATATATATATCTATATATCTATATATATATATCTATATATATATATATATATATATCTCTATATATATATATAGAGGCCGATTCCTATTGGATCATCCAATCGGTAATGACTACGAGAACTGATAGGTCATGTAATTCATAAGGATAATATATAGAAATCGATAGATACTGAGAGAGAGGGAAAGAAAGAAATATATATATAGAGAGAGAGGCAGATGAAGCGATTGAGAGAGAGGTCGTTATTGCTTAATATATTTTGCAGTTTTTACATAGATTAACGTTATTGCTAGTTTTCGTGACATATTTGGTTTTTGCTTGACCATACCCGTTGCTTTATACCATACTGCTATGTTTTTTAACCAGTTATGCGGCATACAGATTAACAGCAAGTGAAATTCGATTGTACACATCAATGTATACATAATTTTTCATATTTTGTATGACAGCCTAGGGATGAGCATAAGGGCTACCGCTCAGTACTTCAGTATGGTTGATTTATAAATCACTTTAGCATTATATACATGGATGTGAGGAAGTATTATTTCTTTTTACAATTGCGACACGGTTGTCATCTAACATTAACAGCTCACTCTGTCGATATAACAGCAGCTTAGCATGAAAAATGAGCGGTTTTGTAACCACAAATGGTTTGCATTAGTTCTAGATGCATTCGTGCTTTATAAAAAGCAGTGATCGCAATGGCAAGCCGGAGAACACTTTGGTAAGGGCTAATTCTGCCTTCAGTGTATGCAAAATTTAATCTTCCTGTTGAGGTGTTCAAAATAGAGCAGTTGCCTTTTTTTATTTGGTCTCGGCTTTCCTAATTGATGTAGTTTTTGAGAGTTTATAGTAGAATAGACTTCGTACAAGTGTTTCGCGTCCAAATTATGATACAACTATCCAACCCACCACTTATTTACCAGGTTCAAATCCTTAGTTTATTTATAAACGCGCCACCAGGATTAACGCATTCCGCTTTTAACCGAGCCAAAACGAAATTACCCGCGGTTCTGGTCGTGACCTCGCCTCTTGTGTACAAATATCTGCTGAGATACAGTGAATACATCAAAAGCTTGTATTCTACATATTGCTTGTAAGGAATCGGCAGTTACTGCCGTGTCCTCGGAAAAAAATCGATTCAAAAGATTTCCATCCGGTATCATATGCATAGCGAGCTACATTGAATCACCTTAATACCGTTGTGATTGAGCATGCCTAGCTTAAGCATAGTTGTTTACATGTTTACAACATCACAATAAGCAAACTACTGAGTATTTTGCGAGCAAAAATAAACAGGCAATATTGAAATTAGGTAAAGGGATGACGATGATTAACAAAAGTGCAGCTATTTCTACATGAAATGTTATTTGGTTCATCAAAGATCTGTGGTACTTTTAGAACCGCCGTTGCCCTCAAAGGCTGCTAACTAGATGGTGCAACGACGTCGTTTAATGTTTGATATATGCCTTAATGATGTGTGCTGGAGAGGCATCGGCATACATGACAGCATGACCATGCACCCCAAAGGCCTACTATGCTAAACAAATAGAAAACAGGATACCTTTCATGCAACTTAGAAAGTCCATAGACAATGCTCATTCTGACCATGAGCCAGGTTCGGCATTCAACATTGCCTAAGTAGCATATTTCATAGAGTATCCTCTCAAAGAAAACGTCTTCTGACCTAATGTAGAAATACAAATTAATAACATTTCGCCCCTTCTTATAAAACGCGGTCTTTAATTTAATTTCACTTTAGCTAAGTCTTAGGTTTGTTCGGTAAAACCAGTCTATATCATTTAATGACATCATGGAAAGTGAGGTTATCTCACTGCAGAGACAATATTATATATGTCGATAAGAAAAATCTATAAGAAAATTCCAGCTCCAAAATTCCTCTTTGCTGTATAATTGCATTTAAAAGAACAAGTCTATCTTTGGAAGATGCAGCATTGTTAATGTTGCAATACTGCTATATATTAGGCCAATTATCGCAATCTAGCTGATGGCAGTGAAATAAGTAATATTTAAATGCAATTATGAAATATCCAGATTATTTTAACAATTTCAGTTACAAAAGATCGGTGCTGCTCTTCGCATTCACTATACATTTTGATCCCAAATTAACCTACATATTTCTAACCAGCATTGTCACTTGAATGCAGATGAAGCGAATTGAGAATCTTGTTGCATTATTCTGCAAGGAGTGCTGCATAATGAATGCAGCCAAATCAAGGTCACGACTATAACTATAAATCCCATCATCAGAAGGGTAGACGGGTCAGAGGATGAGGAGACACGGGAGCCAGCGCAGACATCATCTGCCTCCATGGTGCCTATTACCTCCAAAGAGTGCACCAAGGCAGGGTCCCGCATAGCCCCCGAGACAAGCACCTCATCAATGAAGGCCACAACGAAAAGCCAAACCCAGATGGATGAGGCCATCTTGGCGCTGGCAAACAGCGCACACCATACGATGCAGATGCGGCAGCAAGTGGAACCATCACGTCAACCAGTTATCCAAGAATGGCCTATTCTAACTGGATCGGAACGGAGCTCATGGATCTGTGCGAGCCCCTCAGGATCCAGTTCCAAAAAAGTTGCTTCGTCTTTGCGATGGAGTTCCGGGAAGCAGTCCAACAAACACAAGTAAATGTCATAAATATTTTACTATGCTCTCTATAATGGTAAGACATATATTGAGTGTGATTTTCAATCGTGTGATCTTATTTTTATACAGTTTTTTAATCTTACATAAATATGAGTTTCAAATTGCTGTCCTGAGGAGCACATTCAGTCGCTGTATAGTGCATTCAAGTAAAGTTGACCGACAACAATCGGTACACTTAGAGAGGGTTACGTGCCAAGTATGAAACACTGTATGCATTTTATATATCGACCAATAATATTTTAAACAATTGTGTTGTTTTGTGCTGCCATCCTTATTAAGGTTCAAATGCGGCACAAGCGTGTCTTCACACCTAAGCGATGTATATGTTCATTAAAAGATGTCATCATCGTGTTCATACAGTGTGTCGTTGCATCACCTGGATAATGAACTAGACGTGCTGCTCACTCTGGTTATGATAATATAAGGAATCGCCTACTCTGTCCATGTAAGGCATCCTGCAAGCAGACGTGCTCCCGAAAAGTGGCTTAACCATGATGCAAAGGGGTATTCATGGATGGTGACAACAACTGTAGAGGAAATAATTATTATCAACCCATAGCCTTCGCCTGTTCCGGAGGCATCAGGTGCACAGTAGATTAAAGGCTGGTATTGAATAATGATATTAAAGAACTAGTATAAGATTAGTGAATGCAGAGGTTAAGAAACCTCGTTTCGTGACAAATAGTATGTGTAACGTTCTGTTTAACTGCTTTCGTTAAAAGCTAAGACTCATCATGTTACAGTAACCGATGCTGCTTGTAGCTCACTATATTAGCAACTTCAACGTCTTCTCAAATCCTGCCTTAATGCTTACAGGGAGGGAGGGGATCTCAAATTTATTCTAACTGCAATGCTTTTAAAATGTGTATTCATTCGGTTTTCCTCTAAAATATGTTCTACACGGTTTTCAAATGGAGCAATGAATTTAGGGTACATTTTATGCTAGCTGGAGCCATTGCAAGGTTATTGTCGTTCTTATTTGGCTTCAAGTGAGTAAATTACACATAGGCGTCATAACGGAGGACCATTTGTAATCGACGGGGTTCGTCATTTTCTATCCGGCTATCAGTTTCATGTGGCTATCGAAACCCTTGATGTTGTGAGGTTCTGAAAAACATCTCACATGTATCTATATTTATAATAATTGCATTTGGAGGAATTCAGTCATGCTATAAGCTTATTCCCCTGTCGATATACTACATGTATATATATAAATATATATATAACTATAACTATATATATATAATAGATATATATATAGATATATATATATATATATATATATATATATATATCTATAGATATATATATATATATATATATATATATATATATACATATATATATATATATGTATATACATATATATATATAATATGTATATATATATATATATATATATCTATATATATATATATATACATATATATATATATATATATATATATATATATATATATATATATATATATATATATATATATCATTCCTATTGACACAACACAAGCAGCAAAATATCTATGAAGGATTTTTTTCTGGTCAATTTGTCTGACAATCTTTTACACATGATGTGAAGATATTTGTCAAACAGTCAAACATGGAATGTATCATTACATACTGATGCGAAATCTGTGTTCTGTAATTCGTGCCTTCAACGCCGTTTCTAGAATATTCTTCATCGCGTGTATTAGGATTATTTCGCACACGTTGGTGATGTAGTATTGCGTGTTTCACTCTCTCTACTTCATCATGGATCACTCCGGGCTTCTAGAACTGGTCCGCCGCCGATGCGCCACGTGCTCGAGTGAATTTCAACGACACCTGTGAACTGATGCTGGATGGACCACCTGAGAGCGTAATTGAAGAGCGCAAGGTGAAATGCCTTCTCCTCTGGGCGGGAGAAGATCGCAAACTGGCCAACACGTCGGACCTTTCTGAAGAACAAAACATCCACTGAAGACGTACTGGGACAGGAAGCCGAATATATCGCGCCACATTATGACGGTGGCACTACACTGACTGTTGGCTGCCACTATTGGTAAGTCCGGCCCATGTCACCAGGAGAAACATCTGCTTGTAGGATGGCAAGCATCGGTAGGGTTGGTCATTTCGAATGTAAGCACAGCCGAGGGAGAACGTACGTGCAGTTGGTTATCCATATGGTGTAGCAACATATTGTGGCGTTACCATTGAATGCGCTGTATGTGCAACATTATGACACCGCTTAAATATCGTATTGGTATTGTGATTCAAGTAAACTTTTGTGCCACTTGCCGTATACAGATGGCAGCATAGAGCAACTAAGGCTTACTGAAATGTCACTTCTCATTATCGTTCATGGATACCTTATATTGGGAAATATAACGATTGTTAAAGGCCTATATTCAACAGATAGCTAATTTCCCCTAATATGATTTTATCGTTGTGGAGGGCACAGGAAAGCAATTGGCTCCATTAATTTTTGCCAAAAATGAAATGGTCATCTATTCCTTAATTTGAATAATGGAACTAGTATTCTGATAATGCAATGTTTGGTCGCCTTCGTAAAGTAAACGACACCATAAACGCGTGGTATCACAGGCGTAGCCTTGACATCAATGACAATTATATTTATATGGTTGGCCACAGTGCTACATCCAAAAATGATTTCGCTAGTTAAGCGGGTCTCCATTGCCAATAATGCAGAACCTATTATTACGCTCTTATTATGAACCCGAACACCAAATACGCAATGATCCAAACATATGATATGATTACTGGTCCGACAACCCAAATGTGCATGTATGTGTTTAAGCGACAGGTGACCCATATATTTATTTATCACCCAATTACTACCCGATTACTACACGATGTTTATATTCTTTCACATTAAATCAAGAGATGATAAGATGTCCTGTATAAAACTAGGCGATCAACAGAGGTAACATTCTTAATTAAGCTCCGCACATAAAACGCATAGATTCAACATCTTTGCAATGGAAAACAGCGTTTAAGGCAACACTTATGCGAAGGTAGCCTATTTTTGTGATAGCCAACTATATCAGCACGTTTGACATGGATTACACGGACAGCACAGAGCATGTAAGACCATGATGCACACCCTCATTTATTGCACCCCACAAAATGTTTCCATTATAAATAAATAGAAACGGATGCCAGTCCTTGTCTGGATATTTTTGACAATTGTGTTGTTTTGTGCTGCCCTATCCTTATTAAGGTTCAAATGCGGCACAAGCGTGTCTATCACACCTAAGCGATGTATATGTTCATTAAAAGATGTCATCATCGTGTTCATACAGTGTGTCGTTGCATCACCTGGATAATGAACTAGACGTGCTGCTCACTCTGGTTATGATAATATAAGGAATCGCCTACTCTGTCCATGTAAGGCATCCTGCAAGCAGACGTGCTCCCGAAAAGTGGCTTAACCATGATGCAAAGGGGTATTCATGGATGGTGACAACAACTGTAGAGGAAATAATTATTATCAACCCATAGCCTTCGCCTGTTCCGGAGGCATCAGGTGCACAGTAGATTAAAGGCTGGTATTGAATAATGATATTAAAGAACTAGTATAAGATTAGTGAATGCAGAGGTTAAGAAACCTCGTTTCGTGACAAATAGTATGTGTAACGTTCTGTTTAACTGCTTTCGTTAAAAGCTAAGACTCATCATGTTACAGTAACCGATGCTGCTTGTAGCTCACTATATTAGCAACTTCAACGTCTTCTCAAATCCTGCCTTAATGCTTACAGGGAGGGAGGGGATCTCAAATTTATTCTAACTGCAATGCTTTTAAAATGTGTATTCATTCGGTTTTCCTCTAAAATATGTTCTACACGGTTTTCAAATGGAGCAATGAATTTAGGGTACATTTTATGCTAGCTGGAGCCATTGCAAGGTTATTGTCGTTCTTATTTGGCTTCAAGTGAGTAAATTACACATAGGCGTCATAACGGAGGACCATTTGTAATCGACGGGGTTCGTCATTTTCTATCCGGCTATCAGTTTCATGTGGCTATCGAAACCCTTGATGTTGTGAGGTTCTGAAAAAACATCTCACATGTATCTATATTTATAATAATTGCATTTGGAGGAATTCAGTCATGCTATAAGCTTATTCCCCTGTCGATATACTACATGTATATATATAAATATATATATAACTATATATATATAACTATATAGAGATATATAGAGATATATATATATATATAGATTATATAAATATATATATAGATATATATATAGATAGTATATATATATATATACAGATATATATATATATGTATATACATATATATATATATATATGTATATATATATATATATATATATATATATATATATATATATATATATATATATATATATATATATATATATATATATCTATATATATCTATATATATCATTTATTGACACAACACAAGCAGCAAAATATCTATGAAGGATTTTTTTCTGGTCAATTTGTCTGACAATCTTTTACACATGATGTGAAGATATTTGTCAAACAGTCAAACATGGAATGTATCATTACATACTGATGCGAAATCTGTGTTCTGTAATTCGTGCCTTCAACGCCGTTTCTAGAATATTCTTCATCGCGTGTATTAGGATTATTTCGCACACGTTGGTGATGTAGTATTGCGTGTTTCACTCTCTCTACTTCATCATGGATCACTCCGGGCTTCTAGAACTGGTCCGCCGCCGATGCGCCACGTGCTCGAGTGAATTTCAACGACACCTGTGAACTGATGCTGGATGGACCACCTGAGAGCGTAATTGAAGAGCGCAAGGTGAAATGCCTTCTCCTCTGGGCGGGAGAAGGTCGCAAACTGGCCAACACGTCGGACCTTTCTGAAGAACAAAAACATCCACTGAAGACGTACTGGGACAGGAAGCCGAATATATCGCGCCACATTATGACGGTGGCACTACACTGACTGTTGGCTGCCACTATTGGTAAGTCCGGCCCATGTCACCAGGAGAAACATCTGCTTGTAGGATGGCAAGCATCGGTAGGGTTGGTCATTTCGAATGTAAGCACAGCCGAGGGAGAACGTACGTGCAGTTGGTTATCCATATGGTGTAGCAACATATTGTGGCGTTACCATTGAATGCGCTGTATGTGCAACATTATGACACCGCTTAAATATCGTATTGGTATTGTGATTCAAGTAAACTTTTGTGCCACTTGCCGTATACAGATGGCAGCATAGAGCAACTAAGGCTTACTGAAATGTCACTTCTCATTATCGTTCATGGATACCTTATATTGGGAAATATAACGATTGTTAAAGGCCTATATTCAACAGATAGCTAATTTCCCCTAATATGATTTTATCGTTGTGGAGGGCACAGGAAAGCAATTGGCTCCATTAATTTTTGCCAAAATGAAATGGTCATCTATTCCTTAATTTGAATAATGGAACTAGTATTCTGATAATGCAATGTTTGGTCGCCTTCGTAAAGTAAACGACACCATAACGCGTGGTATCACAGGCGTAGCCTTGACATCAATGACAATTATATTTATATGGTTGGCCACAGTGCTACATCCAAAAATGATTTCGCTAGTTAAGCGGGTCTCCATTGCCAATAATGCAGAACCTATTATTACGCTCTTATTATGAACCCGAACACCAAATACGCAATGATCCAAACATATGATATGATTACTGGTCCGACAACCCAAATGTGCATGTATGTGTTTAAGCGACAGGTGACCCATATATTTATTTATCACCCAATTACTACCCGATTACTACACGATGTTTATATTCTTTCACATTAAATCAAGAGATGATAAGATGTCCTGTATAAAACTAGGCGATCAACAGAGGTAACATTCTTAATTAAGCTCCGCACATAAAACGCATAGATTCAACATCTTTGCAATGGAAAACAGCGTTTAAGGCAACACTTATGCGAAGGTAGCCTATTTTTGTGATAGCCAACTATATCAGCACGTTTGACATGGATTACACGGACAGCACAGAGCATGTAAGACCATGATGCACACCCTCATTTATTGCACCCCACAAAATGTTTCCATTATAAATAAATAGAAACGGATGCCAGTCCTTGTCTGGATATTTTTGTCCCGAGGATCATATTCCATCGCGCTATAGTTAATTCGAAGAAAAATAGACCTAAAACAAGTGGTACACTTAGAAGGGTACAAAGCACTGTATCTATTCAAGACATCGATTGATATTTAAGATAATTTTGTTGTTTTGTGCTGCCATCCTTATCAGTGTTTAAATGCGGCACTAGCGTGACGTCAAACCACACAATACACACCTGAGCGATATATATGTTATCATCGTGTTCATACAAGGTGTCGTTGCATCATCTGGATAATGATCTACGCGTACTACTTATTCTGGTTGTGATGATACAAGAAATCGCCAACTCTATCCCTATAAGGCATCCTGCAAGCAGACGTTTTCCGAAAAGTGGCTTAACCATGATGAAAAAGGATAATTATGGATGGTGACAACAACTGAAGAGCAATTAATTATTATCTACAAACAACTTTCATCTTTTTCCGGACGCATCAGGTGCGCAGTGGATTAAAGGCTGATAATGAGTAATGCCAATCTACATAAAACCAACGAGCTAATCTGTCAAACGAAACATTGATTTGTCAAAGCATCGAACAATTGAATGTGTCAGATTTGAGCTACATGCTTACACTATTGAAATTAAATTGGTGGTAAATTGTGTATCATCTTCTCTAAATGACAGCATCAAGATAAAACAACTATAGAATCATATCGCTTGGATATGTTAACCATTCCAGAACGACGCGAGCTTGTTAGTTTATTAAATACAGCTAATCAGATTGGATTTAATATGTCGATGCGTTTGTGACCTCTAACGTTAACCAGAGCGAAGTGTTTAGTAACTTAATAAGCAGGTAACAACTACAATTAACGACGGCACAATTACTTCCTCAATTAGAAACCTGCCTCGGGCCAAGTGCATTTGTATAACAAAACATTAAGTGATCCGGGGTATGGACATTGCTTTTGTTCATTTTGTTAAGTTCAAGTTACTTTATTTCAAAATGACTTTCGAACAATCCTATTGGACATCCTGATAATGTGCTCTCTAGCACTCGATAATATAATGTTTTTATAATGTTATTCCGCATCGAGACGTTTGGAATACAGCCCTCAGAAGACGACGAACACATGGAGCAACTTGACGCCACACAACTAGCTGTCCTGTCGTTATGAATGACACGTTCAAGGTGCATGGGACCCTTAATCTTAGTAGACATACTTCATGTTTGTAGAAACCGTATAGAGAAAATATTTGAAAGACGTAAAAACCAGTAAGCTTTGTATGATTTTGGACAAATGCATATGTATTTATCTTATTGCCGAGAGTCTCCTATTGGCAAGGTGTGTTTATCAAGGCTACTAATTATCAGGTTGCCTATAACGAATCCCAACACCCTCTTTTGTTACCGAACCGACTGCTGAATAGTTACATGTCATAACAAGAACATCCATTATGTGAACTGGTCAAAGGAAACGGGCGGCTGTTGTCTATAATTAGGTCGCCTTGACGTTTCAAAGAAAAAGATTGTTGTCGTTTGGTGTCGGAACAACTGCTTGTTGTTGTATGGCGAATACTCTGGAGGGTTACCAGACCGGCTATTGCGTTGAATAACCCCAAAATAACATTGACAGGTTGCAATGACGATGCTTTCAGCACTATTTAAGAAACCTTTAATAATCTTTTTTTCAAGTCGCGTCATTTTAATGCATTAGAACTGGCTACTATGTCATCAACACAAATGTGATGCTAATGATGTAAAAGGACCATCTTTCCTATCAACCTGGCGTTTTCCTATTATTTGATCCATTTCAAAACTTCTCATCGCGTTATGATGCTAAGTTGAATTGTTTATTACAAATGCCTTGTCCAGTTAAGACCCGACTGTATGTTGTCAGTATGTTTTGTTCGTTATTCATTAATGCCCAATTCACATATATAATAGTTTATCTACTGCAAGAAGACAAATCTGTTTTTGTAGGGTGCCTGTACACAATGGGTCGATCTGCCATTAAGCAAGTACATCAACTCATTCATTTGGAAATTGACAAAATCATTCATTGTACTGCAGAGATATAATAGCGTGCCACGCACAAATCGCCTTTCTTGACAGAGGAAGACTTGTTTACTTAGTGCGTAATATAACAGCAATCCGGCACCCGATTCCGCTTTGGAAATTCACGTCGAAAATATAATAGGTACTTATGGAGACACACCACTATCGCTCGATAGCTCATTTGCCTGTGTTAAAAGTGCTGTCTTTGATGGGCCAAGTCATGATTTTGATTCATTGCTGCAATCAAGCTTGCTTTTAAACCCCCAATTGGCAAGTAAAAGGTGTCTGTTATTGGCTATTTGGCTCACTATAAAAACAATTTTTGCAGGTTCAATATGACTACAAATCCGATCGGTTGGATTCAACAAAAGATGAAGGTATAGTAAATGGTAAATAGAGTGGCAAACAGCTGGTTGTTTGTAGGCATACTTTGTTCAATTTATTTTAAAGTACAATCAATGCATAGTGTGCTTATAGTTTATACTAGGGTAGTAATTCTTGCTTATAAAATGTTTATTCAACAATATACATTATACTGCTTGCATTCCCCTTCCTGTCAAGCTGTTTAATCAATATTTTCCAGATCCCATCATCAGAAGGGTAGACGGGTCAGAGGATGAGGAGACACGGGAACTAGCGCAGACATCATCTGCCTCCATGTTGCCTATTACCTCCAAAGAGTGCACCAAGGCAGGGTCCCGCATAGCCCCCGAGACAAGCACCTCATCAATGAAGGCCACAACGAAAGGCCAAACCCATATGGATGAGGCCATCTTGGCGCTGGCAAACAGCGCACACCATACGATGCAGATGCGGCAGCAAGTGGAACCATCACGTCAACCAGTTATCCAAGAATGGCCTATTCTAACTGGATCGGAACGAGCTCATGGATCTGTCCGAGCCCCTCAGGATCCAGTTCCAAAAAGGTTGCTTCGTCTTTTTTTCGATGGAGTTCCGGGAAGCAGTCCAACAAACACAAGTAAATGGTAAGACTTATATATTGGTAAGACTTATATATTGAGTGTGATTTTCAATCGTGTGATCTTATTTTTATACAGTTTTTTAATCTTACTTAAATATGAGTTTCAAATTGCTGTCCTGAGGAGCACATTCAGTCGCTGTATAGTGCATTCAAGTAATGTTGACCGACAACAATCGGTACACATAGAGAGGGTTACGTGCCAAGTATGAAACACTGTATGCATTTTATATATCGACCAATAATATTTTAAACAATTGTGTTGTTTTGTGCTGCCATCCTTATCAAGGTTCAAAAGCGGCACAAGCGTGTCTTCACGATGCACACCTAAGCGATGTATATGTTCATTAAAAGATGTCATCATCGTGTTCATACAGTGTGTCGTTGCATTACCTGGATAATGAACTAGACGTGCTGCTTACTCTGGTTATGATAATATAAGGAATCGCCTACTCTGTCCTTGTAAGGCATCCTGCAAGCAGACGTGATCCCAAAAAGTGGCTTAACCATGATGCAAAGGGGTATTCATGGATGGTGACAACAATTGTAGAGGAAATAATTATTATCAACCCATAGCCTTCGCCTATTCTGGAGGCATCAGGTGCACAGTAGATTAAAGGCTGGTATTGAATAATGATATTAAAGAACTAGTATAAGATTAGTGAATGCAGAGGTAAAGAAACCTCTTTTCGTGACAAATAGTATGTGTAACGTTCTGTTTAACTGCTTTCGTTAAAAGCTAAGACTCAGCATGTTACAGTAACCGATGCTGCTTGTAGCTCACTATATTAGCAATTTCAACGTCTTCTCAAATCCTGCCTTAATGCTTACAGGGAGGGAGGGGATCTCCAATTTATTCTAACTCTAGTGCTTTTAAAATGTGTATTCATTCGGTTTTCCTCTAAAATATGTTCTACACGGTTTTTAAAACTTATCAAATTTTTGCCAAAATGAAATGGTCATCTATTCCTTAATTTGAATAATGGAACTATTATTCTGATAATGCAATGTTTGGTCGCCTTCGTAAAGTAAACGACACTATAACGCGTGGTATCACAGGCGTTGCCTTGACATGAATGACAATTATATTTATATGGTTGGCAACAGAGCTACATCCAAAAATGATTTCGCTAGTTAAGTGGGTCTCCATTGCCAATAATGCAGAACCTATTATTACGCTCTTATTATGAACCCGAACACCAAGTACGCAATGATCCAAACATATGATATGATTACTGGTCCGACAACCCAAATGTGCATGTATGTGTTTAAGCGACAGGTGACCCATATATTTATTTATCACCCAATTACTACCCGATTACTACACGATGTTTATATTCTGTCACATTAAATCAAGAGATGATAAGATGTCCTGTATAAAACTAGGCTATCAGCAGAGGTAACATTCTTAATTAAGCTCCGCACATAAAACGCATAGATTCAACATCTTTGCAATATAAATCCGCGTTTAAGGCAACACTTATGCGAAGGTAGCCTATTTTTGTGATAGCCAACTATATTAGTAAGTTTGGCATGGATTACACGGACAGCACAGAGCATGTAAGACCATGATGCAAACCCTCATTTATTGCACCCCACAAAATGGTTCCATTATAAAAAAATAGAAACGGATGCCAGTCCTTGTCTCGATATTTTTGTCCCGAGGATTATATTCCATCGCGCTATAGTTAATTCGAAGAAAAATAGACCTAAAACAAGTGGTACACTTAGAAGAGTACAAAGCACTGTATCTATTCAAGACATCGATTGATATTTAAGGTAATTTTGTTGTTTTGTGATACCATCCTTAAATGCGGCACTAGCGTGTCGTCAAACCACACAATACACACCTGAGCGATATATATGTTATCATCGTGTTCATACAAGGTGTCGTTGCATCATCTGGATAATGATCTACGCGTACTACTTATTCTGGTTGTGATGATACAAGAAATCGCCAACTCTATCCCTATAAGGCATCCTGCAAGCAGACGTTTTCCGAAAAGTGGTTTAACCATGATGAAAAAGGATAATTATGGATGGTGACAACAACTGAAGAGCAATTTATTATTTACACAAAAAACATTCATTTTCTTCCGGAGGCATCAGGTGCACAGTGGATTAAAGGCTGATAATGAGTAATGCCAATCTACATAAAACCAACGAGCTAATCTGTCAAACGAAACATTGATTTGTCAAAGCATCGAATAATTGAATGTGTCAGATTTGAGCTACATGCTTACACTATTGAAATTAAATTGGTGGTAAATTGTGTATCATCTTCTCTAAATGACAGCATCAAGATAAAACAACTATAGAATCATATCGCTTGGATATGTTAACCATTCCAGAACGACGCGAGCTTGTTAGTTTATTAAATACAGCTAATAAGATTGGATTTAATATGTCGATGCGTCTGTGACCTCTAACGTTAACCAGAGCGAAGTATTTAGTAACTTAATAAGCAGGTAACAACTCCAATTAACGACGGCACGATTACTTCCTCAATTAGAAACCTGCCTCGGGCCAAGTGCATTTGTATAACAAAACATTAAGTGATCCGGGGTATGAACATTGCTTTTGTTCATTTTGTTAAGTTCAAGTTACTTTATTTCAAAATGACTTTCGAACAATCCTATTGGACATCCTGATAATGTGCTCTCTAGCACTCGATAATATAATGTTTTTATAATGTTATTCCGCATCGAGACGTTTGGAATACAGCCCTCAGAAGACGACGAACACATGGAGCAACTTGACGCCACACAACTAGCTGTCCTGTCGTTATGAATGATTTATTGCACAGACACGTTCAAGGTGCATGGGACCCTTAATCTTAGTAGACATACTTCATGTTTGTAGAAACCGTATAGAGAAAATATTTGAAAGACGTAAAAACCAGTAAGCTTTGTATGATTTTGGACAAATGCATATGTATTTATCTTATTGCCGAGAGTCTCCTATTGGCAAGGTGTGTTTATCAAGGCTACTAATTATCAGGTTGCCTATAACGAATCCCAACACCCCCTTTTGTTACCGAACCGACTGCTGAATAGTTACATGTCATAACAAGAACATCCACTATGTGAACTGGTCAAAGGAAACGGGCGGCTGTTGTCTATAATTAGGTCGCCTTGACGTTTCAAAGAAAAAGATTGTTGTCGTTTGGTGTCGGAACAACTGCTTGTTGTTGTATGGCGAATACTCTGGAGAGTTACCAGACCGGCTATTGCGTTGAATAACCCCAAAATAACATTGACAGGTTGCAATGAGGATGCTTTCAGCACTATTTAAGAAACCTTTAATAATCTTTTTTTCAAGTCGCGTCATTTTAATGCATTAGAACTGGCTACTATGTCATCAACACAAATGTGATGCTAATGATGTAAAAGGACCATCTTTCCTATCAACCTGGCGTTTTCCTATTATTTGATCCATTTCAAAACTTCTCATCGCGTTATGATGCTAAGTTGAATTGTTTATTACAAATGCCTTGTCCAGTTAAAACCCGACTGTATGTTGTCAGTATGTTTTGTTCGTTATTCATTAATGCCCAATTCACATATATAATAGTTTATCTACTGCAAGAAGACAAATCTGTTTTTGTAGGATGCCTGTACACAATGGGCCGATCTGCCATTAAGCAAGTACATCAACTCATTCATTTGGAAATTGACAAAATCATTCATTGTACTGCAGAGATAAAATAGCGTGCCACGCACAAATCGCCTTTGTTGACAGAGGAAGAATCGTTTACTTAGTGCGTAATATTACAACAAACCGGCACCCGATTCCGCTTAGAAATTCACGTCGAAAATATAATAGGTACTTATGGAGACCACTACCGCTCGATAGCTCATTTGCCTGTGTTAAAAGTGCTGTCTTTGATGGGCCAAGTCATGATTTTGATTCATTGCTGCAATCAAGCTTGCTTTTAAACCCCCAATTGGCAAGTAAAAGGTGTCTGTTATTGGCTATTTGGCTCACTATAAAAACAATTTTTGCAGGTTCAATATAACTACAAATCCGATCGGTTGGATTCAACAAAAGATGAAGGTATAGTAAATGGTAAATAGAGTGGCAAACAGCTGGTTGTTTGTAGGCATACTTTGTTCAATTTATTTTAAAGTACAATCAATGCATAGTGTGCTTATAGTTTATACTAGGGTAGTAATTCTTGCTTATAAAATGTTTATTCAACAATATACATTATACTGCTTGCATTCCCCTTCCTGTCAAGCTGTTTAATCAATATTTTCCAGATCCCATCATCAGAAGGGTAGACGGGTCAGAGGATGAGGAGACACGGGAACTAGCGCAGACATCATCTGCCTCCATGTTGCCTATTACCTCCAAAGAGTGCACCAAGGCAGGGCATCCCCCGAGAAAGCACCTCATCAATGAAGGCCACAACGAAAGGCCAAACCCATATGGATGAGGCCAATCTTGGCGCTGGCAAACAGCGCACACCATACGATGCAGATGCGGCAGCAAGTGGAACCATCACGTCAACCAGTTATCCAAGAATGGCCTATTCTAACTGGATCGGAACGAGCTCATGGATCTGTCCGAGCCCCTCAGGATCCAGTTCCAAAAAGGTTGCTTCGTCTTTTTTTCGATGGAGTTCCGGGAAGCAGTCCAACAAACACAAGTAAATGTCATAAGATTTTATATATAATGGTAAGACTTATATATTGAGTGTGATTTTCAATCGTGTGATCTTATTTTTATACAGTTTTTTAAATCTTACTTAAATATGAGTTTCAAATTGCTGTCCTGAGGAGCACATTCAGTCGCTGTATAGTGCATTCAAGTAAAGTTGACCGACAACAATCGGTACACTTAGAGAGGGTTACGTGCCAAGTATGAAACACTGTATGCATTTTATATATCGACCAATAATATTTTAAACAATTGTGTTGTTTTGTGCTGCCATCCTTATCAAGGTTCAAAAGCGGCACAAGCGTGTCTTCACGATGCACACCTAAGCGATGTATATGTTCATTAAAAGATGTCATCATCGTGTTCATACAGTGTGTCGTTGCATTACCTGGATAATGAACTAGACGTGCTGCTTACTCTGGTTATGATAATATAGGGAATCGCCTACTCTGTCCTTGTAAGGCATCCTGCAAGCAGACGTGATCCCAAAAAGTGGCTTAACCATGATGCAAAGGGGTATTCATGGATGGTGACAACAATTGTAGAGGAAATAATTATTATCAACCCATAGCCTTCGCCTATTCTGGAGGCATCAGGTGCACAGTAGATTAAAGGCTGGTATTGAATAATGATATTAAAGAACTAGTATAAGATTAGTGAATGCAGAGGTAAAGAAACCTCTTTTCGTGACAAATAGTATGTGTAACGTTCTGTTTAACTGCTTTCGTTAAAAGCTAAGACTCATCATGTTACAGTAACCGATGCTGCTTGTAGCTCACTATATTAGCAATTTCAACGTCTTCTCAAATCCTGCCTTAATGCTTACAGGGAGGGAGGGGATCTCCAATTTATTCTAACTCTAGTGCTTTTAAAAATGTGTATTCATTCGGTTTTCCTCTAAAATATGTTCTACACGGTTTTTTTAAAACTTATCAAATTTTTGCCAAAATGAAATGGTCATCTATTCCTTAATTTGAATAATGGAACTATTATTCTGATAATGCAATGTTTGGTCGCCTTCGTAAAGTAAACGACACTATAACGCGTGGTATCACAGGCGTTGCCTTGACATGAATGACAATTATATTTATATGGTTGGCCACAGAGCTACATCCAAAAATGATTTCGCTAGTTAAGCGGGTCTCCATTGCCAATAATGCAGAACCTATTATTACGCTCTTATTATGAACCCGAACACCAAATACGCAATGATCCAAACATATGATATGATTACTGGTCAGACAACCCAAATGTGCATGTATGTGTTTAAGCGACAGGTGACCCATATATTTATTTATCACCCAATTACTACCCGATTACTACACGATGTTTATATTCCGTCACATTAAATCAAGAGATGATAAGATGTCCTGTATAAAACTAGGCGATCAACAGAGGTAACATTCTTAATTAAGCTCCGCACATGAAACGCATAGATTCAACATCTTTGCAATAGAAACCAGCGTTTAAGGCAACACTTATGCGAAGGTAGCCTATGTTTGTGATAGCCAACTATATTAGTACGTTTGACATGGATTACACGGACAGCACAGAGCATGTAAGACCATGATGCACACCCTTATTTATTGCACTCAACAAAATGGTTCCATTATAAAAAAATAAAAACGGATGCCAGTCCTTGTCTGGTTATTTTTGTCTCGAGGAGTATATTCCATCGCGCTATAGTTAATTCGAAGAAAAATAGACCTAAAACAATTGTTACACTTGGAAAGGGTTGCGTGCTAGGTATATGCACTGTATCTATTTATGATATAGGTTGATACTCTAGATGATTTGGTTGTTTTGTGCTGCCATCCTTATCAGTGTTTAAATGCGACGCAAGCGTGTCTGCAAACCACACGATACACACCTAAGCGATATATATGTTCATTAAAAGATGACAACATCGTGTTCATACAAGGTGTCGTTGCATCATCTGGATAATGATCTACGCGTACTACTTATTCTGGTTGTGATGATACAAGAAATCGCCAACTCTATCCCTATAAGGCATCCTGCAAGCAGACGTTTTCCGAAAAGTGGTTTAACCATGATGAAAAAGGATAATTATGGATGGTGACAACAACTGAAGAGCAATTTATTATTTACACAAAAAACTTTCATTTTCTTCCGGAGGCATCAGGTGCACAGTGGATTAAACGCTGATAATGAGTAATGCCAATCTACATAAAACCAACGAGCTAATCTGTCAAACGAAACATTGATTTGTCAAAGCATCGAATAATTGAATGTGTCAGATTTGAGCTACATGCTTACACTATTGAAATTAAATTGGTAGTAAATTGTGTATCATCTTCTCTAAATGACAGCATCAAGATAAAACAACTATAGAATCATATCGCTTGGATATGTTAACCATTCCAGAACGACGCGAGCTTGTTAGTTTATTAAATACAGCTAATCAGATTGGATTTAATATGTCTATGCGTCTGTGACCTCTAACGTTAACCAGAGCGAAGTATTTAGTAACTTAATAAGCAGGTAACAACTCCAATTAACGACGGCACGATTACTTCCTCAATTAGAAACCTGCCTCGGGCCAAGTGCATTTGTATAAGAAAACATTAAGTTATCCGGGGTATGGACATTGCTTTTGTTCATTTTGTTAAGTTCAAGTTACTTTATTTCAAAATGACTTTCGAACAATCCTATTGGACATCCTGATAATGTGCTCTCTAGCACTCGATAATATAATGTTTTTATAATGTTATTCCGCATCGAGACGTTTGGAATACAGCCCTCAGAAGACGACGAACACATGGAGCAACTTGACGCCACACAACTAGCTGTCCTGTCGTTATGAATGACTTATTGCACAGACACGTTCAAGGTGCATGGGACCCTTAATCTTAGTAGACATACTTCATGTTTGTAGAAACCGTATAGACAAAATATTTGAAAGACGTAAAAACCAGTAAGCTTTGTATGATTTTGGACAAATGCATATGTATTTATCTTATTGCCGAGTGTCTCCTATTGGCAAGGTGTGTTTATCAAGGCTACTAATTATCAGGTTGCATATAACGAATCCCAACACCCCCTTTTGTTACCGAACCGACTGCTGAATAGTTACATGTCATAACAAGAACATCCATAATGTGAATTGGTCAAAGGAAACGGGCGGCTGTTGTCTATAATTAGGTCGCCTTGACGTTTCAAAGAAAAAGATTGTTGTCGTTTGGTGTCGGAACAACTGCTTGTTGTTGTATGGCGAATACTCTGGAGAGTTACCAGACCGGCTATTGCGTTGAATAACCCCAAAATAACATTGACAGGTTGCAATGACGATGCTTTCAGCACTATTTAAGAAACCTTTATTAATCTTTTTTTCAAGTCGCGTCATTTTAATGCATTAGAACTGGCTACTATGTCATCAACACAAATGTGATGTTAATGATGTAAAAGGACCATCTTTCCTATCAACCTGGCGTTTTCCTATTATTTGATCCATTTCAAAACTTCTCATCGCGTTATGATGCTAAGTTGAATTGTTTATTACAAATGCCTTGTCCAGTTAAAACCCGACTGTATGTTGTCAGTATGTTTTGTTCGTTATTCATTAATACCCAATTCACATATATAATAGTTTATCTACTGCAAGAAGACAAATCTGTTTTTGTAGGATGCCTGTACACAATGGGCCGATCTGCCATTAAGCAAGTACATCAACTCATTCATTTGGAAATTGACAAAATCATTCATTGTACTGCAGAGATAAAATAGCGTGCCACGCACAAATCGCCTTTGTTGACAGAGGAAGAATCGTTTACTTAGTGCGTAATATTACAACAATCCGGCACCCGATTCCGCTTAGAAATTCACGTCGAAAATATAATAGGTACTTATGGAGACCACTACCGCTCGATAGCTCATTTTCCTGTGTTAAAAGTGTTGTCTTTAATGGGTCAAGTCATGATTTAGGTCCATTACTGCAATAAAGATTGCTGTTAAGCGCCCTATTGGCAAGTAAAAGTTGCCTGTTATTGATCATTTGGCACGCTATAAATAACACTTAAAACAAATGAATACCGATTGCACACAGCAACATTAGCAGGTAAAATATAACTACAAATCCGTGGGGTATATAAAGGATTAAGGCATAGTAAAGGGTAAATAGTTACAGGCACTTTGAGGTCGTGTCGCGCAATGATTCGGACTAGATGACCTCAGCTATTGTTTTCATGAATCGTCATCAACTATAATATTGTCAGGATTATGGTTCTCTTCTTGGATTGCGCCATTTTACTGATCTTCCAGAAGCGCGTTACCCTATACCGGGGATATATGTGCTACTAACTGTTTAAGTCAAGGTTATTTTCACCATAAAGGTTCCATATGCCGAGAAGGCCGCAATATTTTCAAAAGCAATGAATTCCAGGCAACGCATAAAACTCCTCAGCGTCAATACGGAATATCGTTCTTTATGAACTAGGACCATCATCGTCATTGACACTGGCTGAAATTGGCCCAAATCAACCGATGAGAGCAGATAAATTTATAAGCGTCTAATAACCTCCTTCATTATGTATGTCGGTAACAACAATGTTGATCTATAATTATAATTATTTCCATTCTAAAAAAATAATCTTTAACACTAGGTCATTACCGCTATGGCCAATATCTATATGATAGATGATCGCTTTTATGTAGGTCTGGTTGTTGGATTTTTTGTAACCACGCCGCATCGCAAACAGCGTAATTTGTGTCAACGTTAGTTAGGTACATAGAAAAACTCTCACAATTTATTTCTTGTCTCTTGAATTGATTTAGCAGAGCCCGCAAAATTGATTTAACCCATCCACTTGTCCGCAAACATATAGCTACCAGTGATAATTGATAAGGTACAGCGAAGAAAGCCTTAAAACGAGCATTACAGATACGCATTGCAGTCTAGCTCCATCACTATAGTTGTAATTGATCGCATAATATGGGGTTGATTGTAAGAAACATAGGTTCTTCACAGCGCAGATATACTCTACCAAGATGCCACCAAATAAAAATAGAGCTAAGGGGAAGACGACATCTGCCTCCCCGGAAAATGAAGAGGTCGAGATATTCGTTCAAGAAGTCGCAGCTGATGTGCATGAGGATGCCGAAGACGGCGAAGACGACGAAGAACTTGACCGTATCAAGGCCATCAAAAAGAAGAGGGCGACGGACCTGCGGTGCAAGAGTACACTGTTTCCAACTGGTTTGCAGCCACCTCTTAAACGGAAGGATAAAAAAGACAGACTTTTGGTGGAAAAGGCTGTATGGTTTGATCCTAACGGTTAGTTGTTGTTTTCGTATATTTTATTTGTTCATTACAAATTGGAATATGTTACTTAATTTTATTTCCATACATCATCAATATTAATTGTTTTCTATTACAGTTTGGTACAAATCGTTGAGGACTAAATTCGGGAAGGAAAAACGAACAAAGTGTGACCAACATAGTCGAGCCGTCCATCAGTGTCTTGTAGTCACAATAGTCTATCCAGGGACGGAATCAAGTTCCATGTTTGCTGATACCCGTAGTTACTGCATTCCGTGTCATATAGCAGTTGTCAAAACCCGATGTTTCGAAATATAACGAATGTTTAAGGCCTATATTCAACAGATAACTAATTTCTCCGAATATTTTGGTATGGTTATTTGGGGCACAGGAAAGCAATTGACTCCGTTAAGTTTACTAGAATGGAACGTTCATCTATTCCGTATTTTAAATAATGTAACCACTTTGCTGGTAATGCAATGTGTGGTCGCCTTCGTAAAGACAATAATTTAAACCGTGCAATCACAGGCTTTGCGTTGACATGAAATCAATGACAAAGATATTCATATTGTAGGCTTCAATGCTACATCGTAAAATGAATTCGCTAGTTACGCCGGTCTCCATTGCAAATAATGCAAAACCTATACTTACGCGATAATTCTCTTTATTGTGTGCGACTTCATAGACGCACAAAATGCTGCCTATAGCACACACACACACTTACACACACACACACATACACATGCACACACACATTGACACACACATACACACACACACACACACACACACACACACACACACACACACACACACACACACACACACACACACACACACACACACACACACACACACACACACACACACACACACACACACATTGACCAAAAAAACACACAAACACACACAAGAGCAACAGCAAGTTTTTGCAGCTGGTCACTGTGCGACTTTCCGAGTGTAACGTCGCTATGTAAATTTACATTAAGAATGTCACAAATTGTTGTTTCAGCATTGCAATAGTTGACTGGTTACGCTTACTTATAACTCATCTACAAGGCAATTATATATTACGAAAGCGCACGGTTAATTGTGCAAATACGTCGACTATTTGCGTGTGAATCTTAGTTGTAGAAAAATTCGGGCGTGCTATCAATATGTGAGCCGAATGAATAAATCTTGAACATTAAACTATGGTGGATATAAATTATAATGCTACTTGCAAATATCTATCGATTTATGCAGAAAGAAAGCAGTAGCTACGCAACATTAGACCATTAGCAAGTTGGTAATGAGTACACATAATTGCATGGCTTCACTAAATAGAAACACATCGCTCTAATAATGAACCCAAACACCAAATACGCCAGGATCCAAATGTATGATATCATTGTTGGTCATTCCATCCAAATGTGCATGTATGTGTATAAACGACATAGAATGTAATTCAGTCTTGCCATTCACTCTGCGTCATAGATGGCCCACGTATAGTATATGTGTATTCAGTAATGTAAGAATAGCGGTTATTTTTCTTAAAGTCCTAACATTGTAATGAGCGGCTGGTGACGCAAATATTTATTCATCTCCCAATTACTACCCGATTACTACCCGATGTTAATTTTCTGTACAGGAATGCAAGGGAATAAGGTTTTTATACGTTGACCATGCGTCTGATATACATAAAAAAGTCTTAAATGTGACAGTCGTTGCTGTTGTTGTTTGTTTCCAATTGTTGCCGTGTATGACCATGTACTCCTAAATGGACCTGTCTGGGTCTTTGTAATGAAGTTTTATGTGTGCATTTGCATGTGTATGTTTGCTGGAGGCATAGAATGTGTCTATGCATTATGCTCTTTGTCACATTAAATCAGTAGATAATAAGGTGTCTTGTATAACCCTAGATGATCCGCAGAGGTCACATTCCTGATAAAGCTCCGCACATAAAACATACATTCAACAATATTTGCAATGGAAACCTGCGTTTTAGGCTATTATTATTCGAATGTAGCCGATTTTTGTGATAGTTAATTATGTTTGTAAGGGACTAGATAAACAGTACAGGGCATGTACACCCACGTACTAAACCAAATTGTTCCATCATAAAACAATTAGGAGCGGATGCCAGTCCTTTTCTGGTTATTTTTACAGAGAATATTGCTGTCCTGAGGTGCACATTCAGTCGCTGTATAGTGCATTCAAGTAAAGTCGACCGACAACAATCGGTACACATAGAAAGGGTTACGTGCCAAGTATGAAACACTGTATGCATTTAATATATCGACCAATAATATTTTAAACAACTGTGTTGTTTTGTGCTGCCAAACTTATCAAGGTTCAAATGCGGCACAAGCGTGTCTTCACGATGCACACCTAAGCGATGTATATGTTCATTAAAAGATGTCATCATCGTGTTCATACAATGTGTCGTTGCATCACCTGGATAATGAACTAGACGTGCTGCTTACTCTGGTTATGATAATATAGGGAATCGCCTACTCTGTCCCTGTAAGGCATCTTGCAAGCAGACGTGCTCCCAAAAAGTGGCTTAACCATGATGCAAAGGGGTATTCATGGATGGTGACAACAACTGTAGAGGAAATAATTATTATCACCCCATAGCCTTCGCCTATTCCAGAGGCATCAGGTACACAGTAGATTAAAGGCTGGTATTGAATAATGATATTAAAGAACTAGTATAAGATTAGTGAATGCAGAGGTAAAGAAACCTCGTTTCGTGACAAATAGTATGTGTAACGTTCTGTTTAACTGCTTTCGTTAAAAGCTAAGACTCGTCATGTTACAGTAACCGATACTGCTTGTAGCTCACTATATTAACAACTCCAACGTCTTCTCAAATCCGGCCAAAATGCTTACAGGGAGGGAGGGGATATCCAATTTAGTCTAACTGCAATGCTTTTAAAATATGTATTCATTCGGTTTTCCTCTAAAATATGTTCTACACGGTTTTTAAAACTTATCAAATGGAGCAATGAATTTAGGGTACATTCTATGCTAGCTGGTGCCATTGCAAGGTAATTGTCGTTCTTATTTGGCTTTAAGTGATGATAAACCTCTTGTAAATCAATATGACGGGTGTGATTGGCTGTCGGATGTTGTTGTAATTTTAGAAAATTTAGCCGTATTTGGCAAATATTGCCATGTGCGGCTATGGCTGGCCGGGATAGCTAAGTATATTTGTATTTGGAAAGCACATGTTCGGTGGGCAATCGTTGTATGTACGAAAACCGTCGTTATGATGATGAAGATACTACGGTGAAAGGCGCCCCTGGTCGTCCAAATGTCAGCCCGTTCATTCGCTGACCATGAGGTAGAAAACACATCCAATTTTCAATAAATCACGCAACAACACCTTTGATGTGTCACAAATGGTTAAGAATTGTCTACTTCACAAAAACGAACTAAAGGTTATTAATTCTACACGGAAATACGGCTGTCTGTTGGCAAACCGTGGTTTGCAAAGCGTTGATTGATTCCCTGTTATGGGGTAGATAATACTTCTATAACGGAAAACAAGAATATGAATAATTTTCACATCAGCTATTAGACGGCCCCGATAATTACGGCTCCATATGTACTGATCCATTTTAGCCCATTAATGTTCTAGATTGTTCTGCATAGACAAAAATGTTCCTAGATTTATTTAGTCTGGATGAGCAGATAAAATAAAAGATGCACACTTTGGGAAGGCAATGTACTCTTGCTGAATAACGATTAATATATTATGTAAACCAACGAATTGTAAATAATCAACGGAAAAAACACATTGTGGGCACACTAAGCACTGTAACGCAATATATAATCAATCTCCGTTGCTGTATGTGACAGGATTCACAACTGAACGCGTTATTAACATTGTGTAGATGATGATGATGTCGATGACGGTGATAATGACGACGATGATCATGATCATGGTGATAAATTATGATGATGTTGTTGATGATGATAAAGATGATGATGATGATGATGACAACGACAACAATGATCATGAGGGTCATGATCATGATGAGTATCATAATTATAATTGTTATTATTATGCTTGATATACACGATTAAACACAAATTTAGTTTAAAAAGTTGAAAGATATCAACTCAATCTTGACCTCTTCCAATTCGTCTATTGCTTTGACCCATATGCAATCTTGTTTAAGTAAAATAACAGACTCTTCGATATTATGTTAATTTTTTCAAAGTTTGCTACGTATCCACAGTGCACCTGATGTCTCAAAATCAGACTCGCCAGTTTGTGTTACCATCCAAAAAAGCCTATCAAGGGACACGCCGGCTTCTAGGAACAATATAAAACATGGATGACGAAAATGACCAGGACTCATGTCCCAAATTAAGCTTTATGCCTCTTAAATTGAAAAAAATTGGTCCCTAAATTTGCTTCAATGACATATTGTATCAGAAAATATGATCCATAAATTTGCTTCAATGACATATTGTATCAGAGTTATGATACCTTTATCACTCGTACAAATTGATGGTCTCTTTTGTTCTATGTGGAGTGATTGTGTGGCAGATGTTCTTTGCTCTTTGTGCGTGGCTCATAAGTGTGGCAGCGACATCTATTGAAAGGCAGTAAAAACGTCTCAAAAGAAGAAGTCACATTACAAAGGCAAGCAAAATATCAAAGTGTGGTTAGTCACATATGATATATATAATATATATATATATTTGTATATATATATATATATATATATATATATATATATATATATATATATATATATATATATATATATATATATATATATATATATATATATATATATATATATATATATCTATATATATATATATATATATATATATATATATATATATATATATACGTGGTCATTTCCCGTTCATTACATATGTCGGTACCGAACAATATGACTCCCTATTTAAATTTATTTCCATTCCTGAAAAGCACTATTGAACACAGTCATTTTGCCAAGAGTTTTTTCCTGTATTGTACCTGATCCGATGTAGTTATGTCTCTCTCTTGGATGTTTTGTTGCCATGCCGTCGGAAAACAGGAAGTATATATGTGCTACCTATGAGGAAAAAAGTAATTGCCAGATTCACTTTCGCTCTGATTTCCGAGTTATTGGGCTTTGCCTGAAATGGTACAACATAATGACCGCATCTAAGAAGGATCCAGGGCTCAAATAGTCCAGAATATAAAAAGCATCATTCCAAATTGCATATCTGTCTCCGTGTAATCATGCAAAGTAACGTCATCTTATTTACCTGATCGATCATAGTTTTAGCAGAGAAATTTATGGAAGTCTATTGAAAAGTATGACATCGGAAAATGAGGCATTGGCAGTAGAATAACTGATGGCATCCTTTATTTGGGATGGCATGGCATCTCACCCAAATGAATTTTGCATGACACCATATGTTAACATGCAGGTTGGTTTCATTACAAAGACAAACGACAGTAAAATCAGCATCATAGCACATACGCCCCCCCCCCCCCCCCAAGAAAAAATTAATATTGCATTGAAAATGACTATGTGAATAGTGATAATATGATAACCTATCTTTTGAATACATTTGTTATTACTCACTGTTTTTGTCACTTTATTCAACTCGATGGATGGATATTGCTTTGAAGCGCTTAGTTGGAAATGTCAGAATCTAACGTTGCCTGTCACTGGCGACTCGGCAAACTTTCAATGCTACTTGATACCAATAAATACCGATGGTTGTTCAACATGACTTTAAATCCGGAACTAAGTATCCTTTGTGATCAAATAATGACGGAAAATTAGCAAAGACTAATTACCACGACTGAGTGGAGTAGTTGTGTACTCGGGCCAGACGGCTCAAGTTTTCTAAGCAAGTTTTGGAATGGCTTACTCAACTCCCATCAGTACAAACCATGATGGGCGATGTAAGATCTATCTTATTTATCAGCTGATTTTAATATTCACACATTAAGTCTTATAAATACCCTCCCCAATAGCGTTGTATTGATGTTAAATATGATACTGTAGCGCATTATGTTATGTAGAAGGTATAAGCACTGATAACTATTAATACGTAAATTAATCAACAATAGTGCACTCGTGTACGGAGTATGCCCCAGTAAAGAAAAAGCTACTGCAATTCAGTTAACTTATATAATCTAAGCCGTAGTTTGGTTGAAAATACTGTTACCCGCTTCTTGGAGTAAATTACACATAGGCGACATAACGGAGGACCACCTGTAATCGACGGGGTTTGTCATTTCCTCTCCGGCTATCAGTTTCATGTGGCTATGGAAACCCTTGATGTTGTGAGGTTCTGAAAAACATCTCACATGTATCTATATTTATAATAATTGCATTTGGAGGAATTCATTCATGCAATAAGCTTATTCCCCTGTCGATACTATATGTATATATATATAAATATATACATAATATATATATATATATATATATATATATATATATATATATATATATATATATATATATATATATATATATCTATATATATATATATATATATATATATATATATATATATATATATATATATATATATATATATATATATATATATATATCTATATATATCTATATATATATCTATATATATATATATATATATATATATATCTATATCATTTATTGACACAACACAAGCAGCAAAATAACTATGAAGGATTTTTTTCTGGTCAATTTGTCTGACAATATTTTTCACATGATGTGAAGATATTTGTCAAACAGTCAAACATGGAATATATCATTATATACTGATGCGAAAGCTTTGTGCTGTAATTCGTCCCTTCAACGCTATTTCTGGAATATTCTTCATCGCGTATATTAGGATTATTTCGCACATGTTTGTGATGTAGTATTGCGTGTTTCACTCTCTCTACTTCATCATAGATCACTCCGGGCTTCTAGCACCTTCCACGAACTGGTCCGCCTCAGATGCGCCACGTGCTCGAGCGAATTTCAACGAAACATGTGAACTGATGCTGGGTGGACCACTTTAGAGCCTAATAAAAGAGCGCAAGGTGAAATGCCTTCTTCTCTGGGAGGGAGAAAAAGGCCGCAAACTGGCCAACACGTCGGACCTGTCTGAAGAACAAAAACTTCCACTGAAGACATACTTGGACAGGATGCCGAATATATCGCGCCACATTATGACGGTGGCACTACACTGACTATTGGCTGCCACTATTGGCAAGTCCGGCCCATGTCACGAGGAGAAACATCTGCTTGTAGGATGGCAAGCATCGGTAGGGTTGGTCATTTCGTATGTAAGCACAGCCGAGGGAGAACGTACGTGCAGTTGGTTATCCATATGGTGTAGCAACATATTGTGGCGTTACCATTGAATGCGCTGTATGTGCAACATTATGACACCGCTTAAATATCGTATTGGTATTGGTAAATTAACTTTTGTGCCACTTGCCGTAAACAGATGGCAGCATAGAGCAAGTAAGGCTTACTGAAATGTCACTTCTCATTATCGTTCATGGATACCTTATATTGGGAAATATAACGATTGTTAAAGGCCTATATTCAACAGATAGCTAATTTCCCCTAATATGATTTTATCGTTGTGGAGGGCACAGGAAAGCAATTGGCTTCATAAATTTATGCCAAAATGAAATGGTCATCTATTCCTTAATTTGAATAATGGAACTATTATTCTGATAATGCAATGTTTGGTCGCCTTCGTAAAGTAAACGACACTATAACGCGTGGTATCACAGGCGTAGCGTTGACATCAATGACAACTATATTTATATGGTTGGCCACAGAGCTACATCCAAAAATGATTTCGCTAGTTAAGCGGGTCTCCATTGCCAATAATGTAGAATTATATCGCTTGTATATGTTAACCATTCCAGAACGACGCGAGCTTGTTAGTTTATTAAATACAGCTAATCAGATTAGATTTAATATGTCAATGCGTTTGTGACCTCTAACTTTAACCAGAGCTGAGTATTTAGTAACTTAATAAGCAGGTAACAACTCCAATTAACGACGGCACGTTTACTCCTCAATTAGAAACCTGCCTCGGGCCAAGTGCATTTGTAAAATGAAACATTAAGCGAACCGGGGTATGGACGTCGCTTTTGTTCATTTTGTTAAGTTCAAGTTACTTGATTTCAAAATGACTTTCAAACAATCCTATTGTATATCCTGGTAATGTGCTCTCTAGCACTCGAGAATATAATGTTTTTATAATGTTATTCCACATCGAGACGTTTGGAATGCAGCCCTCAGAAGACGACGAACACATGGAGCAACTTGACGCCACACAACTAGCTGTCCTGTCGTTTATGAATGACTTATTGCACAGACACGTTCAAGGTGCATGGGGCCTGCATTTAAGTAGACATTTGTCATGTATGAAGAGACTGTATTGAGAAGATATTTGAAAGACGTTAAAACCAATAAGCTTTGTATGATTTTGGACAAATGTAATTATTTTATTGCCGAGTGTCTCCTATTGGCAAGGGCTGTTTATCAAGGCTTCTAGAAATCAATATGCCCATAACGAATCCCAAAATCCCTTTTTTGTTATCGCAGAATAGTTAAATGCGATCACAAGAACATCCATAATTTGAATTCATCAAAAGAAAACGGGTAGCTGTCGTTTATAGTTGGGTCGCCTTCGCATTTCAATGAAGAAGATTGTTGTCATATGACGTCGAAGCAACTGCTTGTCTTTGTATGGAGGATACTCAGCGGAGTTACCAGACCGGCTATTGCGTTGAATAACTCCAAAATAACATTGACAGGTTGCAATGACGATGCTTTCAGCACTATTTAAGAAACCTTTATTAATCTTTTTTTCAAGTCGCGTCATTTTAATGCATTAGAACTGGCTACTATGTCATCAACACAAATGTGATGTTAATGATGTAAAAGGACCATCTTTCCTATCAACCTGGCGTTTTCCTATTATTTGATCCATTTCAAAACTTCTCATCGCGTTATGATGCTAGGTTGAATTGTTTATTACAAATGCCTTGTCCAGTTAAGACCCTACGCCTACTGGACAAAGCTGTATGTTGTCAGTATGTTTTGTTCGTTATTTATTAATGCCCAATTCACATATATAATAGTTTATCCACTGCAAGAAAACAAATAAGTTTTGTAGGATGCCTGTACACAATGGGCCGATCTGCCATCAAGCAAGTACATCAACTCATTCATTTGGAAATTGACGAAATCATTCATTGTACTGCAGAGATATAATAGCGTGCAACGCACAAATCGCCTTTGTTGACAGAGGAAGACTCGTTTACTTAATGCGTTATATAACAGCAATCCGACGCCCGATTCCGCTTTGGAAATTCACGTCGAAAATATAATAGGTACTTATGGAGACACCGCTCGATGGCTCATTTGCCTGTGTTAAAAGTGCTGTCTTTGATGGGCCAAGTCATGACTTTGATCCATTGCTGCAATCAAGCTTGCTTTTAAACAATTGGCAAGTAAAAGGTGCCTGTTATTGGCTATTTGGCTCACTATAAAAACAATTTGTGAAGGTTCAATATGACTACAAATCCGATCGGTTGGATTCAACAAAGGATGAAGGCATTATAAAGGGTAAATAGAATGGCCAACAGCTGGTCGTTTGTAGGCGTACTTTGTTCAATTTATTTTTAAGTACTATCAATACATAGCGTACTTACAGTTTAAGCAAGGCTGGTAATTCTTGCTTATAAATATGTTTATATAACAATATACATTATACTGCTTGTATTCCCCTTCCTGTTAAGCTGTTTATTTAGTATTTTCCAGATCCCATTATCGCAACGACAGAAGATGAGGAGACATTGGAAACAGCGTATACACCGCCATATATATATATATATATATATATATATATATATATATATATATATATATATATATATATATATATATATATATATATATATATATATATATATATATATATATATATATATATATATATATATATATATATATATATATATATATATATTATATATATATATATATATATATAAAATTCAATGCACTACGCCGGCTATTTGCTGCCACTAATGGCGCGCCCGGTCCATGTCCAGTCCATGTCCGGACACATCTGCTTGTAGGATGCCGAGCATAGGTAGGATTTGCTATTTCTGATGTAATCGCAGCCAAGTGAGAACGTGCAGTATATAATCCATTTGGTTCAGCAACATATTGTGACAACAAGATTCAATGCGCTGCATGTGCAACATTGTGACATAGCTTCAATATATATTAATTATTTATGACCCATATTCGCCCAGGAGCTAATTTCTTTGAATTTGCTTTTTTCGTTGTTGAGGAAAGCAATTGACTCCATAAAGTTTACCAGAATACTATGTATACCTTAATATAAATAATGGACCCATTTTAAAGATAACGCAATATACGATCGTGTATGTAAAGTGAAGGATTATTTACACCTTGGTTTCGCATGCCTTTCGTTGACATGCAATTAATGACAAACATATTCATATGGTTGGCATGCCTTTCGTTGACATATAATCAATGACAAAGATATTCATATGGTTGGCATGCCTTTCGTTGACATAAAATCAATGACAAACATATTCATATGGCTGGCATGCCTTGCATTGACATGAAATCAATGACAAACATATTCATATGGTTGGCTACAGTGCTACATCCATCCATTGCAAATAATGCAGAACTTATACTTATGCGAAAGTATAATTCGAGTTTCGAGTACAGACCGTCTATGTTTATATTTGCTCTTTATTTTGTGTGACCTTGTACAAAAAATCATAGATACACAAACGCTGCCTCTTGCACATACACACACACACACACACATGCACGCACACATGCACACACACACACACACACACACACACACACACACACACACACACACACACACACACACACACACACACACACACACAACAACAACAACAAGTATGCAGTTTTGACATTCACTACTTGGCTGCTGGTTACGCTTACTTTTAACTCGTCTGTAAGGCGATTAGAATTTTAAAAGCAATTGTGCAATTGTAGAAAACTCGGGCGTTCTCTAAATATGTGAGAACAATGTCTTAAATGAATATCATCTGGAACATAATATTGCGGTGGATATAACTCGAATATAATGCTACGTGAAAATATCCATCGATTTATGCAGCTAGCGAAGCCAGCGACTACACATAATTGCAGGCTACGCAACAATAGTTCAGTAGCCATTAGCCTAGTTTGTGGCTAAACATTAGACCAGTACTACACATAATTGCATGGCTTCGCTATGTCAAATCAAATCGTTCTTATAATGAACCCGAGCACCGAATACGCCATGGTCCCAACATATAGTATAATTACTGTTCATTCAACCCAAATGTTCATGTATGTGTATAACCGACATAGAATCTAACTAAGATTCCCCACATCAATTATATGTTTCAGAAAGTCGCGACATTGGATACCAAAATATGTATTCATCTCCCGATAACTATCCGATAAACACCCAAGGTATATTCTGAACAGGAATGCAAGAGAATAAAGCCTTTTAACATGGACCATGCATCTAGCTGTTGAAGTTGTTGTTGTTAGATTACAATTGTTGCCGTGTATAGCTTGTATTGGCCATGTACGCCTTAATCTGTTTGGCTGTTTGAGGGAGCGCTCTGTTATGAAGTTATGTATTTGCGTTTGTTAGTGTGCTGGAGGCATATAATGTGTGTGTCTCTTGCATTATGCTAAGGGGTCTTCTATAACCCTACGCGATCAACGATCAGAAGAGGTAACATTTGCAATGCCAATAGAGACCATTTGCAATGGAGACCCGCGTTTAAGGCAGCCCATTTGTGTGATAGTCAACTGTATTAGTACGTCTGGCATGGACTATACGGACAGCACAGGATATTTTTACAGAGAAGATTGCTGTCCTGAGGAGCATATTCCGCCGCGGTAGTGCATTCGAGGAAAATAGACTTAAAAAACAACTGTTACACTTTGAAAGGGTTACGTGCCAGGTATGAAACACTGTATCTATGTAAGATATCGACTGATCATATTTGAGACAATTTTGTTGTTTTGTGCTGCCGGAATTATGAATGTTCAAATATGGCACAAGCGTGTCTTCAAACCACCCGATACACACCAAAGTGATACATATATTCATCAAAAGATGTCACCATCGCGTGCATACAATGTGTCGTTGCAACACCTGGATAATGAACTACACGCGCTACTTACTCTGTTGATGATAATATAGGGATCGCCAACCCTGTCCCTGTTAGGCATACTGTAAGAAGACGTGCTCCCGAAAAGTGGCTTAACCATGATACAAAGTGGTAATTATGAATGGTGACAACAACTGAAGAGGAATTAATTGTTATCTACATACAACCTTGTTCTGTTCAGAGGCATCAGGTACACCGTAGATTAAAAGGATTATATTGAATAATGTCCTCCTTCATAATAGCTAATTTGTTAACCAAAACAGGTTTGAAAACAAGGCAAAGCATCGAAAAATTGAATGAGATCAAGTTGGGGCTGCTTACTTAAACTATTCAGATTAAAGTCGTGTTGAAACGCGTATCATCTTCTCCATCGACCGAGTTTAAGAATGCGCGGTAAAGACAACGTTCTGTTTAACAACCTTCTTGAAAAGCCACGACTCGTCGGCTGATAATGTTTCATTAACAACAATTGCTCGCTGATAACTATATAACGTCTCTCTCACATCCCGCCTCAAGGATAACAGGGGAGAAGAAACAGCCAATTTATTCTAACTACAGTACGCCTGCAATGATTGTTTCAGACTGAAATTCATATCTGTATAATAATAATGTCGGCCAGTTAATTACGTATAATCCGGAACAAATATATGTGTACACATGATACACTTTATTTAGGCAGTTGAAAAGTTTAGGATTTGATTAGAGACATCTTTTTGATTTGCATATCGGAAGATCGCTAATGCCTGAGACAGTTTTCATACTTGCTACACAAGTTTCGCGAACGCCGCAATCCTATTCACATCATCACGGGTTGCTCTGGGACAGTTTTATCACAGATTAGTTCGTCCATGCTGTGGACAACAGATTATTATGTAAGGCAATTGAAGCAGCATTGATGAAGTGTTCCATAGTGGGATGTGATGAGATGCTGAAGGGTGTTGTTCTCAGTCAATTACCGCAACATGCAAGAACCCTCATGTTTGACTTACTGAGGGTAACTCACACACTGCCATTCATCAGTTAATTGAGACTTACCACTTTAACTGCATTTTATTTAGCTCAAACCTTTCATGAAGACTCCAAACTGCTTATTTCTTTCAGAACACATATCTCACTGACATCATTATAGTTAGCCTTTCCTAGAACGCTCAAACATCAGCCACAGAAAACGGAATTGCCGTGGCGGAAACTAGAACAAAACAATATAAAATTATATTGCATTATACAGTCACGCTGTGATCATTAAAGCCTAGTTGATGCCACTTATATCTTCTCACCAAACTCTAGGCTCTCATTATAATACTTAATGACTATGTGTGGAAGCCCCCATTGGTGTCGAACATTGACGATGGTAAAATGTCAAGCAGACTTGATGTAATTACATCATGGAAAGCACCAATGATGGCGCATGTCAGATTTATTTATTGCGCACGAAAATCTCCCTTAAAGTCTCTCATTATTCTGTTCTAAGTAGGGAATGGGTTTATACATTGTGTTCGAATAAGGGAATTGATTTATATATTGTCTTTGAATAAGGGAATGGATTGATACATCATGTTGGCACTGTTCTATTCTGTTGCCTAATGCACCCAGATGGGCTAATCATTGCGCTCTCCTGTGGGACCTTTTGTTCGGTGGCTTGCATGACTAGTGACCGGTCGTTATTAACCTTACATCCCTTCCGATTTTCTTGACAGAAATCTTAAACACAGGGTAAATCACGGCCTTGTTCATCTGACGAGTTAAGTACCTGGATGTAACATCTACTGTCTGTAGGGTTGAGCTTACAGTGTTGGGAGATTTAGTGTGATGTCATGTCCTAGTTAGAACGTAACAGAAAGCTGGATCTATTTCTGCCAACTACTCGGTGCTATGACTTCCAAACGTCTGTGGAGCAAAGCAATACTTACCTTGCATGGAGCGGAATATCAAATGTAGCGCATGTGTTTTATCTTTTTCTATGTGCCCAAAATATGGCTGATTTGAAAACTGCTCCGACAATATATGCATCAAGAAGAACTTGTGTTTTCCAAATTTGCCTCAACAATGTTTGCCATATATAAACGGCAATAGATAGTAAATGAGCATGCCGTGGTAATGCGTTTTACTTGAAGGATAGGGCAATCGAGTGATGGAATACGAAATTAAGTGGTCTTCAGCGTTAGAAGGTGGATTATAAGCAAGGTTAATCGATTAAGATAGTGAGAGGGCTGCCTGTGACAGGAACCCACAGATTATAACATGCGCCACAATATTTTTTTCTGTCCTCATGGGAAAGGTAAATAAAGCTGGTGCTTGTTACATATGTTTTCATAATAAGACGAATACTTCAATTGCGTAACGTTTCATCATCCAGGTGCCTGTCAACCCAACCGCCCGAGCAATGTCAAACATCAATTTAAATCAGCTTAACCCCGTGACCAAATTTGACGGGTTTTGATTGGATGTCGGATGTTGTTGTTATTTCAGAAATTTAGGCCGTTTTTGGCAACTGTAACCATGTACGGCTAAGGCAGTCGTAGAATGATAAAATCTCTTTGGTTAATCGTTGTGCGTAATATAATCATAGCGTATCAACACTCCATACTCCGTTATGATTATGTTGATCCTCCGATGAAAAAGCGCCCCCTGGTCTACATTTTGACAGCTTATTGACTCTCTCACCGTGCGGCAGAAAACACATTAGAGTCCTTATGAATCTAGCAACGTCACGTTTGAGAAGCCTATTAAATGGTCAACAATTGTGTACTTCTTAACACGACCGAGTGAAAGGTTAGTAAATCTACACAGAAATACGGCTCCCTGTTTGTAAAGCGTTGTCTGAAGCGTTCTTATTGACTTCTTTTATCGGGTTTTTAGTGCTTCTGTAACGGATGCGCCACGAACACACAAAAAAATGAATAATTTAGACGTCCGCTCACAGCCCGTCCCGATAATTACAAGCGGGAGGGTATCTCCATCCTTACCACTGCGAAATGCCTGCAATAATTGTCTATTACCTTTTGTTGTGTTTGCGGTCGAGAGACAGCACATGCCGGAGATCATTATAATTGATAAGATAAAGTCTTGCTGAGGGGTTATTTAAATACTATGTAATGATAAGGAGGTTGTAAGAGGAGGGGAGGTAGGGGCAATGGGAGTTACCGTTACGAGATGAGATGGGGGTTGTCGGGGCTGTGTTTTGGAGTGTTACTCTAGGGTGCATGGGGGGAGGTAGAGATTGTCAAATATATACCAAAAAAGCACTATAAACTATCACAATGGCCCCTTAAGTCATTTTATTACTGGTCGTAGGGGGCGAGCAATGAAAGCGGATAAATAAAATATGGGTATTTTTTTCTCTAATTACAACATTACAAGGTATCAGAGCATAGGAATAACATATATGGTTTCAAACATGATCTGAACAACCTAGATCCCACCAACTACCCATTCAAAGCATCATCAACATTTGGTAGTAAAATCAATATGCTTATCGGACATCATGTGTATAAACAATTGGAAACTGCAACTGTAGAATAATGACATCGACAAACTGTCTCTAAACGGAACCACAGTCCGCTGCAAATTCTTCGATAAAAATCACATTTATGACCCTGTCTAATACTACCTAGCCATGAAAATGAAGATACCATTCCTGGCTGTACTGGAAAAGTTCTGTATTTGATTAGGGACATTTATTTGGCTTCCGTGTCGTTGTAGTTTTTGGGTGTCTGCGATACTTAGTAGAGCTGTCAGTTACACAAATATGCATCTCACGTTACTATTCACCGCTAAAGGGGCGTTGTGACCGATTTGCTTTTATCAGCATAGTTTGGTCATGATATTGAGAGTAATGTAAGTCGCTCGAATCAGTCTCGATGTAATATCACTTGATTGTTTAGAAATGAAATTAAGATTATTTGACTTGATAGCATAAAGCACCAATCTTTGAGAGAACTCTGTTACCAGCCTCATGTAAACAAAGGTGCTGAAGTATTATTATATATATAATGAAAACTCGAAAGATTCCTTTGAGTAAACGTATGACATATGTGCCTTATCGATGAAGGGTGATGTATAGAAAGCTATAGGCGAGACATCCAGTTGCTTGGCAGCATAATCAGGCAAAGGCAAACGGTGAATGAACTTCCATGGTGATAGTTATTGGTCAGATACAAACCACACAATTGAGTTTACTGATACTGTGTCAAACAAACCAAATGGCCTGTATCCATGATAAATTAAATTTTTCGTACACACAATCAAAGTTTATTTTATCATATTTATTTTCCAATTGCATATTAAAAGGGGGAAATACAAATGAACTACAATCATCAATGGTTTCAGTCCCGCTGTTTGCATGAAAACTCCGTAAGGCAATCATAACGAAATGTGATAATCATAATGAGTCTCCATCGGCTTTAAGAGTTCCGTTATGATGACAAGCGCACGCTATACCTCGATAGGTCGACGTTCACCAGACGAAACTTCTGGTGCTCGCTCATGGTGTATCTGTAATTCCATGGTGAGGTCAGTCCATGCAAGGCCACATAAAGAACGCTGCCTCTTCCCAATAGGCACAAATCCCATCTTAATGAAGAGTTCAAATGCTGGTACATTCGTCTCGGATACAACAAGGAGACATCTTGTCACACCGCTCATTGCACATACCTTCAAAACGTGAGCAAGAATGGCTTGGGCAAGCCCTTGCTGGCGACATTCCCTCACGGTACACACGCGACTTATCTCAACTGTTGAGTCCGCTACTTGGGCCACGGCAGCCGTACCCAGAGCCACTTTGCCCAACGTGGCCACAAATATGGCCCGTTGAGGCTGCTCCATCCAGTACTCATAGACTCCATGTTGGATTTCATGGCCACATGACGCGATGTACTTCCAGAGAAACACCGTGCGAGAGAACGAAATGAAGGCCAGTGGTACGGCAAGGCCACACATACACACGCCCTGTACGAAACCCAAGCTGGAGTAGAGAAAGGATGCGATTCCGATGAACAGGCAGATACACTGCGACGTGCATAGCTTGCTGAAGGCAACATCGTACGCATGTGAGACGAACACGCGCTTATAGAGCAGCCAGCGGACCTCATCAGCTTCCTCACGGCGTAGGGTATGCATCTGAACTGTTGTCGAATCATCTGGGGACGCTTCCTGTTGCTTCGTAGAGGAAGGGTGCTCGTCAGTTACACTTGCTTGGTCGTCAGGCGCTGGATCAGATGATGATCTGGGATTCAGGTCTACTTCACGAACCTCGTCCTCCTCGTCCAATGGCAGCGTGTCCGCACAGTCGTCGAAGAGGTTGTCGTCATCACAGGACGACGCCGAGGCATCAGAGTGCTCATGTGTCAGGGTAGTGAGGTTGTCTATATCTACATCACTAGGACAATCACCTTCGTCGCCCTGCTTTTCCTTATCATCTTCCATGACGTCAACAGCGCTTGTCGTCTCGCGACGTTGCGCTAAGTATGCAGTATGGCCTGCCTCTACGAGCAGTTTGTTTTCCGCGGCTGAGAAGAACACAGGCCGATCCAATCCTACATGGAAACAGAAGATGAAAAATAAATAGTAAATATCAGGTTGACCAGAATATCAACAGAACGTGTCAGTTACACTGAGATGCGACTCAACGCTCACATGCACCCATTATGTTACTTACACAATGTATCTGCCATTCACATACGGGTACCTCAGGGCGGTCAATTAGCACATACGAGACAGGTCAGGTCGTATACTCACAGGCAAAATCAGTTGTAGTTCAAAATCTAGCCTGATGCCTCAAATGTTCAAACCAATCAGCAATAGCCTGGTACGATAAGTGACATACAACCGAAATTATATTGCTAAATCCTCGCAATGCACCTGTTAAGTTCTCCTCGGGTCGTCCCGTGTTGTCCGAAGCTACAGTCGAACGGTCCCCAGGTAACAAGTCAACAATACTGGGCGACCATTATTGCTGTACTGTATAGATCGTCGTAATATCACGGCTAACGTCGGGACACCCAGTCAGCGTACGCTTGCCTGTCAATAACTCGACACCAGGGCCTATTTCAATAATTCAGTCTCGTATTCACCCCGACATGATGCCACAGTTCTGCGCTCAGCACATCGGATCGATAGCGAGCAGTGACCCAGTGGAAGCGAGGACGTGAAAACCACGCGCTGTGGCGCAATATGACTGAATATTATCTCTCTCCAGTCCACACACACTGAACCTAGCTCTATTTGTCCTGCTTCGGCTATCATCAACTGAAGTTAAGCAGTTAAACAGCAACCGTAGGGGTGGTCACTGCCAGGGAGTACGATAGAGCGGCGATAAACCCGGTGTAACAAACAATATCACAACATGGAATGGGCCGTTCAAAAGTTACTTGGCGCACCGGGGCGCAAGGTGTGAGACTGGGTAACGATTTTGGGCAACGAATTATGAGAAATGTATTGGCTTGTGTTATGAATCGAGGGGGGGAGTGTGGGGGGGGGGGGGGGGGGGGGTCATCATCGGCTAAACAAGCGCTTGATATCTTTTTAGTAGCCCCTTGAGGAGCCATCATTGTACCCTATTTATGTGCTAATTTAAAACCACCAATTGCCTATATCGTTTAACGACTGTTTTCATCGCAACTATGAAATATGAAGCAAATATGAAATGCGTAATTCCAAACTATTATATGTACCACTAGTCAAGGTCCCCTAGCCTGATGGCTGCGGGCGCTGTTTACATGTTACTGATATTCAATAGTTTCGCCATCTAGGGCGCACATTTTGCAGACAGACTACACTTGCGTAGTTTTCCCCGTATATGGAACAAATGATGTTCCGATGCCGCCACTAAGTCGTCCATCGTACAGTTTAAAGATAGCGTCCGAAACAACCTGTTGTCTACCTACCTAAATATTGTACAGTGCAACAGTGTTAAGTGTGCGATCGTAGTCTGTAATGTCCAACCCTCTGATTTATTATACAAGTGACTCGCATATGTATTGAGCTTACTTCATATTGTATTATGGTTTGTGTCGATATCTGTATGATCTGGGTTGTGTACAGAAGAAAGGCGTGCATACATGTGACCGCATACTATCATATATTTATTCACACATATACCTCAATATCTGAAATGTATGCAAAATGTATGCAAATTTCCATATACTACAATATGTATATATTCCAGTGTTAACGTAGCTGATATTTGTGCTTATGTGCGCCTTAATGAAATGCCAGTAATGAGCAGTGTCACCCCGGTCTGGTAGCGTGTGGACATTTGTTGCCGGCTCCCTACCCCCGCCCAGTAGTTGTGGCGGATCAACAATGATTCTCATTGGAATGCACTGCAGTGTCAGTTAGCATCGTTATCGCAAGACTGTTTTGAGCAGGGCCTACTGAGGGACAATGGGAAGACAGCCCCTTGCTACATTGTCCCTACTTGCAGCATTGAATTTTTTTTATGTGTTTGTTTCCAATTAATATCGTTGTGTTGCTGCAAGTGATTAAATTCTATTATATTCTAGTCGACAATTTAACAGCAGAATATACTCACTGACCGCGTGGTAAGGGATCACTTCCGAATTTGGTTAGCTATGTGTGTAAAGTGTGAACACGACAGCGTTACCTTTGAAATGCCGGTAAAATTTTCGCAAAACTTCTCAACAGCCTCTCCGCAATATCTTAGCATGGCGGAGTTCAACCTTTTTGTGGCGAATATGACGGGAAGAAAAGTTCACCCTCGGCAGAGCGTGAAAAACATCCACAAGGTGAACGATCTGCTCCTTCCTTTTAAGCCAATAACCCGGCGACCCGTAAGAAGTTGGAGGGGGCACCTATAATCACGATTCTTTCATGATTCATGATAATTTATACCAAAAAGTCCAAAAAGCTAAAAGCGACTCTTCAATCCAATCGTCTCGACTCAGTCTGTAAATGCCTATTTGTAAGTGTTCATCGTTTCTTTAATAAATTGATCGGCGATTGCGTAAATATAAATGCTGTTGTAAAGTCTCCCCGACAAAGGCAAAAAATCGTAAACAGTGGTGACTAAGACCCTGGACGCTTACTCATCGGCTTACATAACGCATCTTGAATCAGCTCAGGTGACTTCATGGTCAGTGAACCCGCATCGTATACTTTCAGGCAATCGTTGTTATCAATGCGCCCGGTCGGTTGGGGCAAGGGAACCCATTTTCTCGACAACAATGTTGTGTCCGACTACTATTCCACGATAGCCTTAAAGGTGAAATGCCTTGCTGCCGCCTTTAAATTTCAGCTTCCAAGTCAATAGGCAGTGTGTGGTGGCACAAGATTGCGGTTTCTCCGAAACCCGAACAAGATGGAGTTGATGTTTTCCATGCAAAACAAAAGACATGGATCATTAAGGTGATATACAAAATACAATGCCCAGAACATCAACAGCGTTAGCTACGGTAATCTCTATCGACAGTGAGAAATATCGGGTGCTGTTTGAAACGCAAAATTTATACGTTATGATATCTATCATAGTGTACCAGGTCAATGTCCAATCAATAAAGTGGCGAGAGGGACTAGATGTACCGTTATGACTTATGATACTTGCATCAAACATCACAACGCCCTTATAAAATTTTAACATAGCTATGCCGACATGCACACACACACACACACGCACACGCACGATTTGTAAATATATATGAATATGTATATATAAATATATATACTTAAAGACATTCATATTTTCATTTGCATATATATATAAATGCATATATATCAATGTATGTATACACACATATATTTATATATATATATGCATATGTTCATATACATATCCATACATATGTATTGGTGTGGGTGTTTCAATGTGTGGTGCCTTCGAAGCATTACTTAAGAAAATATTTCCTTTTCTCACGCCACATGCCAGGGGCGTCGCAGGCAGGTGTGTGTATTCCATAAAAAAACATGTGTCTAGATCCTAGAAGTATCAAACGGCAATGTCCCCGCACTTATATCGCACCGTCTTTGGACTTGCCTTCCTTCGCTTTTTCACTCGGCCGTGTGACACAGCGTTGACAAGTGAATTTATGACCCGCCCAATTTCTAGACTATTACCACGGCGCATTGATTAATTGTATCACCTTTCGAACAACATGTTGTGGGTTCAATCCCAAGGTGATCGATGGTTATGTTGAATGGCAGTTCCGTCTTCGAAGTAGGTTGCAGCCCACGTTGCAACGCTGGGCAACGGGATTTATGTCAAGTGAGCGCAGGCATTTAAGAGGAGCTATCTACGTATCACAGTTATCCTCATCTCTCATCGTTGCTATATACTTCTCGTTGCTGAGCGTGGGACGCAAAACCCCAAAATTACCATTACTAGCTGTACCATTATCAGATTGTCTGACGGTAACAAACAAATAGGGATTCCATTATCGACCGCTATCATACCACTACCTAATGCCTCAATCCAATACGAAATGTTACGGAAAATATCTTACAGTAACTATTGACCCCGTACATCATAGCGTGCGATGACGTCACCATTGCAGTGACGTGTTTGTCACTTGGCAGCTATATCTCCCCGATTATCCCGGAGAAAAACACAACCTCATTTCAGCGATAACAAACATTCCCTAAACCTCATTTAATGATAAATGGCAGCTAATTCTACCAGTAGGTCAGATTATGTGGATATGCTGGGCGATATCCGGTAGACTTTGTTATCGCGTGGAGCTGAAGCCACCGTAAATCCTGTGAGACCAAGCTTATGTTGTAAGTAAAGAGTCAGCAGTAGATAAGGGGCGTCGTACAACAATTTACCATCGATGGTATTGATATGTCACCGTTGATTTGTGAGTTGTACACAGCAATGAGTTGGCAAAGTACCGCGTGGTGAAGGGCAGGTGTAGGACTTAACTTCTCCCCGGGTTTCCGCTTCCCGATTCTGCACACTACGCGTATGATATTTCATAAGAAAAGTGACTGTCTTCAAAGATTGACTTTGCATAGTGCTGTCGGTCCTATGGTTACGACTTCTGCCTGTCATGTAATGATGAAACTGGCAACATATTTCTACATGAATAAGCAAGTAGCATTTAGTAACGATTTTCGACGTCACTGTACGCTATTACACGAAGTATTTATTGATACTTGGATTATTTTTCGTCATGTTTTCACTGTGTGCGATGCTTATGTAGGTGAATGAATGATATTGATGTTGTAATTACTACACAAATACTGAATCAAAGACCATTTGATGCGTACGCAGCTTCTACGAGTCATAGAAGCGATCGCCGTACAGGAAATGTGAAAGGTATGGTTAATCAGTTTTAGTTAGGATGTTAGTTTTATGAAGTGCATCCTTCATTTGCGGGTCATTTGTAACGGGTGCGGCTACATTGCAGCGCTGAATGAATCAAAGCAATCTAAGCGGTTGAAGTCGCATGAAATTCCTACTCCTTTAGTTTTTTTGTTAGGAATTTCAGGCCTCACACCCAAACTGGTATTTAATATTTCTCCTCTGTCCAATGTGCAGCTGGCTTTGACAAATATGTTCCTGTGATTTCCTGAACCTATCAGAGAAATAACATCTGCCCAAACACCCAGCTATCGGAAAGCTAATTACCTAGTTTAGGCATCGTTGCAGTGTCAGATGGTACGGACCTCCATTAATGTTCGTGCAATATGCCTAAGGTACATAGGATTGATAAAATAGCGGACTATGGGTCTCATAATAGGACGTCAAAATTGAATCTTATAGAGGCTGTTCAGCCCCATATCGAGCACTCAGGGATCATTTTGTTAGAACATAACAACGTTTAACGCCGACATAAATGATGCCATCTTTTAATTTGTGCCACCATGTTGATAAATTTTCAACATTATTGTTTGACTGGAAATATTCATCTTTTATTGCATAAATCTGTTTGATTTAGTTGTGTCGTTCCAAAATATAACGGTGCCTCCCTAAAACAATAAACCACACGAATGTTAGCTGTATATCATTACGCGCTCTATAACTACCTCGCTAACGATGTGTATACTTCCGCTTTGGTTACAGAATGTAGTTTCCATCAAATCTTCACTCATTTAAGTTGTGGGCATCATTGCGCACAAATTTGGAAGCAGGAAGGGTAATTTCCGACAACATAAATGGCGACAGTCGCAGTAAGGATCTATTTCTGAGACTGCAGCGCAGCGTAGCGACTAAATGTCCGAAAACTTAAAACTTTTGGCTTCCAAGGTGCGGTTGTCATGCAGCTTGCTGAACAGTCTCTTTAACTAAGATTTTAGAACAGCTCAATGGAATAAATATTTGGTCACTCCCTGGCTTGTTTTATTCATTTCATCTTTCATGATGCATTGATAGCTGTCGATAGCGTCAACTGTCATGGGCTCTCTCGTCGATATTTCTATCAAAATCATTTATAACTCATTGCCTTTTAATTGTCTCCAGCCTTTAATGCTGATGACTATAATATGCTGCATTGACTCATCAGGAAAAGCTGGACAATGGAGTTTATCTTTTATCATTCCAATATCGTGTCTTTTTGTGTAAAGTGTTGAATCGCATAACTGAAATGAACGCTTTCTGGTCAATTTTCATCTCGTGACTGTATAGCATTATTGTGTTTTTACGGTCCATTCTGTGTGATGTTGATTTGATTGATTTCATTACTCAAGAACAACTTATTGCTCAGAACGCAGTTACAGTATCAAACGGTCTGCGTGCCGACACGAGAATCCCATTAGCTGAACCTTTTCTCTAAAATGTCAATATTTGCCGTAAAGCTGAACAAATCTACCTCTGTATGATGCAATGTAAACTTTACCAATGCTGCAATGCTGTTACAGTTGCCCCATTCCCCCTAATGGTATCGATAAAACCTTTTGGAGTGTGTGTCAGTACCATGGTAGTAGTGGTATCCAGTACCATGGTAGTAGTGGTATCCAGTACCATGGTAGTAGTGGTATCCAGTACCATGGTAGTAGTGGTATCCAGTACCATGGTAGTAGTGGTATCCAGTACCATGGTAGTAGTGGTATCCAGTACCATGGTAGTAGTGGTATCCAGTACCATGGGAGTAGTGGTATCCAGTACCATGGCAGTAGTGGCATAGTGTTATTTTGCTGATGATAATGAAGTAACAAATGGTTATAAAAAGTAAAAAGAACCCAGATTTTTCAATGGTTTTAAGTGCAAAATGACGGTCCTGCTTTTCTCAATTACTATTCACTTTGAACCCAAATTGTAAACGTGCCATTTATATACCACACGAGTTTATAACCAGTATTGTTGATTGAATTTATATAAAGAGAATATAGTATGCCTAAATGAATACAAAGAACAAAGCTATACCTAAAAACCGTGACTGAACACTCTGTGGATAGTAACGTGATTATGCATTTGGCATATAATAATAAATTTGCAGATGACAAGTGTTTAATGAATTTCCACTCAAACTAGGCCTACATAATGACAATTTGTAGGCTGCTTTGGGCTCCAGCTAGTCGGTTAATGCTAATGTAATAGTTGAGCCAGGTCACTGAATAGTTACAAGCATGAGTAGCTCTAAGCAGCTGTTGCCAATACGTATTTTGTTCAATAGGGTAGTAAATTGGAACAAAAGTCACGAGTCTGCATTTATTTGGCACTTATATCGGAAATAGCTAGAGATATGCATTTTACATATGGAGGTATTCAATATTTGTGAAATCGGTTTGCAAGATCGAAAATGTTAGCATAATGATTTTAAACTGCGTACAACAGTGAAAACTCCGTAACACCTGATGGCACAAATGCAGAAAAGAACAGTGTTAATGACGTACGACTATAGCTGCAGCATGGAACCTATCCCTATACTTATATTTATAAGCCTACCTACATATGCATACGTGTATTTGTTTGTGTGTGTTTCAGTATGTGTTGTTGGCGAAGTAGTGCGTTAGAATAATCTACGATATTAGTTCCTCGCGGAGCGCCACATGCTTTGGCTGGCAGACGAGCGATTGGAATGACAGAGCGTAAGCTCGTAATGAATGTACCCTTGTCTTACACTACATTGTACTAGATGAGGGTGTACCATGTAGGCATGTGTCTGGATCCTGGTATTTGTAATTTCAAGTGGCGATGACAACTCACATATATTCAACCTTCACAATAAATTCGAATGCCTTCCTTCGCTATTTCACTCGACTGTGTGATACAGAGTTGGTTGGAACATTTATATCCTGTTCCACTTCTAGCCGGTTCCCGTGGCGTGGTGAAGAACTGCGTTGCTTTTCGACCAGCTGACTTTGTGATCAATGCAAAAGCGGGAGATTGTCGCTTTAAATTGTAGTCCAGTCTCTGAAAGGCGACGAACCCGACCCGACGCAACAGGCCGCGCTGCAACGCCATGCAACGGGTCAGCGCCAAGTGGGCGCACCCATTCACATACCTCATCCGTCACCGGTGTTGTGTCACCTCGTTGTTGAAAGGGACGTAAAACCCCAATATCACCATTACTATTTCTGGTTCCCCCAGTGTCAGATTGTCCGTATGCTAAACGTCTGACGGCAAGTAACAAGCCGTGACGACTTCATAAACCGCACACATATCATTACCTACAGTTTATATCCATACGTGATGACGTCATATACAGCAAACATATCATTACCTACAACCTATTTCCAACACGTGGTGACGTTATAAATCAACATATTATTACTTACAGCCTATATTCAATACGTGGTAGCGTCATAAAACCTCCAACATATCATTACCTAGAGCCTATAACAAATACTTTGTGACGTCATAAACCGCAAATATATTATTATCTAAGGTCGAAACCAATAAAAAATCTCCATGGAAAATATCTCACACTTTCAGACACTATTGACCCTGTATAATGGTTGGCAAACATGCCAGTGGAGATTATATTGATGCTTGACATAATCACGTGCGATGACTTCACCATGGTATTGATGTGTTTAACACTACTCACGTAGTCTGTTATTAGCCTGCTGATATCAGAGAAAGCCTTTACTCCCAAAATCTTGGTTAACGATAAATAGCAACTGGTCGTTTCACTATCAGGCTATTCTCGGATACTAATCGGGCTTTTATCCTATGTACCAAGGCTAAAATGAACACATATATGTCGTCAAATCCATCGGCCACCAAAAATGGAAAGGTTGATATGCTGCGTAATATCCAGCAGCCATTATTATCGGGCATTTAAAGTGGCTGCAAATCGTGTGTTACATAAGTACGCAGCAGATAAGGGACATGAAACTTTGTCATCGATGGTAATCATTTGTTACAGAGTACGTTTACACCGTATACGACATATTGTCAATAGCTTGCCGGGGCATCGTTTCTTGTTGTCAATAATATGTTAGCTATACACAGACATGACTTGGTAACGCACTGCGAGGCATTGAGACAGTTATAGGATAAGGCCCCGGACCTTCCGCTGCCCGATTAATGTACGGTACGTGTCTGTCTTCACAGAGCGACTTCATAAAGTGCTTCCTGTCTAACGATTACAACTCTGTCTGTCACCTAATGGTGTCCAATACGAATGCGCAAGTACGAGTTGCTGACGATATTTGACGTCACTGTACGCTATTACACCAAGGATTAATTTTATTTGGATTATGTTTTGTCATATTTGTACTGTGAGCAGTGCTTATAAAAGTACATGAATTGAAATGACGTTCTAATTACCAATCAGATACAAACTTCGATGTGTATGCTTAAGTTATAGTTCATAAATTTTGAGTATGTAAAAGAAGAGGTTACTGTGCAAGGTATGGCTCAGGTAAAGTACAAATGTTAAGGTGAGGATGTTAATATAAGTACATCCTTTATTTCCGAGTCATGCGTAGAGGGTGCGACCACATTGCATCGATCAATGACTCAATACAATCTAAGCGGATGACCAATTACAAAACCATCTTCTTTTAGTTTTTTGTTAGGAATTTCAAAAATGACCCCCCAAAGTGGTCAATGATATCGGACAAGCAGCTGACTTTGAAAAATATGCTCCTGTGATTTTCAAAACCTGTCACACAGATGACACCCGATTACTTAGTATAAATATTGCAGCTTTGCATCATTTTCGACAATGTAAAAGGACACATACCAGCAGTTATGTTTATGGAAAATGCTAAAGGTACAAATAATTGATATCATAGCGTCGTAGATGCCTCATAATTCGACATGGCGCTATTTACAAAGGTTTGTATAGTTCTTAAGGATAAAATATTTGGTCAATTACCTAATTTGCATAGCATTAATATTGTGATTTACAACGATGTTTTTATGCATGCAAAATTGATCAGGTTGTACCCACATATCTACATCTATGTATAAGTGTACATGGGTATGCATATATACATGTACATTTATATGCATACATAATATATATATATACATATATATACATATAAATATATATAAATATATATACATATATATATATGTATATATATATAGATGTATATATATATGTACATGTATATATATATGTATATATATATATATATATATATATATATATATATATATATATATATATATACAGATATATTTACACATATGCATATATATATGTGTGTGTGTGTGTGTGTGTGTGGGTGTGTGTGTGTATCTATGCGTATATAAATGCATATGCTCACATATGTATATCATGTCACTAACAGGGATGGTCGGAAATGTTTATGTTTCCCATTATACCTGCAAATGTTAGGCTGAATTGAATGTGCCACTGCACGACTACAGTGTAAAGCGTTTATCTTGAAGCCATAATTTGTCTCATTTTTTCCATCACACGTTGTAGTCTGAGGTACAAAACTTGGAGCTTTGTGTGTTGATAGATGTTTCAATTATCCTTCCATTATTGAACCTACGGTGTACATGGTGATCAGGGTTGTGGGCTCATCCCTTCCCATCTAGCTCTACATTATTACCTCCGTTAGGTCCGCCCTCTACCGGGCCACATGCTGCATCACATAATTGTGAGAACCATCCGATCTCATTTATATTCGTATTTTTCCAAGCCAGCAGTCTTACCCGCTGTGAATCGATCTCTACCGGACGAAAAGATCTTCACTTGACTATCTTTCAAAAGAGCTATACAATGATACAGGATCCGTGACAAGGTCAGTTGAACCAAGGTCCTGAACCAGGTAGGATCATCAGACTTACCCATCTCCTGATCGTGCGATATTTTTCAAATCATTCACTTGTTGATTTTCGCAAGTGCAACTAAAACATCCAGATGGGTGATTAAATACAGGTAAAACGTCAAATTCATCTACTCATATTCCATATATTCGTGCATTTTCAAGCTTGGAAATAGATCCGAATTTTTCACAGCATATGCTAAAAAAAAATACATGTCAATATAGCTCAGCGATTGCTTGTAAAACGGTCAGTCATTTTAGCTCAAGACAATCGTGATGCATAGCGACAACAAACCCGTAATAATAATAGAATTGTGCGAGTGGTTTCTACAATGTTGATGATAGTCGCAGCTGGGCTCGACAGTCTGTCCAACATTCTAGCGACATCGAGGCAAATAATAGTTGTTTTATATGGGTCTTTCGTAGAATATGTATATATAATAGACTAAAACCTACTGTTCTTTCTTTTTTGTACATTGACCTCATGTCAATACCGATTTCGCATTTGTCGGCTGTGATATTTAAAGAAGACTAGTCGATTTATAGTGAGAGCATTGTATTAGAAAGAGGTTAAGAAATAGAATAGGCCAACAAAATGATTTTTCATTGCGAACAACGTAGCCAATTTCCTTACATTCAGTATTCCTGCAATTTTGTAGCACAGCTGCATTGTCCATGCAGAAGATACAGGATAAACCGTAGTCAATTATTTATGGTAGGTAAGGGAGTCGGTTGAAAGCTATTACGGGATATTATGTATTTGATATCGACTTACAATAATGCATTATATCGTTCTGATATATAAGAGTGTGGGGGGGGGGGGGGGGGGGGGGTGTGTTGGTAAATGGCGTACGACGATAGCTGCAGTTTTGTGCATACCCCTACACAGCTCGTTCCTAATGTAGACGATAACCGCCACAAGTAAGGCGCTTACCCATCAGATTACATAACTCGTCTGAATCACGGTCCGTGGAGCTGCTTTACATTTCTTAATGTAACATATACAAGTTGAGACATGGGAAACCAATCTGTTTTACAGAATTGATGTATCCGTCCCGCCTTGTACTCATAGAACGATGTATCCGTCCCGCCTTATACTCATATAACGATGTATACGTCCCGCCTTATACTCATAGAACGCTGTATCCGTCCCGCCTTATACTCATAGAACGATGTATCCGTCCCGCCTTATACTCATAGAACGATGTATCCGTCCCGCCTTATACTCATAGAACGATGTATCCGTCCCGCCTTATACTCAAGAACGATGTATCCGTCCAGCCTTATACTCATAGAACGATGTATCCGTCCCGCCTTATACTCAAAGAACGATGTATCCATCCCGCCTTATACTCATAGAACGATGTTTGTTGGGAAGTGAAATCCACCGCCGCCATCTGACTGAAATGTCCCTGTCAAGATCAATTGGCAGCTTTGTAACGTAAAAAAAGACATGCGTACATGGAGATGACCAAATGAACGCAATCCAAGTGTGAATATAAATGTACCCACTGTAAACCCCAACGACATTGAGTATAGTCGGACAAAGTCTTAGTGACATAGAGGGTACGTTATGATATTTTCAAAGCGTTTCTGATCTACTGCGCTACCATACAAGCAACAACTGATTCTGAGACCGAGAGACCACATGAACCGTTATGATTCTTGAAATAGCACCCTAGATATATCCGGTGGCACACACACACACACACACACACACACACACACACACACACACACACACACACACACACACACACACACACACACACACACACACACACACACACATATATATATATATATATATATTTGTTTCTTTACCGTTGCTTGCGTTCTATAGCGTCCTTACACATTGTTTTAGATGGTTACGAAAGGTTCTACTCATAACATTTTTCAGTACATGGCTGCAGAAACCTTGTGTTGCTCAGCAAATACAACATCAGCGGAATGTTGCTATAGCGGTTCCTGTTTATGGCATGATAGTCGTGGCTCGTGGTCGCGTGTGACATCATTTTATCAATGTCGCAAAAGGTTTGATTATCAGGCTCTAGTTGATGACAATTAAGTAACTAATATTTAAATGCAAGCATGACAAATGCAGATTTTGTGAACGGATGTTACAACTTTTTGCATTCACTATTCACTTTGACCCCAAATTGCAGACGTCCCATTAATGGACCACCTATATTCATCACCAGCAATTTCACTTAATGCAGATGAAGCGAATATTGTATTTTGATGCATCATTTTGCAAGGAGTGCAGCATAATGAATACAGTAAATCAAAGACGGCTCTTACATACCACTAAGTGGACGGCACATCTACCATGCAGTTTGTATATCGTAAGTAATGTGTAGATTAGAAGTGTATAATGCATTAAGACTTGCGCTATGCATACATACATTATGCCAATTTGTACGATGCTTGTGGCTCTATATGATATCAACACATACAACATGCATTATATTGTTCTAATGTGATGAGGAGTTAAATATGACGTACGACAGTATGTGCAGCATAGTACTTATCCTTTGGCGGCTTCTTGCTGATGTATTAACGTTAAATGTCACCAGAGACTAGCTCCTTAATTCAACATAAACATCAGAGATTTTACTTAAAACCAATGCGAATAGCAATGTGTTGAAATGCAGGCGCCTACATATATTCATATTATTAGGAATAGTATATCGACAGTAGATCTGATTCTGTAATATATAGAAGGACAAATATTCAAACCTATCCCCTAGTAGACACTGAAAAGCAAGAAGAGTGATTGGTGCTAAAGCTGACTAATACTGATGGCGATGGGACGAAAGGAGCGGTAGAATATTATAAGGTACAGGATTGACAATGTTAATATCCAAACCGAGTTTAGATGAATATGTTACACAATGGAAATTTACATATTCATGTGTTGGTTGGATAAAAGGTTTAGAATAGAACCGTTGCTCTACTTTATGTGGTCTCAACTTTCCTAATAAATATAGTGTATGATACAAGCATGTAGTGGATTAAAGACTTCGCTACCTTTTTAAAATGATTGCGTCACGCCGACAATAATTGTCTAAAATCCATATTCAAGATGGGATCGGACAAGCGTTTTATGCAATCGCAACAATTGAAGGTTTGTGTGATAATTACAAGTATTCTTGTGAGTAATGCGTTTCTCCTTCATAATGCAATACATTCCCATTTGGTGAGGTTAAGCATCATTTGCATCTTATTCGCTTGATCAATGTGGTAAGCAAACATAAAACCCTCCTGCAATATCATACAAATGACATAATTTAGAGTAAGATACAAAGATTCGATACAATCTCAGTATATATGAAAAGGTAAACGAATCGATGATACGGTACAAAAACGCGAATTCGATAATGCAGATGTGGTTGAGATTCGTTGGCTACATAGATATGTGCTAAGTTAAACCTCGTTCAGTAATACCTCATTGGGGCGAGTATTACACCTAATGGCATTTGTAACACCTTACGTTTGTAATAAAGCGCGGGTAATTAAATAACGTCCAATGTAATCGCTAGACCTGGGCGGTGAGATAGTGTCACACGCTACATGGAATATGTGACTATTTGCCCTCGTGCACATATAGCCTCATTTCTTCGCGCGTAAACACCTAACCTGGCATTTGGTAACGCCTTACGACGTGAATGAAAATGCAAACATCATGAACTGCATTAAGACCACTACATGCGGACGGAACGCCCTCCAGTAATGTAATAAACAGTATCATTTTGTGGCACGCTCATGCATGGTAATATTTTGTGAGGCTTTTCTGCACATATTATGACTCTTGTTGGAGCAATAAAAATTACGCCTTCCCATGTAAAATACGGGATGATAGATTGATAAATGATTACACACCTAAACCAAATTAACCTGATTAATTGGAGTTAATAATCTATAATCCATACTTATGATGTGATACCCAAGTATATAAATATTAATATCTGTGTATCGCGTCTTGTTGGTAAAAATACGCAACCATGTAAAATACGGGATGATAGATGGCTTTACGCACCACTTTCTGTATAACAATTACAGCTTGCTGGACATATTTTGGGAATAGGATGCTTGTTGCTTTGAACCGCTCTCAAAATTTGTGGATGAATAATAATGGTTTTTGCATGCAAAATCATATTGTGGGAATAGGATGTATTTTAAGAACCACGTGTGCGATAAGAAGTGACTTACGATGTGCAATGCTTCGTGATATACAGCTCATATAAATGAACAAAGCTTCTTGCACGGCCAGCCACTTCTATCCTAATGTAGCAAATATCGATTACCACCTTCGGCATGCGATTAATATTGTTTTGGTGCTGGTTAGGCTGCTTGTCTTGACTGTTATGCTACTGACATGATCTAAATCTTTACGAGACATGACTCCAGCCGCAGCCGTAAATTTGCACCATACTACGTTTATTTATAACAAAATGCTATAACTTTATTTTACATTTATTTATCTTTTTGCGTTGCCCACTTAGTATGTATCTATATTAATTTTGGTGCAATAATTTATGGTTACGAGAGAATATATAGCTAATTGATCACCTACAAGGGCACTATTTTAATCATGCAGTTGAATCCGCTGTTCGAAAGCATAGTTTCATACGATTATTGTGTTTTCTGGCATTGATATCTTTGGAGGGCATTTCTGCTTACAATTTGGATGCCGGAACGAATTCGGAAGATACAATGCTTAATTTAGTGGTACTTCAAAACGATATGTACACGATTATGTAGCAATCAATGCTGTTATGCAACCCGAGTTTTACGCACAATTATAATACTCAGTCTTTTTTGGCAAGCTTCATAAATACGCTTGATAATCTCGCTATGCGTTTTTAATAAGCAACAGCATCACAATACGATGGTCTCTAGCTGATCAGTGGCAATGAGGGTAAGCTGTTATGTTTTTGTTTGCATTCACTCAATTTAACACGCGGCAACTCTTTTGGCAAAATCGTGAATGCCAAATAGTACTCTGCTCTCCTAACGTTGAGGTAAAAGTATTTTATACTTGCATCATTGTTTCGTACTGTTAATTAACTTGTCGAGTGTCCTTATAACCAAAATTCTAATTGTTCTAATGTTTATACCATTTCTTGCATCCGATAATTCGAGGGAATGATGACACTTACGCAGTCGAGCAAGTATGTGTCTTTAAGAATGTTATCTATCACATCCGGCTTGCCATTAATATTTCATGTGCCAAATGAAAGGTTGGCTTTAGAATGTTGTTATCATTTTCCATTTTAGCGAGAGAGTACCTGCCCAAAAACCATACATTATGTCAAATAGGCTGCTGGCTTAAGCGTCTGTGCAGGTAGAATTTTAATGAACAGCCTTTCACCCCTTCTTATGGAACACAAAATAATATTCGCTTTCGTAATATTAATATCATTTTAGTTATATATTTATTTCTTAAGCGTTGCTTGCGTTAAATATTGTCCTCACACAGTTTTAGATAGTTGAAAATGTTTCTACTCATAACATACGTTAGTGTATGGCTGAAGAAACCCACTGTTGCTTACCAAATGCAACACTGGTTGACAACTTGAAATCTAATATCGCTGTAAGTGAACAAGGCTGAAGGTTTGGTTATTGGCTCATTTACCGTTCTCATATTCTCTTTGGCTTGTTTCACGCATACTTAAATTCAAAATGCGTAGTGAGTTGGCGATGGTGCCAAAAATCAAAGAAATTGCTTTCATTATAAAATATATGTTATGCTATCAAAATGAATGTATATTTGTTGCCAGTGTTTTATGCTACAATGGAAATAGTCGTTGATCATACCGAAATCACAACGTCGGTCAACTGGAGTTGGCGCTTTCAGGTCAATCTCATTATGGCTATATGACATTATTTTACTTCAAATTCTGTCAGATGTTGCATCGATTGATAGAATTGTTCAAGAAAGGAATATTACTCGGAAAGAAGTAACAGTATCTGACAATCCGCAGACACGAAAAATCCATTAGCGAAACGCTAACTCCACAATGCCAATATGTGTTGTGCATTTGCATGTAAATAAATACATTTATCTGTTGCAATGCCGCTACATATTTAACCAACTATTAGGATTTAGCTGACGACACTGAAGTAACTCATGTTTAAATGCCGTTATGAAAAATCCAGATCTTTTAAAGTTTCCAATTTCAAAATGTCGATGCTGCTTTTCGCATTCACTATCGTCTTTGACCCCAAATTGTAGACGTCCCATTAATGGACCAAGCATATCTCTAACCAGCATTATCATTTGAATGCAGTATCTCGGTGCATTATTCTGCCAGGAATGCTGCATAATGAAAACGAATCAAGGACACGGCTATGACTAACGGCTCCTACATACCACTGTGTGAACAGTATTGTGATTATGCATTGTGCATAACGTAAATAAAGCGGAGTGAAAGATATATTCACACCCACACTATAAATACACGCATACCGGCTATTCGGGTGCTTGGGGCTCTGATCTGCTCACGTTTTATTTGAAGCGAGATTCTTAAAGCCACTGCTGCCGTTTCATATGATTGACATTCTATTTAATAGGAAATTAGAGTGACATAAAAACCATGTGTGTACATTAATTTACCACTGGTACCGAAATTAGCTGGAGATAAGTATATAATAATTGCATAACTTAGACTATTACCCACCGTTAATTGTGCTCCATTAAGCCTCGTGTTAATGCCGATTTTACATTGGTCGGTCAACATCTTTGTAGAAGACTCGCCGCTTGATGATGCAATGGGTATGCAATCGGCTAAGAGAATAGAACAGGCAAGCATGATGATTTTAGATTGCTCACCAAATTGAAAATTTCCCTGCAATCCGTTTTTCTGATATTCTGTAACCCAACGCATTGATTACACAAATTCTAAGTCCATGCATGAGGGGTGCCGTTAATTTTGTATGGTAGGTCATGGAGCCTTTCGAAAGTTAAGAGTGGTGTTACATATATGATATCGACACATTTATTATGCATTATATTATTCTAATTTATATGATAAACGACATTATGTGCATCAGAGTACATATTCCTAGGCTTCATATTGCTGATGTAGTAACTTTAAATGTCACCAGAGACGCGCTCCTTCTAATCAACGTAAACATCTGAGATTCACATTCAAAATGTCACTATATCCGTGAAAGGCTGATGCAAAATGTTTCAATGTGAGTGAGCCTTATAAACATTCTCAGTTTCTTGAGGTATAACGACTAGCTATTGATGTAAATGCGTTATGAATGCAGACCCCAACATATATTGCATTTTTCATTCTAATATATCGACAGTAGATCTGTTTGTATAATTTCTGGGAGGACAAATTATCGCTACTAACACTCCCCACTAGCATGACGCGCGCAACTAACGTCGATGCAGACGAACACAAGTGGTGGTGGCATAAATTTGGGCGGTAGGGTAGAAAACATAAACGTGTTTAGATGAATATTTTATGCAATGCAAATTTGCGTATTATATTTTCTTCGGTGTTAGTGTTCGAGATAGAACTGCTGCTCTATTTTATATGGTCTCAACTTCCGTAATTAATATGTTTTATGACACAAGTAGCTATTAGAATAAAGCACCCTTTCTAAAATGTCTGTGTCATGCCAAAGATAATTCTAAATGCGTCTTAAATGCATATTCGAGATGGTATCTAACGAGCAGTATGCAGTTTGAACAATTGAATGTACGTCTGTGATCGTCCAAAGTATTCTATTTTCTCGTTTAAGTCTGGTCATGCTTCGTGAGAAGCACATTTCTATTAGAAACCTGCAATACTTCTCATTTGGTGAGGTTAAGCAGCATATGCCTCTTATTGCCTTTAACAATATGGCAAGCATGTTTTGCGCAAGTCTACTACGCGTTCTTTGCTATTCTTTTTCAGTTGCTAGTTTCTTTATCATACGTCAGCGGCAGCGTTTACATCATTGACGGCGATAAAGAAGAGGGCATACCCCTGAGGCTGCGCCGATAATGACGTGTATCCGATGCGGCTGTTTCCCTTGTCTTTTTAAAGGGCTGCTACAGGGTCTTTAAAGGGTCTTACAAAGATGCTGAAAAAATTAATTAAGTCTTACGTTTTTTGGTTACCTCTGCCCAGGGTTAATACTGATGGAAAATAACAGTCATTTGCACGTGTAGCATGCATCCAGATAGCTATTGTATTTTTCTCTACTTACTTGTGGCGAACTCAAAACCATGACAAATGCCACTTGCTCCAATTGATAAATCTTGGTGACTAACCAGGCAAAAACACCTTTCGAATTCATTTTCCAATACTACCTTGGCCCAAACAATAAATTGGCGATTCTGTAGATTCTGTAACAACGAACTGATTATATGCTGTTTGTCCATTATTATCAATTATAAATAGGCATAAAATTGATTTCAGATGTTGTAGTTTACTCACTTTTAATCTTCATGCTTTAATGTTAGGTGATGAAATCGTCAATACAATTGCTATAACATACCTCAAAACAATAGGCAAGTGGTTATGCCGTGCAATAGCAGCAAAGACACATCCAGAAAACTTTTACATGGGCGTTCAGTTTTGAAGCTGAGTTAGGACGATATACACTCAGCTGGGTTCCCATCATTATTGTAGGGAGGGATATATCTCGCATAGCTTAGTTCATGGCAACACACGCATTCTTCAGGGTTCGACATTGCCTTATAGATACCACGGGAACGCCAGAATAAACTTTGTTTGAGGTTCAGTTGAGAAATTGAGTCCGGGTCAGTCGCTGCAAACTGTCGTTCGTCTTTTGATCAGTTTTGAATGGGATTCACGGGCACGTATGGGTTTAAACGCATAACCCTTTGCCATGTTTCAATCAGTGCGTCTTAAGTCCAAATGATATAATACCAATAATCCTTCAGTCATGAGAAACTCGCCACTGACGCCATTGTTTCATATGAACATCTCCCTCGCCCAGGTACTCGCGCTAAAAACCTGTTACTCAAGGCAATGGCGGCCGTGGGTACATTAGGATATCATCATAGCTTGCAAGGCCTGCTATGCAATCGAGAAAACAGCAAATGATTCTGAGTACATAAGCCGTTGTGATTTGTTATTAACAAGTTACAGATACAATATATTTATATATATATATATATAGAGATACATAGAGATAGGGATATATATATAGAGATAGATATATATATATATATATATATATATATACATATATATATTTATGTATATATATATATATATATATATTATATATATATATACATATATATATATATACACACACATATATATATAAATATATATATATATATATATATATATATATATATATATATATATATATATATATATATATCTATATATATATGTATATATATATATGTGTATATATATGTTATGTTTATGTTCATATATAAATATGCCAGTGCGTGTATATGTATGTCAGTGTGCGTGCTATATGAAGTAGGGGTTTTGAATAAATCCAGCAAATATTTGCCCATGCCGCGCCACCTGCAATGACAAGCAATTCAAGGGCGTCGCAGACGAGCTATTGAAAAAGCTTGTCGTTAGGTTGTGATTTTTGTATCCTTGCTCTAATCAACATTGCTTCAGGTTGGAAATTCCGTTCAGGCATGTGTCTACATTCTGGAATTTGTAATATCGAGAGGCAATGTCAATTCACAAGTATTTAACTGTCACTTTGGACTCGTTACCATATTGTAGGCCGTCTTCACCTGTGGTACATTCTAACCATCGAATGAATAATCGGCCTTTAATCCAAAGCATTAACGGGATATATCGTGGTGACATTAGCGACATCTAACATACCATTACTTAATTTTCATTAATCCCAAATAACTTTAGTGACCGAGACAATTGGTTTAGAGTTTGACATTAACGCGTGTGATGTCCTTCGTATGGCAGTGATGTGTGTGGCATTCGTCAGCTAAAGGCATTGTCTCCCACTCTTCTCTGAAAACATACATTCACACACTCCCCAACAATATCTGTTAACAATGAACAGCAGCAACTCATTTGACCATTTAGCCTGTGCTTCATAGTAATCGGGTTTTTATCCCCAATACCAATCCCCAATCGGCTTCCAAAAATGGAAAGATTAGGCTATCGCGTGGACCTTAACCTGTTGTAAATCATATGCCACCAGGCTAAATCTGTTAAGCAACCGGTGAGCAGTAAATAAGGGACATCAGATGTTACCGACGGAAGTCACACCATGTGCGTTTTGGTGATGGTTACTGCATAAGGAATGCCAATGGTTACGTTACAGTAAAGAAAGCTGGTCACCTTTTTATTTTACGGTTCACGTGTATGGGGGCAACCAGTTTGCATCGCTCAATGAAGCTATACTATCAAAACTGGTAAAGCTACTAACATAGCCTGCATCGTGTGGCTTTGTCTTAGGAATTTCAACCATAACATCCAAATTGGTTATTGATATTCCCTCTGTGTCAAATTAGCGGCTGGATGACGCCTAGCTATAAGACAGCTAATTACCTAGTTTGGGCATTGCTGATTTTCATCACTTTTGACAGCATTGGAGGAAAAACACATGTAGATATGTTTATACGGCAAGCTTATGGTACAGAGAATGAATTATTTTTTTGTGATAGCTCTTTGGAATATATCTTCGGCAACTTTTAACCTAATTTTGTAAGCTTGAAGCTGTATGATTTACAATAAGGTTGTAATGGCTGCAAACTTAATCAGGTTACGGCTGAATCAACCTACACTTCCTTTGTATCATCAATTGCGATTGGTCGTACCAGAAAAGAGCAGCAACTATGGATTGAAGCAATGTTGAGGCATATGATGAATGCCTCATAGAGACATAGAGATCTGTTTGTGGAATATATGTATATGATAAATATTTACCCAGGCGTTTTCTTTCATTGTGCTAATACGTCGGATTAACACGGATGTTGGATTAGACGGCCTGCATCTTTGAGAGGACTAGCCGCTTTGTGGTACATTGGATAGAACATCGGTTAATGAAATAGAACACACTAAGAAAATGATTTCAAATTGCGTACAATATTAATATTTTCCAACGTTCCGTGTTTCTGTCATTTCGTAACCCAACTGCACTGATTGCACAAATGCAGAGGGAACAGGAAAGGTCAGGCTTGATTCTTTGGTAGTTTAGGGAGCCTGGTGAAAGCTCTCAGTGGCTATTATGTATGTGACTTCGACACATCAATTATGCATTATAGTGATATAATGGGTTTTGGCGGCTTTATAGAGGTGCAGCATGGTACTGTAGCAACGTTAAAAACCAGCGGAGATTAGCTTTACAATGCCACGAAAACATCTGAGATTCATAGTGCATGCGTAAATATGAATATTGCAACATTTACCAACAATTAAGAGTATGAAAGGCGTGAGCGGATAAGAAGAAAAAAAAAAATAAGTGACTAATATCCTGGAGGCTTACTCATCGGCTAGCAAAGTTTTTCTGACACAGTCCTGGTATTCGTAATATCGAATGGCAACATCTACTCTCATTTCAATAACTATCACTATTGGCTCTTTGCCTAATGTCCAATATCTTCATTAGCTGTACTACTACCCTAGTAAGGACCGAATAGTGTTCTACTTGAGGAATATTAAAGTTAAGTCGTATTGTAATGAGATACAAGCAACCCATTTAACCGCTGGTTTATGTCGGAGCCAGAGAGAGTGAGTTGGTGAAATTGGTTTTACTTTTTTTGCTTGAAAATAGGACACTGCGTTGATTGGATTTATTATGATCTGTTCCGATTCTTTCATTGTCAGATATTCTGTATGCACAACGTTTCAATGTTCCCCATTATCGCTTACGATGACTTAACCGAGGCAATAATGTGGTTTGCAACTACCCGCACTGTCTCCCATAAATCTGCAGAAAACCGACCCTCATTCTAGAGAATATCCCCACTCCCCAAACATTGGTTAGTGATACAAAGCAGCGACTCATTTGACCATTAGGCTGGTCACAGATACTAATCGGGCTTTCTCATCTCCGATACCATTTCTTAAATCTACACACGCATATAACATTAGCCCCATCGGCTGCCAAAATTGGAAGGATTATGTGGATATGCTGCGTAATACCCAAGAGCCATTGTTATCGCGGGAAGCTGAAGTCGCTGTAAATCAAGTGTCATGAGGCAAAACTTTTAAACAACTAGTAAGCAGTAGATAATACACATCTTATAAAGCTCTACCATCGATGATAATTATATGTTACCGATAATATGATAGAATTACACTGGGAATAAGTTGGCAAAGTATGGCAAGGTTAGTGGTGGTATTGGATAAAATACCCCGACCCGTCGCTTCTCGATTCATGTAAAGCTTCTTGTATTATATTTCATGAGAAGAGTTTAAAGAGCGCCTCTGCATTGTGCTGCCTGTCCAATGGTTGCTACTTTTGCCTGCCACGTGATGGTGAATCCCGGCCAAATGCTCGCATATGAATGAAAAAGTGCTGACGATATTTGACGTCACAGTATACTTTTATACCGAGTATTGATTTATATTTCGATAATGTTTTCACTTTGAGCGGTATTTATGAATCAAAATTGAATTTGGCACCGATAGGTTACAAGGCAGTTATAGTATTTCACCTGCCTACCGCTACTCTATTCACGCACACTACGCATACAATATTATAGAAGAATTCAAAGAGCGACTTGGTGCAATGTTACTTGTTTGGAAATTACTTATTCTGCCTGTCATGTAATGGTAAAGCTGTTCGAATTGAGCCTATAAATGAGTTTTTAACGATATTTGACGTTATTGTACGTATTGATTATTTTTCATCACGTTTTAACTGTAAGCGGTCCTTAAGTAGGTGCAAGAATTAAAATGACGTTGCAATCATCAAACGAAGAGGGACACAGCGAAATGCTTTGTTTGTGTACGCTACTTTAACGAACATGCCAACAAAGCGGTTACCGTGCCTAAAATGCAGAAGGCATAGTTTAAGTTAGAATGTTAGTTTTATGATGTACATCCTTCATTTACGGGCCACGTGTAAAGACTGAAGCCAATTTGCAACCCTCAATAAATCAATGCAATATAAGCTGGTGGTTTCCCTCACAAATACTGCTTCTTTTGGTTTTAATAGGAATTTCAAACATCCCGCCCAAACTGGTTGCTTATATTGCTCATGCGGTGGAGTAGCAGCTGGCTTCGATGAATATGGGACTGTAATTTATAAAACCTATCTAGAAGATGTAACCTGCCCAAACACCCAGCTATAAGACCGTTATATATATATATTTATATATATATATACATGTAGATATATATATGTTTATGTATATATATATATATATTTCTATTTATATAAATATATATAAATAAATATATATCTAAAAGATATATATGTATGAATATATATCTATGCATATATATATGTATGCGTGTAAATATATACAGACATAAACGTATAAATTTATATATATATATATATATAGATATATTTGTATATATTAAAGATATATATATATATATATACATATATATATATAGATATATGTATGAAAGATAACCATGTTATATACATATATACATATATATATATTCATACATATAAACATATTATATATATATATATATATATATATTGTCATATATATACATATATATATACATACATATATATATATATATATATATTTATATATAGGGATGTATCTATATACATATAGATATATGGAGCTCGAGCGCGCTCTCTCTCTATATATATAGAGATAGATATATATATATATATAGATATATATATATATATATATATATATATATATATATATATATATATATATATATATATATATATATATATATATATATATATATATATATATATATATATATATATATATATATATATATATATATATGTATGTGTGTGTATATTGTTGCGTTCTGGACAGTTTATTCTGCAAAAATAGAGGCACAAACCACAACCATTTGTTGAGGAACGATACTAGATATAGTTAATATTGCAATTTATTTTTATTGTTTTGCAGTATTTAGCTGATGGTGCATGATATCTTGCCTGGCACAAATAAATGTCATAGAAAAATCTTCTAAAAGACTTCTTTGCATCTTGATCTTTTAATATTGTATGGAAAAGTAAATGATACCTCACAAGACGCGGGTTCGCTGGGATTCTTTGTGGCACGAAGCTAAAAGTTAAAATGACCTTGTCTAACATGTAGAAAATGCCACTAACCTTCACTGTCGCACAAATATAACACCGAATCACGAAGAAAACAACGAAAACTTGAAGAAAAAGCGACAGGAATTATCAGCTATTAGGGCTGCCTGGGATATCGTCCTCCACGCATGTATTTCGGAAGAAAATATCACCGGTAAACTTGGAAAGTTATCGAAAATATATTTTTCCGCATATGATAGGAATGTGAAACATTATCTTACACAGACCTAATAATAAATTTCGACACTGATTGCCAGAACCTGCATATTTCATGAAAACATGTAAGCATGTACCGAATCAACCACAAAATTGGTTGTTTTACTGTTGGACCGAAAAGGTGATAAAACCTGACGTTGGTCTATTGAGCTAATCCGGCTGGCATCAATATCTCATGTGCCAGGTGAAAGGTTGGCTTCAGAATACTGCTATAATTTCCTAAACCTATTAGCAAGAGAGCACCTGCCCATACACAAACATTATCTAATAAATAGGCTGCTAGCTTAATCGTCTCTGCCGGTACAATTTAAACGAAATAGTCTTTCGTCCGTTTTTATAAAACGAAAACTAATATTCGTTTTCTTAAAATTATTATTTAGCTTTATCGTTGTTTTGTTACGTTGCGTGCGTTCAATTTTGTCCTTACACATTTGTCCTTACAGTTTTAGATGGTTGCGAATGGTTCTTCTCGTGACATATTTCTGTGCATGGCTGAAGAACCCAGCAGTGCTTACCAAACACAACACGGGATGACAACAATTTAATCTCGCTACAAGGGAACAAGGCTGAAGGTTTGATAATTGTCTAATAAACAGATGAAATATCTTCTTTGGCTTGATTCATTCATAATGTTTTGAGAGCGGGTGATAATGCCAACTCTTATTGGCTGTCTTTGCGATGTTGCTCTAATAATGAAACATATTCTAAGCTATTAAAGTGCATTTCTAACTCGTTCTCCAATTCTTGCCGGCGTTTTAATTTATGTGAGTACACTATGGTACAATGGAGGTAGTCATCGATAATACCAAGATTACAATGTCTTTTTAGTGTGGAATAACTGTAATTGACTGTGTATATCATTTCATGACGGAATTAGCAATTATTTTACTGTAATTTAGTTCTGATGCAGTAGATTAATTGCATTGCTCAGGAAAGGAGTATTGCTCCGAACATAGTGACAGTATTATAGAGCCTGTATGTGGACACGAGAAATCCATTAGTACAAAAGTAGCTCCACAATTCCAATATTTACTGTCAAGTTGCATGTAAATGTACGTTTAGCAGATGCAGCATTACCAATGTTTCAATACTACAACATATTTGACCAGCTATCAGGATGAAGCTGGTGTCATGGAAGTAACTAATGTTAAAGTGCAATTAGGAAAAATCCAGATTTTGAGCGGTGTTAATTACAAAATGTCGGTGCTACTCTTCGCACTCAATATCAACTTTAAACCATAAATGCAGACGCCCTATTAATGGACCACGCATATTTATACAAGCATTATCACTTGAATGCAGATGAAGCGAACATTGTGTATCGGTGCATTACACTTACAGGAGTGCTGCATAATCAATACAGCCACATCAAGGACAAGGCTATAACTAACGGCTCTTACCGACCACTATGTGGACGATTAATTCTCCATGCACTTTGTATATCGCAAGTAATGTGTAGATCAGAAGTGTATTCGGTATATACACGTACACTGTACATACATACATAATGGCAATTTGTACGCTTCTTTGAGCTCTAGCTTATCGGTTATTCTGCTCATATTATAGTTGTTCTGAGACACTGTAAGCCGCTGCTACCGCCTTTTGCCGTTGGCATTCTATTCAATTGTAAAGTAAATAAGCACAAAAACTATGCTGATGCATGTATTTGTTACAGGTATAACAATTAGCGGGAGTTATGGATTTCAGTAAATGCTAGTATTTAGTAATGGCCCTATGTGAGGTCTATCTTACGAAATATATAAATAGCGTAGACTATTACCCACTAATCATCTTTTATTCTACATTAACCTTATAGAGATAAAGATAATACATTAGTTGTCCTGCATCTTTATGGTGAATTTGATTAACATCAAATTGGTTAACATAAACGCGCTAACTAGCATGATTGTTTGAGATTGCGAACACATTGAACATTTCCTAACATTCCTCATCTATGTAACTCTTCAACGTAACTGCATTGAGTGCACAAACGCAGAGCCCATGATGAAGAAGCAAGAGTGGCCGTGGTCAATTCATTTTGACAGGCCAGGGAGCCAGATGAAAGCTATCAGATGTTATTATGTATATGACATCGACACATACAATATGCATGATATTGTTCTAATGAGATGAGGTGCTATATAGGACGTACGACAGTATGTGCAGCATAGTACCTATCCCTCGACTGCTTGTTGCTGTTGTAGTAACATTAAATGTCACCAGAGACAGGCTCTTTATTTCAATGTGAACATCTCGGATTTACATAGCAGTTAAAACGATTGGCAATTGATACAAATGGCAATGTGGTATAAATGCAGACGTCTGCATATATTACATAATTAGGAATGATTTATCGACAGTAGATCCGATTCTATATATCTGGAAGTACACACCTCCCCCTAGCAGACACTGAAAAGCATGACGAGAAATTGGCACTAATACATACTACCATTAATTGCATTTGTATATCGCCATTGGTATTTCGCATAAATGTCTGGGTTAGATTGTGCTCGCCAATATTGTCATCAGAGTCAAGGTTGGTTAGTGAGGTGCCGACAAAATTTAGATTTCCTAAAATATTTTAAATATAACCTTAGGTTACAAATAACGATTGGACACGAACATGATTATGCCGTTGCATAAGTTATTTAGTATAAAATGAGCAATAACATGCACGTGGGAACACAATGTTGCAAAGAAAGTAATTTCAAGATCTTTAACAATATAAGAATATCTCAATTTATTACGAAACGAATGCTAACAAATTAATCAATGATGTAGTGCTGTGATAAACGTGGAATAAAAACACCAATCCAAAACTAAATGCAGTTGCAAATTGCCAGCTATGTAAGTATTTGTCAGGTAAAACCCCCAGGAAATGCTCCCTAAGAAACTCATTACGGTGAATGTTACACCTATTGGCATTTGATATTGCCATCCGATTTGTTTGCTTGTACATTTGATTGATTTGATGCAGTAGTGTTTGGGAACACACCTAATGGAATCAAGTTATATATATATATATATATATATATATATATATATATATATATATATATATATATATATATATATATATATATATATATATATTCATACATATATAGATATTAGATATATATATATATATATATTAGATATATATATATATATGTATATATTGCACAATCAATACAATGTGCACAGTCGCGATGTTATGAAGCCACATAATAAAGAATAATTGAAAAAGAATGTTGCTACAGTGCACTGTAATTTACACGGGATGGCGGTGATGTTTTCCAGGGTAATGAGCCCGCCCGAAAAGAAGATTCTGGTATTGATGTCGATTCGGGAGCACAATTATATATTTAGGAGGAGCGTGAGGCCATTTCGCACATGTTTGCTAGTGCATAAAGTTTGGGGGTTTTTCGGCACAGTTTGTATAAGTATCCCGAAAAGAAGACATTAGGCGACAATGGATGTAGTTTGTGACAATGAAATCTGATGAGAGGTACATCTGCGTTTCCTGCTAAAACTCAAAACTTGCACCTTACAAGATGATGTTGCATGACAAATACCAACATTGCATCATGTTTTAATGTGCGACTATGTTTGTGGTATGTGATGACTAGCTAAGTGCTAACGATAACAATAGGTTGAGACCACACTGATATTTATTCGTGTAGTGGATATTGCATGTTCCGTTCTCTAGGAGGTATCAATAGTATAACATTTCAAAATTATACTCATTAAGGCATCCAGTTGGGTTCTGGTGTAATAATTGTAAGAGGTATGTCTGGCAATTGGGCGAATTCTTGTACCTTCTGCCACATTTGTGAATTTAGTGACAACACGTCAGCTCACTGACTTGAAGACCTTTGGTGATGTATTATATCTACCGTATTGCTTGTGTGAACCGATGTATATGTATGACAATTTTTGCTTTCAAATAACTGTTTGCTATTGGTGTATTTTAATGAAACACACGCTGCACATATTGGATGGGCCAAAAAATACAATGATGAGCACACGGACACAATAGCCTTCAATAAACAGGTGTTGTACACCTCGACATATTTCAAACTGATGTTAATTGACGAGTATTGTTCTGTGGCAAGCAATGCAGCTACAATTAGGTTGTGTATGAATTGGAGATTTGATTTGTTATCAACTATGGGCATTTCTGACCATTTAGTAGCATGTGGAGCTCATTCGGTTCTAGGGAAATAGAAGCAGGTCGGCCGCACACCAGCCCCAGGCCACGACAACGGCTCTGTATCAGGGTATCTGCTTAAATCCAAAGTTCCCGAACATTCCAATACCTGTCTAAGCATAAATTAGGCGTCAATGGCGTAATTTAATATGATTTTCGCAAATTAACTGAAACACTACTAGTTCGTGTTACCAAAGTGTTCCAGCGTAGTCTGTCATAATATTTTACATCACGGCTGGTCTCGCTTGAGTCTGACGCACGTATTGATGTTATTTGTTTTTCTGCGGTGTTTTCTACATTACTTTTAAGGCATGACCATTCAGCTCATCATAAATTTCAATCTTGTTACTCAATGATTACTCACAACTCAAGCCGCTTGGCATGAAGCCGTGTCTTTGTGTTGTCTTTCAGATTGGACGT
>CM067353.1:78792935-78820435 GCA_034190875.2 Urechis unicinctus | reverse complement strand
ATCAATCCAGCACGTGTCCAGCGTACATTTATTCTGCGGGTTAAATGAATGCCCTTGTACATTCTGCTTCTTATATCAAGATGAATGACCTAATCAATTTTCGCTCAGATGTCTCACGATAAATCACACTGACGTCATGCATTTCAATCGGTGCTGTTGCCCCTGGATGCAATTCGAATCGCCGTCTCAGTAACCGGCAGTACTCAAATGTAATTACTATTTTTGTGTGTAATCCCACCAATCACTTTCTGTACCAACCCTTTACTTGAGATTGGATGCACATGCAGTTTCATTTTGTGAATAGATGGTTCTATGCTAACCGATATTGTAGGTGTTAAGATGGTATTTATGACAGCCACTAATATTCGACTCATTATCTATCATGCCTGCTATCGGCTGATATACAATGAAATCAAATATACATCAAGTTACGAAAAACTGTTAGTAAAAACAACGATTGCACTTACCTTTATTCTATACGTTGATGTATGCGATATTTATAGTGCCTTTGTGCAATGTTAATCAGGGTGCAAGAACTGGTGAAAACTAACTTAGACCGGCATTTCATCTTCCAGCAACACTTCGCGATTGCGGGAAAACCTAAGCCTTTTCATATTAATCAGCATATATCCTGTTATCCTTCCATTTTATGGGCAAAATAAGTTGCATAAAAATATATATAGATAAGTCTTACAATGACAGCCTGGTTAAAGGCAAAATAAGCACAAATAATGAATAATGGTGCGATGGTGAAAAGTTGGGTGAGCTTTACATAAATCCACACTTTGTCAATGATGCTGTTGCTGATTTACCTTCAATATCGCCAACGATCATAACTCTGAGAAAAATATTAAACATAAATTACCGAATTCCGATACAATCTGAGATACAAGTTTACTATCAATGGGTGGATCGCTCAGTACGATATGAAAACGAACCGCCTGTATGGTTAATAAATAGTGCTTTATGCTACCTAAATTCAAACATTCAGTTAGTAGGCTCCCGAACGAGTTTACTTTTTATATAGTGGAGAATACCTTTGCATGTGTTGTGATTGATGGTGTACGTCGGGGGCGAACTGTTGACTTGCATATCTGCGTAATATGTAATATAGGACACATTTATGGGGCGAAGTCAACAAAATGACGGTATTAACCTAATTAACGCTGATGTCACCTTCCCATGCTCGACTGTGTGCTATTGTAAATGGCAGCCCCTTGAAATGATCCAAGCGTAACGCTCAAGATGTTGCCCCAGTGTTCATAGAACGGCAAAGCGCATGATCACAGATAATGTTATCATGAATATGAATGTGTTGCAAGTCACTGTTGAGCCATGTTTACAATATGGCTGCAATGGAACATTGGCATACATATCATGCGCCTATTCATTGGGAGATTTATGCTTTGCATTTTATGTTAGCAGATTACAGCTTTAATGTGGCAAGGAAGGTAGTCCAAATTCTCTAGTGTTTGCTGATAACTAATGCATGATTCAGCTTTATATCCACATAGAACAAAATGATCCAATATCCGATATCTTGCCGTATGCAACACAACTGCATTCGTTTTTCTCTGCGTGTATGTAAGTAGGGTTTGAGGATTTGCATCTAAGAATATAAAATAAATTATGCATCTAAAAAAAAAGGTTGAGAATGGTACCATAAGATACGCAGTACGCATAATCCAAACAAAGTACCTAAGCTAACCGTCAGCCATGAGCCGAGCAATTCTTCATTACAATCTTTATTGAGCGCGCATAATCATTCTTCATTGGACAAAAAGTCTGCCAGTGAATGTGTTCTCGGCTTTGCATAAACAACTGCTTACCCTGTTGGTGTCCGCAGCATGTTCAGCAGCAGGATGGAATGTGTATTGCCGCGTGTGGGACACATAACGATGTGCTTCGAATGCTAGCATCCCAAACCAAAGCAGGTTAGGCGAAAGGATGGGTAGCTACATGTCGTACATTGATCCTGCCTATTCGATGTTATAAAATTGTGTTAACAGATTCTAAAACATGCCTATTAAGGGATTTAAGTCAAAGACATTAATGTTAGTTTGTAAGTATTGAAGGATCAAATAAATCGATTCCTGCTCCAAGCTGGCGGTTGGTCGTTACATCACCATCTTGGTCGTAACAACCTCGGATAAGATTCATATGCCACTATTGAACTAATAGCATACTCCTTATATCGATATCGTGTGTGTCTGTACTTGTGCTTGGTTTACGGGACAACCAATTTCATGGGTGACGTATTTATTTTGTTTACGATTCATAGCAATGCGAGAAACAACAGTTCACCGCTAATATCGCCCCTGAGTTCGGTTATCAACAATTTTGAAATGTCTTATAGCGAATGTGTAACTGCGCTCCGCATTTGACCCAACATAACACACCCTATGCAGCCTCTGAGGAAGGCGCATCTACAGATAACATCCAGGAAAAGTACACAGTTTATTGCGTTGTTGCATAGGCTACACATATCATTAAGGACGCAGCTTGCATTTACTCATTCAATAAAATATGAAGTGCAATTGCCATGTGGTACGACTTACACTATTTGACCAAGTTCATTATGAAATATTAGCGACTAATAGTTAGCGACTAATTTTCCATGTGAAAAACGGAGAGTGTACAGATCTCACCCTCTAATTGAATTGAAATATCGCACAACAGTTGATTAATTCCTGTTATTACTTTTATACAACGATACTTCGCTCAACGCAGCTATTGTTTGCATTGTAGTAGCTCTTGTCATTGGAGTACGGAAATATGCGATCTTGCTCCAGACGACAGTAATTGATAAAACCCCTTTTCTATTCTGATCATCAGTCGCAGTAAATAGTGAACAGGTTATGCATTGACATCGAAAGTGGTATCCTTATGTGATGGAAACGAAACCTTTAAAATCGATACTTTCTGTAGCTTTTGTCAACAGCTATCAAACGATCTTCGAAGTATTCATTATTGATGAATCTGTCAGTTTGTAACTCATCGAACCGTTGAATAAAAGTCAGTGCTTAGCTGATTCTTAAGTCGACCATAAATTTGTTCCAGTTTTTCGTCCAAATATGATTGAACTTACCCGCGGTCAGCCTTGTTTAACATGTTTTATCCCTTGATTTGATTTGTGACCAGGTCGCCAACATTCTGCTTTGCACCCGCATGAGCGCAGCGCCAGAAATTAACCCGCCCAAATGGAGTGCTGGTCGTGACGTAGTTTCTTGAATACAAAACTCAGATGGGGAGAAGTGCGGAGCCATTTGGCATGTGTTTTCTAGTGAAGAAAGTTTTGCGATAATTCCGACCAAATTGGAAACAGTTCTCGCACGTTTCCAAGAGAGAGAACTGTTAGGCGTCAGTTGGTGCAGTTATTGACGATAAAATCATAAACAAAAGCCGCGCAGCCAAGGTTTACTGTGTACCCATATAACGTCCTCGTCTGCTTGCTGGGCATCATATATTTATAAAGCACAGTTTATGTTAACATAAAGAGCTACAAAGGCCCATACTACTACAATAGCCACCAACCAATGAATAAAAACCACTCTGGCGAGGCATGTTCGAGGTATTCGTCGTCTAAGGAAGACTTCATCATCAATCAATTGCGTTGTTTCTCCTGGTAAGAGCCATAAATGTAAATGCAATAGAATTGCTTCGTTGCATAACATTTAAAAAAACAACGAATCAGTTTCAGAGAGACATGATCCAACTGTATCGAAATCGTCAGCAATAACTAAATCGATAATACACCAGTAACACCCCATAAGGACCTATATATATATGGTGGGAGTGCTATTTTATCAAGATGAGCCAAATTATACCTACTGTGTACAGAACACTAAGTAAATTAACTTTATCATGTATATATATATATATATATATATATATATATATATATATATATATATAGAGATATATATAGATATATATATATATATATATATATATATATATAGATATATATATATATATATATATATATATATATATATATATATATATATATATATATATATATATATACAAATATATATATATATGTATAAATATATATATATATATAATATATACATATATATATATATATATGTCTCTCTATCTATATATATATACGAATATATATATAAATCTATAGATATATATATTTATAAATATATATATATATATTTTATGCACGAATATATATATAGATTAATATATCATAGTTGTGTGTATATATATATATGCACATATATATGTTTATATATAATATATATATATAGTTATTTAAAACACACACATATATGAACATATATACGGGTAAATATACATATATATATATGTAAATAAACACACACACACACACACATATATATATATATATATATATATATATATATATATATATATATAACTATATATATATATATATATATATATATATATATATATATATATATATATATATATATATATATATATATATATAATATATATATATAAGCCGATTCCAATTCGATCATCGCACATTTAATGACGAAGGGAAGGGGATAGGTCATGAAATTCCGACATAAGGATAATAATATTAAGGGAGAACGATAGATAGTGAGAGAGAGGGAAAGAAAGGCATATATAGAGAGAAGGAGAAAGTGGAAAAGAGAGAAAAAGAGGGAGAGGTAGAAGAAGCGATTGAGAGAGAGTGCGAGAGAGCGCGAAATGATGCAGTTCGTGATTGCTTGGTAAGTTTTGCAGTTTTTACACCAATAAAACAGGTAACGTTATTGCTAGTTGTTGTGACATATAAGGTTTGTGCTTGGTCATACCCGTTGCTGTATATCATAATGCTATGTTTAAGGCCAATAATAACCAGTTCTGTGGCATGCCGATTAACAGCAAGTGAAACTCCATTCTACGCATCAAGTTTTACATAATTTTTTCATACATTGTATAAGAGCCTAGCGATGAGCCTAAAGCCTATTGTACCGCTCAATACTTCAGTATAGTTGATTTATAAATCACTTTATCATTATATACATAGATGTGACGAAATTAATTCTTTTTACAATTGCGACACGGCTGTCACCTAAGATTGCTAGCTCGACCTATCGATATAACAGCAGCTTAGCATGGAAAATGAGTGGTTTTGTGACCACAAATTCGTTTGCATTAGTTCTAGATGCATTCGTGCTGAATAGAAAAGCAATGATCGCAACGGCAAGTCGGAGTACACTTTGATAAGGGCTAATTCTGCCTTCAGTGCAAATTTTTCTCTTCCTTACAACGGTCCCGGCTGTCATTATTTAGATACTTGTATTTCATTGTTTATACATTTATATTTATCTGCGGATATGCACGATGCCTAGCTTTGTATCTCACCCATTTGAAGTTATCATCCTCTTTGATACAATGCAAATTGTGTTAAGTAAAAACTGTTTGTTTGTTGAGGTGTTCAAAATAGAGCAGTTGCCTTTTTTTTATTTGGTCTCGGCTTTCCTAATTGATTTAGTTAATGTGCGTTCATAGTAGAATACACTTCTTACAACCCATCACTTATTTACCAGGTTCAAACCCTAAGTTTATTTGTAAACGCGCTACCATGATTAACGCATTCCGATTTAACCGCACGAGAGTCAAGCCAAAACGAAATTAACCGCGGTCAATAGGTTCTGGTCGTGACGTTTTGAATACAAATATATGCTGAGGAGCATCGGGTTCGACAAATCAGACAAAACAATAAACAGATATCATAAGTTCCCAGGGAATAAGACTGTCAGACGTAAGTAGGTGCAGCTTTTGACAATGCAACCAGTAAACTTAAGTGGAAATTAAATCACTGCTCAATCACCATATGAGTATGCTTGCATATGCAAGTAAACGATCGTCCACAAGAGTGGCCTCATGAGCAATGTCAAATTATTCCATTCATACAATTGGAACAGACCAATACATAACTTGATAAAGTCTTTTACAAACGGGATTAAATAAATTCGCCGCCATATATAATTAACGACATCAAAATGTATAATCGTTCATTACAGACCAATGACACGGCCATTTTACATTGGCAGCCCAGCTTAGCACCAAAATTTACCGCGGCATATATCTCAACCATGGCGATTCACATATGGATATAAGCACGTTTGTTGAGCCATGCTGGTTGGTATAGGTCGTTTATGAAAGTCATCATCATCTAATGACAGCCGTATGCTCCTGTGAAGCGCGAAATAAATAACATAGAACAATGATACAAATTCAAACAAATCTGCATCTTTCGGACCGCGGCGTATTTGATTGCTTGACAAAAGCAATAATGTATGTATTTTTTTAAGGTAGGCATTATCGCCTCCGTAATGTGGCCATTCAGTCGTTAGGCTACCAAACGAGGACACGTTCAATATCGTGGAGAAAAGCTTACCATTTGCAAACCTAAATAAACAAGTAATTAAAGTTATGCCACGCTATGTGAATGCTCATGCTCAATACGGTTGAGAAAATCTTAGTATGTATGTTTGAATAATGATGGATCATACTAGCATATTTTTCAACGCACATGCACATAAATAATCTGTGATGGATGATCAGTGAGTTTGGGACTTATAGTGAATGTGGAGGGATGCATCTTGACTCGCATATGCTATGTTGGTTTAACTGTAACCAACGCATGATGCTGCTTTACCTGCTGCAACAATTAATGGTGTCTTGCAACAACCTACACAACTGCATATACTCGTGTGTAGGGTGTCATTGCCGCTTACCTGTATGCTTTGCTAACCAAAGGGCTTATCATCAATACAATATTAGTAGTATAGAAAGTAGAGGTTCTGGGACTCAGCCCCTCATCTATATTATTCTTTCCGAAACAGCTTATACCGGATATTTGCTCAACCTAAGTCGGAACCGACCCCTATACGGGTCCGACTACGCCATGCTAGTTTGTAGGTAAACCAGTGTGTTCATAGGCCAAGGTGTCTACACCATTCGCGGCTATCCACCTCTTTGAATCAAATGCAGCGAGCGACATAATTGCTGGTATCAAAGTCTGGCGCGGGAACTATGGCTGCTTTGCGTGGCGTGGGGACTGGGGCTGCATTGCGTGGCTAGGGGAACGGAGGTGACTCCCTAGCCTTTAATCTAGTAAATATCTGATTGTATACGCGGTCAAAGTCATTACGCTTTTCAAGTGCTAGGAGTGCAACCTTAGAGCGTGAGTAGGGTGGATTAAAACCTTGAATTGTAACATGATCGTTTTGGGCTTTAAGTGCTCGCATATTGTGAGTCATGTTTAATATATGTATCCATATCTATAGGTAAAAAACAATTGTTGACTACTACAACGACTAGAAAGAAAGCGGACTTTGACCTTGTTGAATTTTTAGCACTAGCGCTGCTAGTGCTTAAGCAGTGCTCAGTGTCGCCCGCTGGTTAGGTTATTTTTCATACCCTTCTGACAAACCGTACAAAGACGATTAACGACACCATTTTATCTGATATCTGTGTAATCCATAAAACTCTTACGTACAGGGTCTGTTACAAGGGTCTTTCATACAGACCAATATCCACGGGCACTAACTATTTTTTTACGGGGGGTGGTCTATCAGGCACGCCGTTCGGGGCAAGTGCAGAGGGGCTGCCTATATCATCAGGCGGGGTGTCAAAGCTTCCTACATTTGAAATTACAGCATCCATGTTGAACTCAGTGTTGCTGCCGATTTGCTGTTGCTCACTTGCGATGGTAATGAGATTGTTGTACTCAACTACTTTTCCAGCGACGAGGCTCATGTCTGATGGAGCCATGTGAAGGTCCGTTACAAACACAGAATCAACCTTTGAGTAAGCATTCTGGGGCATGTTTTTATACCTGCTGATGGATGAGGGAATGTCAACTGGTGAGTTGATAGTATCCTCAATATTAGCCTGAAACTGCCTTCGGGTGTCAAAGGATGTGACTGTACCTAGCATCCCTGAGCGGGTCTGTGCCTGGCACCAAGAATAGCCCAAACATAGGTAAGAATACTGTCGTTTATCCGTGTGATACCTAGGTCTGTGAATCCCTCAGATCTTGCCAGTTTGTAAGTAATCCTGGCGGTGCTTGCTGCCGCTTGTTCTTGCTTTATATAACCAATATATGTAGCTTGCCACCCTGAAAAACAATCTGTTGATTTGTCAAATGTGTGCCTGACGGATTCGCTGTGATTGGCCGTACTACGTGTGTCTCGGGATCGGTTAAGTAGACCCGCCCGTGACTCTGGTTTCCACCTTTTATCCTCCAATCGGTATTCGCGGCAACACCAAACTCGTGGCAAAGTTCATGGTAGATTCTCTAGTCAAAGGTATTATCTGTGGTTGTGCTACCCTCATTTCGTTTAGAAGTCTTCTTATGGTGTAGTACACGTGAAACCTATAAATATCCCTTATTATGGGACTCCAGAGTTAAGGTGGCCCAACGCAGGTACACCGCAGCCGGAGGTTGCGCATCATACTATGTGGTTGGCTCTCCAGCCAACTACAAGTTTATCGTCGTTATGTTTGGCACCAAGTAGTGTTCAAACAGGTTGCACCTTGAACGCCTCTGAACTATCGTCTGCTTGCACCTGGATGATGAGATGTGTCAGCTGCTCAGCTGCTATATGGGGTGGGTAGAGCGGGCCCGGTTTGTATGCTCCATTTCTATTGAATCGAAAGGCTTGTTTATCCAGAGTGCTATGTATCAAACTCTGACAAATGTTCAAAGCGGCGAGGTTGTGTCACCGCAAATGATATTGACAACAGTGCAGGTGATCCATGTGTTGGCCTAAGATCAATCACCTATACTGTGGACAGGTACGATATTGAATCACCGGATGTGGTCGCATCTTTATATCGGTTAAGACAGAGGATTCCGTTTTAAAACTTGGCCTCTGAGCTTTAAAAGTATGGAGGAGGCATTTACAAATTAAGGCTGCGTTTTGGAACTTGATACTAAAGATGTACATGCTATTCTCGGAATTCTTGATGGAGGTAAATTAGAATGTGACGGCAGTGTGTTAAATATCTTGGGTATTGGTGAAGGTCTGGACGAAAAAGGCTTACTTACGGTGTTTACAGAGATAACCGGCCTGTCAACTTTAGCGTCTTTAACCCACTTTATGTAAACCTCGATCAAGTCAGTACAACGCACAGCATTCTTGATGGTGCGCCCACCACGCTTCTTAAAGTTGTGGGCTTGTCGGGTCACCTCGTTTCTTGTTACCGATAATATGTTAGCTATGCACAGACATGACTTGGTAACGCACTAAGAGGTATTGAGGCAGTTATAGGATAAGGCCCCGGACCTTTCGCTGCCGGATTGAAGTAGGTCCATGTCTGTCACAGAGCGACTTCAAGTAGTGCTTCCTGTCGATTACAACTTCTGCCCGTCACCTTATGGTATCAAAATGTTTGATTACGATTGCGCAAGTCCGAGTTGCTGACGATATTTGACGTCACTGTACGCTTTTACACCAAGGATTAATTTTATTTGGATTATGTTTTGTCATATTTGTACTGTGAGCAGTGCTTATAAAGGTACATTAATTGAAACGACGTTGTAATTACATATCAGACACACCCTTTGATGTGCATGCTTATAATTAATAAATTTTGAGTATGTAAAAGTAGAGGTAACTGTACGTGAAATGTCACAGTTAAGGTTAAAAAGTGTTAATGAGGATGTTGATATTAGAACATCCTTTATTTCAGAGTTATGCGTAGAGCGTGCGACCACATTGCATCCATCAACGACTCAATACAATTTAAGCGGGTGAAGCAACTTGCATAACCATATTCTTTGATTTATTTATTAGGAATTTTAAAAATGACCCCCCAAAGTGGGGCATTTACAAAGGTTTGGTTTTTAAACTCATTCGGCATAAATGCGTGCGACTTTGTGATTTACAACAATGATTTAATGCATGCAAAATTTATCAGGTTGTATGCATATATCTATATATATGTATAAGTGTACATGTGCATGCATATATACATGCACATGTGTATGCATCTATAAATATATATATATATATATATATATATATATATATATATATATATATATATATATATATATATATATATATATATATATGCATATATACATGCATATATACATATATACATATATGTGCCACTTCACGACTACTGTGTAAAGCGTTTATCTTGTAGCAATAATTTGTCTCATTTTTTCCATCACACGTTGTAGTGTGAGGTACCAAACTTGGAACTTTGTGTGTTGATAGATGTTACAATTATCCTTTCATTATTGAACCTATAGTGTACATGGTATAAAGGTTTTTGAGCTCACCCCTTCCCATCTAGCTCTACATTATTGCCTCCGTTAGGTCCGCGCTCTACCGGGACACATAATTGTGAGAACGATCTGATCTCATTTATATACGTATTTTTCCAAGGCAGCATATCCCCGCTGTGGATCGATCTCTACCGGACGAAAAGATCTTCACTTGCCTATCTTTCATTATGATACAGGATCCGTCGCAAGGTGTGTTGAATCAAGGTCCTAAACCAGGTAGGATCATCAGACTTACCCATCTCCTGATTTATCAAATCATTAAAATGTTGATTTTTGCAAGTGCAGCTAAAACATCCAGATGAGTGATTAATTTAGTTACAACGTCAAATTCATTTACCCTTATTCATATATTCATGTGATTTCATGCTTGGAAAACGATCCGAATGTTTCACTGCACATGCTAAAAAACTCGAGCATAATATAGCTTGTAAAAAGGTCAGTTATTTAGCTCAAGAGAACCGTGATGCATCGCGATAACAAACCCTTAATAATGATACAATTGTGTGAGTGGTTTCTCCAATGTTGATGAAAGTCGCAGTTGGGCTCGACAGTCTGTCCAACATTCTTGCGACATCGAGGAACATAATAATGGTTTTATATAAGTCTTTCGTGGAATATGTACATATACTAGACTACAACCTTCTGTTCTTCCTTCATCGCACATTTACCTCATGTCAATACCGATTTCGCGTTGGGCGGCCAAGATCTTTAAAGAAAACTAACCGCTTGATAGTGAGAGCATTGTATTAGAAACAGGATAAAAAATAGAATAGGCCAGCAAAATGACTTTTCATTGCGAACAACGTAGCCAATTTCCTTACATTCAGTATTCCTGTAAGTTTGTGGCATAGCTGCATTGCCATGCAGCAGATACAGGTTAGACGGCAGTCTATTCTTCATGGTAGATTAGGGAGTCGGTTGAAAGCTATTCGAGACATTATGCATTTGATATCGACGTATAATAATGCATTATATCGTTCTGATATATAAGAGGGGGGGGGGGGGGGTGCTGGTAAATGGCGTACGACGATATCTGCAGCTTTGTGCATACCCCTAGACCTTTGTTATTAATATATGCAACATATGCAAATTGAGACATCAGAAACCAATTTGTTTTACAGGATTTATGTATCCAACCCGCCTTGTGCTCATCGAACGATGTTTGTTGGGAAGTGAAATACACAGCCGCTTTCCGACTGAAATGTCACTGTCCAGGTCAAGTGGCAGCTTTGTAACGTAAAACAAAAGACACGCATACATGGAGATGACCAAAGGAACGCAATCCGGGTGTATATATAAATGTAGCCACTGTCAACCCAACCGACATTGAGTATAGCCGGACAAAGGTTTAGTAACGTAGTGGATAAGTAAAGATATTTTCAAGGTGTCTACTGGTCTACTGCGCTACCCAACAACCAGCAAATGTCTCTGAGACTGAGAACCACATGAACCGTTATGCTTACATTAGTATTCTAGATATATCCGCTGGCACACACCCACACACATACACACACACACACACACACACACACACACACACACACACACACACACACACACACACACACACACACACACACACACACACACACACACACACACACACACACACACACACACACACACACACATATATATATATATGTATATACACACACACACACACACACACACACATACATATATATATATATAGATATATATATATATGTTATATATATATATATATATATATATATATAGATATATTTTATATATATGTGTGTTAAATGATTATATATATAGATATATATATTTATATATATTCATATATATATAAATATATATAAAAGATATATATATATGTATATATATACATATATACAGTAGAGAGAGATATATATATAGATATATATAAATATATATATAGATGAGTATCTCTATATATAGAGATCTATAGATCTCTCTGGGTATATATATATCTGTCTCTATCTCTCTCTTTATAGAGCTATATGTGTTCCCCTGCTTATATATAGCTATCTATATTGATCTCTCTTCCTCTCTATATATAAAAAATATAGATCTCTCTCTATAGAGATATGTCTCTCTCATATATACATTCTCCCTATATATCTCTCTCTATATCTCTCTCTCTCTGTGTCTCTATATATTTATATATATATATGTTTTTATATAGATATATATATCTATATATATTGATATATATTCATATAAATATTCATATAGATATAAACATATATATATATGTATATATATATATATATATATATATCTATATATATATATATATATATATATATATATATATATATATATATATATATATATATATATATATATATATATATATATATATATACGCTAGTATATGTGTCAATGTGTGCTGTATATGAGACAGGGCGTTTGAATGATTAAAGCAATTTTTTCCTCATGCTGAGCAACATGCAATAGTAAGCATTTCAATGCGTCGCTGACGAGCTATAGAAAGATCAGGCTGTTAGCTCGTATCTTCGCATTGATCAACAATCTTCTTGGTTATATATTCTATCGAGGCATGTGTCTAGATTCTCGAATTTGTATTATCAAATGTCAATATCTATATAATCAGAAAAAGTAACCTGCCTGTAGGTGACATATTCTGTTTGACAATATGTCTATATTGGCTATTAATAACCTATTCCATTTCTCTTACTGTAAAACGTTTCGTATGCAAATCTTTATTAGAAACACATATATTGTGATAATATTATCCACACCTTAAATACCATTACGTAAATCCTATTAATCCTAAACCAATCGATGGAAAAGTCTCTTGTTATTTCAGAGACCATTGATCCTGTATCATGTTGCCAACAGGCCGAAGGAGATAATATCAAGTTTGACACTATCGCGTGTGATGTCATCCCCGTGGCAGTGATGCGTCTGCAGCTTCGGGCATCGTCTCCCATTCGGCTGCAGAAAACATTCACTCATTTCAGACAGAATCCACACTCTCCAAACCTCTGTTACCGATAGGTTACAGCAACTCATTTGACCATAAAGCCTTTTATCCCTTATACCAAACCTTAAGTCAACATATGAATTTTTCATTAACCCAATCGACTTCCAAGATTATTTGGATATGCTGCATAATGTCAAATGGCCAATGTTATCGCATGGACCTAGATCCGTCGTAAATCATGTGCCACCGGGCTAAATCTGTTAAGTAACCAGTTAGCAGTAAATAAGGGACATCAGATGTTACCGACGGAAGTCACACCATGTGCGTTTAGGTGTCTCTCGGAACACTTCGTCATTGTTATGGATAATATGTTAAATGTACACCAGAATAAGTTTTTAAAGTATTTCAAGGTTACATGCAGGAATAGGATAAACACCTCGTAGAGATATATATAGATATATATATATATATAGATAGAGATAGAGATATATAGATATATAGATAGAGATAGAGATAGAGAGATATATATATAGATATAGATATATAGAGAGAGAGATATATATATATATATATATATATATATATATCTCTATATAGATAGATCTCTCTTTCTTTCTTTATCTATATATATATATATATATATTATTTATATATATATATCTCTATATATATATCTGGATATCTGTCTGTATGTATATATATATATATGGCTCTCTATATGTATCTATCTCTCTATCTATATATATATATATATATCTCTATATATATATATATTTTATATATATATATGTTAACGATAGATAGCAGCGTTCCATTTGACCATTAGGCCGATCCCCTATAATTATCGGGCTTTCAAACCGTGCCCTTAGTCAATCGGCCATATAAAATGAAAGGATTGTGTGGGTAAGCTGTGTTATATCCAATGGCCGTTGTTTTTACATAGAACTGAACACAATGTCAGTTAGAATGACAGATCAAAACGTTGCCATCGATGATAAATATATGTTAACGATAATATGTTACACTGGGAATGACTGGGCTAAGTGCCGGAAGGTTTGATGCAGGTATAAGATAAAATACCAGAACCTTCTGCAGCTCGATGCATGTATTAACACATCTTCAAGGAGCGACTATGTATAGTGCTGCCTGTTTAGCGATTACTGCTTCTGCGTGTCACGTAGTTTCGGACGATATTTGACGTCAATGTACGCTATGATATTATATTTGGAATATATTTCGTAATATTTGTACTGTTAGCGATACTTAAGCCGTGGTAATTATCAATTGATACAATTTTCACCGTCGCCATGTTATGAAGCCATGCAATAACAATTGATATAATACAAATGTAGCTACATTTAGCACTTGCATTGTAACTTACTCGGTGATGGCTGTGAAGTATTCCGAGATAATGATCGCACCCGAACAAATCACTACCTCCATTTGATTCTGGTGTCGATGTTGCTTTCGGAACACAACAATCTGCTGAGGACATGCGTGGCGCCATTTTGCGCGGGTTTGCTAGCATGTACAGTTAAAAGCTTTGTAGACGATTCTGGCAAGACGCAGTTGGAAAAACTACCCGAAGATGAAGACATGAAATCTTAACTGATGCAACGGAATTAATTCACTACAAAAGCCTCATAAGAGTATATCGGACCATGTATTTCCAATTATTGCCCAAAAAAAATAGGCACCAACGAAAAGATAGCTTAATATAGGCAACGTAGTAGGTGAACATTTCACGGGAACAATGATGTAGCCTAGTCAAGGTCCCCTAACCCGACGGCTGCGGGCGTGTTTACATGTTACTGAAATGCAATAGTCTCGCCATCAGTCTAGGGCACGATAACGTCTTGAACTGGACTAGCATCCCATATGTGGGATGCTCCAATCACAAGCCGTGTCTCTCGGTCACCCTCGGGTACTTTTGAGTCATTGTCTCTCATTGCTCAGCGTCACATTTTCCGTCGCCATATTTGTTTTGGTACGCTCCGTTTGAAAGACTTGTTTGCTCGGCTGCTTGATGGGTCATGATTGTTTTGGGAATGTGGCTGCTGGGACGGGGAAACATTTTGCTACACGTTGTTAGCTACTACTTGCGATGCAATGCTTGGAATGGGTCAGGGTTCGACACCAAGTGACTTGCCAAGCCAACTTATCCAACCGGACAAGTGATTTTTATGAGCCGGGCACACATTCTACAACACCCCGATTTGTTGTTTCACGCTGAGTGGCACCGTTAATCACACAGTCAGCAAGAGCAGCAGACACACAACTTGTTCTTTTTCACTGACTGTATTACGTAAACATACTATCATGCAGCTAAATGATTAAAGCGCTTGCTGTGGTGCCAATTGGAACTTGTGAGACGCCCCATTATTTAAGAAGACATTCAATGTATTCTCATTGGACGCAGACCACAACAATGTACATGACGTCACATAAAACCAAGGGTGCGTATCATGAGCCAGACGTGCACAACTAAGATCAATCGGGTCACAACCTTTGCTGAATGGTCACGAAGATTAACGAACGTGTCTAATTAATGTTCGGAAGCGCCAGTTTTAGACCTTGTCTTGTCGTAGACTCTAGGGCGAGAAGTGTAGCGGAACCCCTGGAGTCTGGGACGCAGACTAGATGGTTTTATTTTCTTTTGGCTATTTGCAAAATGAAAAATTGTTTAGCAGTCAAACTTTTTGGATGGATAGATGGCTCTTATTTTGGCAACTGCACAAGCTGCTAATAGATTAATATATTGGCGAGAAATCGCCAGCACCAGTAAACGCACTGACGAAGGGTGCGTTTACTGCTAAAACTACCATCTACCGCCTTAGAAGATGAAGATGTATGGCAAATGCCAACACTTCATCATGTTTTAATTTGTAACTACTGGTATTTTTGTCGTTTGTAAGTCTCAATAAATTGCAAATGAAACCAACTGGTTGAGACCAAAATGGTATTTCTTCGTGAAGCGGATACTGCGTGTCAACTTTCCTTAGCGGTATCACTAGTACAAGGACTTATTGAGACATCAATGAAGAATTATCGGTATTTGTATGCATAAACAAAACAAATCCCGCGACGCGATGAATTTGTTTCTTACATTATTTGCAATGGCCTTAAATGTTTGTTATTTCATTCCAAAATTGTATAAATTCATTGGCTTGCTGTTGTCTTTACCGTTGTATTAGTGACTATTTACCATGTTCATAGTGTGACTCTAGGCGAGTTGCATTATCAAATCATAGCATTTCTTGCATCCGATTATCCGAAGGAATGATGACACTAGCGCAGCTGAGCAAGCATGTATCTTCTTTAAGAATGTTATCTATCACATTCTGCAAGCCATTAAGTTGAAGGTTGGCTTTAGAATGTTGTTTTCATTTTCCAAACATATTAGCGAGAGTGCACCTGCCCAAACACTATACCTTATATTAAATAGGCTGCTGGCTTAAACGTCTCTGCTGGTAGAATGTTAATGAACAACCTTCACCCCTTCTTATGGAACGCAAATAATATTCGCTTTCGTAATATTAATATCACTTAAGTTATATATTTATTCCTTAAGCGTTGCTTGCGTTAAATATTGTCCTCAGACTGTTTTAGATGGTGCGAATTGTTCTACTCATAACATACGCTAGTGCATGGCTGAAGAAACCCACTGTTGCTTACCAAATGCAACACTGGTTGACAACTTGAAATCTAATATCGCTGTAAGTGAACAAGGCTGAAGGTTTGGTTATTGGCTCATTTACAGTTCTCATAGTCTCATCGGCTGTCTCAGAGAAATTACTTACATGTTACGCTATTAAAAGTATTTTATTTATTTGTTTTCGTCTAATTGTTGCCAGCGTAATAATGCAGCTGAGTAAAATATGCAAAATGAAAATAGTCGCTGATCTTTTTCTGTCAACTGGAGTTGGCGCTTTCCGGTCAATTTCATTATTGCTATATGACATTATTTTACTGCAAATTCTGTCCGATGCTGTAATAATTGATTGCATCGCTCAAGAAAGGAATGTTTCTCGGAACAAAGTGACAGTATATGATATTCCGCAGATATGAGAAACTCCAAAATGCCAATATGTGTTGTAAATTTGCATGTAAATGAACACATTTATTTGTTGCAATGCCGCTACATATTTGACCCTACTATCAGGATCTAGCTGATGACACTGAAGTAAATAATGTTTAAATGTCGTAATGAAAAATCCAGATCTTTGAAAGTTTCAAATTACAAAATGGCGATACTGCTTTTCGCATTCACCATTCTCTTTGACCCAAAATCGTAAACGTCCCAATAATGGACCACGCATATTTCTACCAAGCATTGTCACTTGAATGAAGAATCTCGATGCATTGGTCGTTCAACATCTTTGAGGAAGACTACCCGCTTGATGGTGTAACGGATGTGCAATCGGTTAAGAGAATAGAACAGGCAATGATGATTTTAGATTGCTCACAACATTGAAAATTCCCCAACAATCCGTTTTTCTGTTATTCTGCATTGATTACACAAATTCAAAGTCCATGCATGAGGGGTGCCGTTAATTTTGTATGGTAGGTCATGGAGCCTGTCGAAAGTTAAGAGTGGTGTTACATATATGATATCGACACATTAATTATGCATTATATTATTCTAATTTATATGATAAACGACATTATGTGCATCAGAGTACATATTCCTAGGCTTCATATTGCTGATGTAGTAACTTTAAATGTCACCAGAGACGCGCTCCTTCTAATCAACGTAAACATCTGAGATTCACATTCAAAATGTCACAATATCCGTGAAAGGCTGATGCAAATGTTTCAATGTGAGTGAGCTCTTTAAACATTCTCAGTTTCTTGAGGTATAACGACTAGCTATTGAATGCAGACCCCAACATATATTGCGTTGTCCATACTAATATATCGACAATAGATCTGTTTGTATAATTTCGCTGCTAACACTCCCCACTATCATGACGCGCAACTAACGTCGATGCAGACGAACACAAATGGTGATGGCACAATTTAGGCAGTAGGGTAGAAAAATTAAACTTGTTTTGATGAATATTGCATGCGATGCAAATTTGCGTATTATATTTTCTTCGGTGTTAGTGTTCGAGATAGAACTGCTGCTCTATGTTATATGGTCTCAACTTCCGTAATTAATATGGTTTATGACACAAGTAGCTATTAGAATAAAGACTTAGCACCCTTTCTAAAATGTCTGTGTCATGCCATAAATAATTCTTAATGCGTCTTAAATGCATATTCGAGTTCGGATCTAACGAACATTGTATGCAGTTTCAACAATTGAATGTATGTCTGTAATCGTCCCAAGTATTCTATTTTCTCTTTTAAGTCTGGTCTTTCTTCGTAAGAGGTGCATTTCTATTACATACATGCAATACTTCTCATTTCGTGAGGTTAAGCAGCATATGCCTCTTATTGCCTTTAACAATATGGCAAGCATGTATTGGGCAAGTCCGCTACGTGTTCTTTGCTATTCTTTCAGCTGCTAGTTTCTTTATCATACGTCAGCAGCAGCGTTTATATCATTGACGGAGATAAAGAAGAGGGCTTACTCTTGAGGCTGCGCTGATAATTACGTGTATCCGATGCGGCTTTGTTTCTCTTGTCTTTCTAAAGGGCTGTTACAGGGTCTTTAAGGGTCTTACAAAGATGCCGAAAAAAATTAATTAAGTCTTACGTATCTTCGTTCCCTCTATAAAATTGTTTTTAGCAGTTTAGCTCTGTCAAGGGAAAATACTGATGGGATGTAATAGTCATTTGCACGTGTAACATGTATCCAGAATGCCATTGTGTTTTTCTCTATTATCTTGTAGCGAACTCAAAACCATGACCATTGCCAATGGCTCTAGTTGATGAACCTTGGTGACTAACCAGGCAACGACCAGCTTTCGAAATCTTTTTCCAATACGACCTTGTGCCCAAACAGTTAGTTGGTGACAAGCAGCCAGCCTATAGATTCAATAGTAACGAACATAAGTGAACTGATTCATTTGTCTATGCTATTTGTTCATTGTTAGCAATTGTTCATCTTAAATGTAAATAGGCGTAAAACGAATTCAGATATTGTAGCTCACTTTTAATCTTCATGCTTTTAATGCAAGGTGATGAAATCTTTATTACAAATGCTATAACATACCTCGAAGCAATAGCAGTAGGGACACATCCAGGGAACTTCTCTCATGTGTGTACAGTTTTGCAGCTGAGGTTTGACGATATACACTTAGCTGGGTTCCCATCATTATTGTCGGGAGGGATATATCTCGCATAGTTCATTGCAACACACACATTCTTCGGTGCTCGGCATTGACTTATAGCAACCACAGGAACGCCACCATAAACTTTGTGTGAGGTTCAGTTGGGGAGTTGGGTCCGGGGTCAAGTTGCTGCAAACTGTCATTCGTCTTTGGTTCAGTTTTGAAAGGGATTCACGGGCACGTATGGGTTTAAACGCATAACCCTTTGTCATGTTTGAATCAGTGCGTCTTAAGTCCAAATGATATACTACCAATAATGCTTCAGTCCCTGAGAAACTCTGCCACTGACGCCATCGTTTTTTATGAACATTTCCCGCGCCCAGGTACTCGCGCTCAAAACCTGTGACTCACAGCAATGGCGGCCGTGGCCAATGGTCAAGTGGTTCTCTGCGGGTGCTTCAAGCACCTACAATGCGCTTTTTCCATTTAAAGAAGACCATCCGCTGTATAGTAAGTGCATGGCATTAGAAATAGGTAAACAAAATAGAACATGCCCGCAAAATTATTTTTAATTGCGTACAGCATTGAAAATTCCCTAGGATTCTTCAGCACAGCGGCATTGCCCATTCAGGCGAAACAAGAGAGGTCGCAGTCGATTGTTAATGGTAGGTAGGGCGTCGGTTTAAAACTATGACAGGCTGCTATGTATTTGACATGGACACTCAAATAGTGCATTATGTTGTTCTGATGGAGTAGAATTGTGTACGGGGTGGGGGAATTAGCGGGGTTGGTGGTTTTAAATGGCGTGCGACGATAGCTGCCACATGGTACCTTGGACTAGCTCTATAGTTACACCTAAACGTCTGAGATTCACGCAATAATGAGGTAATATAAATCTAAGAAACTTTAAGGCATGGACGGCGAAAGAGTATAAACATTATTGACCAAGACTTCCTCATCGGCTAACAGAACACACCTGAATCAGCTTTGTGACTTTTCATTCTCAAATATGACCGTTGTTGTCAATTCGACGGTAGGTTGCGACTCGGGAACCCATTTTTATATCAAACCTTATGAAATATATTGTTGATAACAGTGGGGAAATCACACCTATGGATAAGTAAGGCAGTCTGACGTGTGCTCTGTGCACTTGTACATTTCCAAGAGTCTGGGAATCTTAAACTTGAGAGAAGGTGCAAAGAGAAGCTCAAGATGACTTGGACCTTAGGCTATTTAGCTATATTTCTTCTTGCGGAAGGCATGGCGAGCCCTCTGAGCGAAGCTACAAAACTCTTTGCTGCTATCTATTGGGCTTAGTATATGTATATATTTACATTTATATATATATATATATATATAGATATATATATATATATATATATATATATATATATATATATATATATATAAAAGATATATATATATATATATATATATGCTATCTCTCTATATAGATATATATATATATATATATATATATATATATATATATATATATATATATAGTATAAATATATATATATACATATATATATATATATATATATATATATATACATCTATATATATATATATCTCTATATATATATATATATATATATATATATATATATATATCTCATATATATATATATTCATATATAAATATGCCAGTATGTATATATGTGTGTCAGTGTGTGTCGTATATGAAGTAGGTCGTTTGAATGATTACATACATTATTTGCCCATGCCGCGCCACCTGCAATTACAAGCAATTCAAGGGCGTCGCAGACGAGCTCTGAAAGTGCTTGCCGTTAGATTGTGATTATTGTATCCTGGCTCTAGTTAACACTGCTCAAGGTCGGATATTCCGTCCAAGCATGTGTCTAGATTCTGGAATTGGTAATATCGAGAGTCAATGTCCACTCACATGTATTGAGCTGTCACTTTGGACTCGTTTACCATATTGAATGCCTTCTTCACCTGTGGTACATTCTAACCATCGAATTAATAATCAGCCTTTAATCCAAAGCTGTAGCGGGGTATTTCAAGCTCTCTCATTGGAAAAAATTGGGTATACGAATTGCTTGATGCCAACAAATATATAGTGGAGACATTATCGACATCTAACATACCATTACTTTATTTTCATCAATCCCAAAAATATCTTTATTGACCGAGACAATTGGCATTGTGTTTGACATTATCGCGTGTGATGTCTTCCGTATGGCAGTGATGTGTTTGGCATTCGTCAGCTAAAGGCATTGTCTCTCACTCTTCTCTGAAAAAATACAATAATTTAACAGAGAACACACACTCCCCAACAATATTTGTTAACAATGAACAGCAGCAACTCATTTGACCGTTTAGCCTATGCTTGATAGTAATAGGGTTTCTATCCCCAATACCAATCCCAAAGCCAACACATACATTTTTCATCAATCCAATCGGCTTCCAAAAATGGAAAGATAAAGTTATCGCGTAGACCTTGACCCGTTGTAAATCATATGCCGCGAGACTAAATCTGTTAAGCTGCCAGTTAGCAGTAAATAAAGGACATCAGATGTTACCGACGGAAGTCACACCATTTGCGTTTTCTGTAATTTTGTAACCCAGCTGCGCTGATTGCACAGATGCAGAGGGAACATGAAAGGTCAAGATTGATTCTCTATGGTAGTTTAGGGAGCCTGCTGAAAGCTCTCAGTGGCTGTTATGTATGTGACTTCGACACGTTAATTATGCATTCGAGTGATATAATGGGTTTGGGCGGTTTAATAGAGGTGCAGCACGGTACTGTAGCAACGTTAAAAACCAGCGGAGATTAGCTTTACAATGCTACGAAAACCTCTGAGGTTCATAGTGCATGCGTAAATACGAATATTGCAACATTTTCCAACAATTAAGCTTGCAACATTTACCAACAATTAAGGGTATGTAAAGCATGAGAGGATACGAAGAAAAAACATATGTGACTAATATCCTAGAGGCTTACTAATCGGCCAGCAAAGTTTTTCTGACACAGTCCTCGCTACTTCGCGGTCAGTGATCCCGCTCTGCATACCCAAAAGTGACCCTTGATATCAATGCAGCTGCCGGTTACAGAATGAAAACCCATTTTATGAAACTGCAGATAGGACTGGTACAACCGAAATTGACCAATGCTGAGTACATAAATAACGAATATATATATATATGTATAAATATATATATATATATATATATATATATATATATATATATATATATATATATATATATATATATATATATATATATATCTATATATATATATATATATATATATATATATATATATATATATATATATATATATATATATATATATATATATATATATATATATATATATCCAACAAAATTCCCCAAACACAATTTCTCATCAGAAACTCATCTACAACGACTGCCACACTAAGTTTGAACATGATGACAATAAATTTGAGCTGGTGGCTGGTTTTCTGGCATATATATATATATATATATATATATATATATATATATATATATATATATATATATATATATATATATATATATATATATATATATATATATATATATATATATATATATATATATATATATATATATATATATATATATATATATATATCTATATCTATCTATATATATATATATATATATATATATGTCTATGTATGAACATACTTATATATATATATGATATATTTATATATATATATGAATATATACGTAAATATATATGTTTATATATATGAAATATATAGTAATATATCTATTTGTATATCTCTCTCTATATGTATATATATATCTCTATATATATCTATATCTCTATATATATATATATATCTATATATATATATATATATATAATATATATATATATATATATATATATATATATATATGTATATATATACATATGTTTATATATGTATATATATCTAAAATATATATATATATATGTAAATGTATGAATATACTTATATATATGTAAGAATATATTTATATATATGAATAATACGTAAATATATATGTCTATGTATATAAATATATAGTTTATATATTTTTTATATCTATATGTATATATATATATATATATGTATATATATATATGCATATATATAAATATATATATATATATATATATGTATATATATATATATTTACATGTATATATATATATGTCTCTATATATATATATATATATGTATATATATATATATCTCTGTATATATATATATATATATATATATATATATATATATATATATATATATTATTTATATATATATATATATTTGGAGTTCAGTTTGGATCCTGGTATTTGTAATATCGAATGCCAATGTCTACTCTCATTTAAATAACTATCAATATTTGCTCTTTGCCTAATATTCGCTCTTTGTCCAATATCTTGCTTGGCTATAGTACTACACAAAGGACCAAATAGTGTTCTTATTGCGGAATATTAAGGTTAAGTCGTATTGTAATGCGATTCAAGCAACTGCTTTTTTATATCGAAGACAGAGAGAGTGAGTTGGTGAAATTGGTTTAACGTATTTTGCTTGAAAATAGGACACGATGATTGGAATAATTATGATCTGTTCCGATTCTTTCATTGCCAGATTTTTCGTATGCCAAACGTTCAATGCTCGCCAGTATCGCTAATGACGACTTCATCGAGGCAGTGATGTGGTTCGCAACTACACGCACTGCTTCCCATAAGTCTGCAGAAAACCGACCCTCATTCTAGAGAATATCCCCATTCCCCAAACATTGGTTTGCGATACATAGCAGCGACTCATTTGACCATTAGGCCGGTCCCAGATACTAATCGGGCTTTCTTCTCCGATATCATTCTTTAAGTCATAACACGCACATAACATTAGCTATGTCGGCTGCCAAAATTGGAAGGATTATGTGGATATGCTGCGTAATACCCAAGAGCCATTGTTATCGCGGGAAGCTGAAGTCGCTGTAAATCAAGTGTCACGAGGCAAAACTTTTAAACAACTACTAAGCAGTAGATAAGACACATCTTATAAAGCTCTACCATCGATGATAATTATATGTTACCGATAATATGTTAGATTAACACTCGGAATGAGATGGCAAAGTGTGGCAAGGTAAGTGCTGGTATTCGATAAAATACCCCGACCCGTCGCTTTTCGATTCATGTAAGGCTTCTTGTAAAATATTTCATGAGAAGAGTTCAAAGAGCGCCTCCGTTTTGTGCTGCCCGTCGAATGGTTGCTACTTCTGCCTGCCATGTGATGGTGAAACCGGCCGAATGCTTGCATATGAATGAACAAGTTCGAATTGCTGACGATATTTGACGTCAGAGTATACTTTTATACCAAGTATTGATTTATATTTGGTGCATGAATTAAAATTGAAAATGGCACTGATAGGTTATGAGGCAGTTATAGTATTGCACCTGCCTACCGCTGCTAAATTCATGCACTCTACTCATGTAATATTATACAGAATAATTCAAAGAGCGACTTGCCTGTCACAAAATGGTAAGGCTGTTCAAATTGAGCATATAAATGAGTCCGAGTGTCTGACGATATTGGACGTTATTGTACGTATTGATTTAGGAAGGTGCAAGAATTAAAATTACGTTATAATCATACAAACGAAGAGGGCACAGTGAAATCCTTCGTTTGTGTACGCAACTTTAACGATCCTGCCAACAAAGAGGTTAACGTACCCGAAATGCAGAAGGCATAGTTTAATTAGTTTAATGAAGAATGTTATTTTTATGATGTACAGCTTTCCTTTACGGGCCATATGTAGAGGTTGCAGTCATATTGCACCCCTCAAAAAATCAATGCAGTCTACGCCGGTGGTTTCACTCACAAATACTGCTTCTTATGGTTTTAATAGGAATTTCAAACAACCCGCCAAAACTGGTCACTTATATTGCTCATGCGGCGGAGTAGCAGCTGGTTTCGATGAATATGTCCTGTAACTTATATAATTATATATATATATGCATATATATAAATATATAAATATTGTTATATATATATTTATGTTTATACATATATATTCAAACGTGTATATAAATGTAAATATATATATAATGCATAATTACACACACACACACACACACACACACATATATATATATATATATATATATATATCTGTAAATATAAATATATATATATATATACAAAGAAAATATATATATACATATATATGTATATATATATATATATTTATATATATACATATATATATATATTATATATATGTAGATAAATAGATATATACATATATATATATATAATCATATATATATATATATATCCATATATATATATCCATATATATATATATATCCGATATATATATATATATATATATATATATATATATATATATATATATATATATATATATATATATATATATATATATATATATATATATATATATATATATATATATATATACAGAAGCGCGTTCTGTGCAGTTTATTCCACAAAAATCGAGGCACAATGCACGACTATTGGATTGTGAACGATGCTAGAAATTTTCTGTTTCTTCTCGTGACATATTTCTGTGCATGACCGAAGAACCCAGTAGTGCTCACCAAACACAACACCAGAAGACAAAAATTTAATCTCGCTACAAGGGAACAAGACTGAAGGTTTGATAATTGGCTAATTTACAGATGAAATATTTTTTTGGCTTGTTTTTATTCATAATGTTTGGAGAGCGGTTGATAATGGCAATCCTTTTTGGCTGTCTTTGCGATGTTGCTTTCATATTCTAAGCTATTGAAGTGCATTTCTAGTTTGTTCTCTTATTCTTGCCAGCGTTTTAATTTAAGTATGTACAATATTCTACAATGGACGTAGTCATTGATAATACCAAGATTACAATGTCTTTTGCCGCAAAGTGGATTAACTGCAATTTACTGTGTATATCATTTCATGACTTTACGGAATTAGCAGTTATTTTACTGTAATTTAGTTCTGATGCAGAATAGATTAATTGCCTTGCTCAAGCAAAATAGTATTGCTCTGACGCAGTGACAGTATTATATAGTCTGTATGTGGACACGAGAAATCCATTAGCACAGAAGTAGCTCCAAAATTCCTATATTTACTGTAAAGTTGTATGTAAATGTACATTTAACAGATGCAGCATTACCAATGTTTCTGTACTACAACATATTTGACCAACTATCAGGATGTAGCTGGTGGCAGTAAAGTTACTAATTTTAAAATGCAACTAGGAAAAAATCCAGATTTTGAGCGGTTTTAATTTAAAAATGTCGGTGCTGCTCTTCGCACTATCAACTTTACACCATAAATGCAGACGCCCTATTAATAGACAAAACATATTTATACAATGAGATGAAGCGAACATAGTGTATCGATGAATAACACTGCAAGGAGTGCTGAATAATGAATACAGCCACATCAAGGACAAGTCTTACCGACCACTATGTGAATGATACTTTCACCATTCACTTCTGCGGCCTTATATCTTGGCATTCTATTCAATTGGAAAGTATTACAATTAGCGAGAGATATGTATTTCAATAAATGCTAGTATTTAGTAATGGCCTTATATATGTCTATTGCACAAAATATAAACATAGCGTAGACTATTACCCACTAATCATCTTTTATTCTGCATTTACTTAATATAGATAAAGATAATACATAACTCGTCTTGCATCTTTAAATAGGGACCAGCCGCTTTATGGTGAATTTGATTAACATGAAATTGGTTACATAAACGCGCTAACTAGCAAGATTTTGTGAGATTGTGAACAACATTAAAAATTGCCTCCCTTATCTATGTTACACTTCAACTCAACTGCATTGAGTGCACAAATGCAGAGGCTCTACTGAAGAAGCAAGAGAGGCCGTGATCAATTCATTGTGACAGGCCAGGGATCCACTTGAAAGGTATCAGAGGTTATTATGTATATGGCTATTGATACATATGGCACTGTGGTATAAATGCAGACGCCTACATATATTACATAATTAGGAATAATATATCGACCGTAGATCTATTTCTATAA
>CM067353.1:78782935-78787935 GCA_034190875.2 Urechis unicinctus | reverse complement strand
GCATAGTTGCGAGTTATTTACAAGTATTACGAATCCTTTTTTGCAAAACAATGTGCAATTCTCTATGTATCATCATTCGACAACTGACATCCAACGAGACAACATGGCATATTAGATAAACACAGATTGCAGTTATATCAACGATTTCTACAATTGCTCCTTCCACTATCTCAGAGGGAAGAGGAAGATGCCCAGATATTCCTCGGCCGAGGCGGAGAAGGGCGTCCAGCTCGCAGAAGATTTTGGTGTAGTATCTGGCTGGCCCGCAGGACCCTTTTTGGGCAGTATAATCATCTCCTGCATGAGCTGAACCGAGAAGACTCTGCTGGCTACAAGAATTTTCTCAGAGTTGATGCTGACCTGTATGGAGAGATTTTTGACAGGGTTACCCTTGCTATCAAGAAAGAGTCAACGTCGTTCAGGTACATACTAGTATTTGTTAATTTTCTTAATAATTGTATATTAAATAAATTTCTTATATTTGATATAAAGATACCACTGTTATTGCATTTTAAATATGCGTACAATGTGTCTATTTCAGGGAGTCAATTAAGCTACTGGTACGAATTATGCAGATTTGATTTATGCCTTCCGTGTAGTCCGAAACTCAATTTCACTCTTCGTACCTGAAGTCTCTTAACAATCCGTAAAACTATTGTAGCACGACGTGAATGAAATCGTTCTCATCATTAAGCACTCGTAATTATCCGTAAGCAAATCGTAAACTAACCGTAACTATTTGTAAAACAAATTGTTAACGAGACATTTACGGATTCTTGCGATTAGTTTACGGAGGGTTACGTGTTGTTGCGACCGGTTTACGATACTTACAGATTGTTACAAGTTATTTACGAGTTATCTACGGAAAATGTAATCCGCGAACAATCGATTGTCTACGAGTTGTGACGAGTTATTAACGGATACCAACGACTCGTTAGAAAATCCGTGCATGTGAAGGTGGTATAAGTTACCGCAAAAATTGGCTCAATGATCAGCTTTTACGCATGCTGCTTGGAAACCGTAAGAGACCGTAAGAACCTATACAGAGTACTACATGTCGTTTTAACGGAAACATAGATGCAATGACCCAGGTTATATTGGATGATTTCAAAAAATTCAATTTGGCAAAGCTTTGGACATGCCAGCATGCACGCTCAGAAAAACCGTCCCGCTTAGCATGAAAGGTTACGAAAGCCTATATTGTAGTAACGGCTACAAAACAACGGGTATGAACGCTTGGTCGAGGCGTGGTGGTAGGTATTGGTCGTTTACTGGTTTTGTCGCCTGGTGCGTAAACTAGAACAATGCATCTGAATGTACAAAAAATGCATCCTCACGCGACGCATTCTTACCGACCATCCATTTCAGAGGCACGATCCTATTTTATACAATTGGTGTTTAATAGGCAGTTATTAAAAGATAATGGGCGTTTAAAAAATATATTAGGACCAACCTCTTAAGGACTAAAATTGTACAGGATACTCAATATTTACACCCTTATTATGTTAACATTGTTTACACGGCATATGTGCATTGACAAGTACAGGAAAAGTAATTGTCGATAATGACTGTTCATCAGCATCGGGATAACCATAATGTTGCATTGTCTATGTGCATCATGTTTAGAGAAGCCTGTTAAATAGCGAGCCAATGGCTTTGTTGTGATAGTTACCATAGCGCATGCCATCAAACATAAGCATGAGAAAGAAGTGTTTTTACTGTTTAGGGGGCAGATATCGCAATAGCACAAAATTCAACAAAAACACAAGCTCGTCGACAAATGGTGTTGTATCATCAATAACCGAATAAATGTTAGGGAGCAAAACAGAGTGAATACGATTGCATAATCTGCTGGTAATGCCCTGTTGCGGTAGAGTACGATAATCTGTGCTTTGTTATCCTGCCCATAAATACGCATACCAGCCACGTGGAATGACTTAGGTTTGACATAGCCCTGAGGCGTCTTTATACTATACGTTGATGTATGCGATATTTATAGTGCCTTTGCGCAATGTTAATCAGGATGCAAGAACTGGTGAAAACTAACTTAGACCGGTATTTTCATCTTCCAGCGACACTTCGCGATTGCGGTATAACCAAAGCTTATTCCTATTAATCAGCATGTATCCTGTTATACTTCCATTATATGGGCAAAATAAGTTGCATAAAAATATACATAGATAAGTCTTACAATGACAGCATGGTTAAAGGCAAAATAAGCACAAATATTGAATAATGATGCAATGGTGAAAAGTTGAGTGAGTTTTGCATCGGTCCAAACGTATTTGCCTTGGATGCAATACAATCTCATTCTGAATATATCAATAAGGCTTTTCATAAATCCACACTTTGTCAATGGTTCTTTTGCTAATTTATCTTAAATATCGCCAACAAACATAACTCTGAGAAAACATTAAATATAAATGGCCGAATGCCGATACAATCATTCAGTGCGATGTGAAAACCACGGCTTTATGATTAATAAATAGCGCTTTATGCTACCTAAATTCAAACATTTAGTTAGTAGGCCACCGAACGAGTTTACTTTCAATATAGCGGAGAATACCTTTGCACGATTTGTGTGTTGTGATTGATGGTAAACGTCGGGGGCGAAATGTTGACTTGCATATCTTGATGCGTAATCGGTATATAGGACACATTTAAGGGGTGTAGTTATGTAAGTAGGGTTTGTGGATTTGCATCTAAGAATATAAAATAAATTTTGCATCTAAAATATGTTAAGAATGGTACCATAAGATACGCAGCACGCGTATTTCAAACATTATTCCTAAGCTAACCGTCAGCCATGAGCCGAGCAATTTTTCATTACAATATCGGAAATGACAAAAATGAAAAATCAACCGAGATCATCTGTACGGCTTGTTTTTTACGCATGCTTAGGAACCATAAAGGTTAGTAATTTGGGAAAGGCTAGCAGTCACCCCAATGTAAAACGCCCGTAAATGTCAATAAAATTCCTACAGTCTACAACAATCATAATAACATGCCTACGATCTACCCGAAACTGTGGCGGTTATACTGATGCGTATACTGATGGAAACGATTTAAAGGAGACATTAATCATTACCTCAAGATAACACACAATCGTCAATGTGCATTCTCCGTGCGTTCGTTATGCCATATGCGCTTTATTTAATTGTGCATCGGAGCTCTCAATAAAATCAAGTGCGTTTTACGCGTATGATATCGTTGGAGGCAAAGACGAGGAAAAATCGGTGCGGAGTGAGGGTAAAGATTTCTTCATTAACGATGATTTAGTGTCGTGGCGTGAAGTGGTCGATTTAGTGAGCGCGCATAATCATTTTTCATTGGACAGAAAGTCCGCCAGTGAATGTGTTCTCGGCTTTGCATAAACAACTGCTTACCGTGTTGATGTCCGCTGCACGTTCAGCAGCAGGATGGAATGTGTATTGTCGCTCGTGGGAAACATAACGATCCGCGTCGAATGCTAGCATCCCAAACAGCTGCAGGTTAGGCGAAAGGAAGGATAGCAACATGTCGTACATTGATCCCGGCTATTCGATGTTTTAATGTTGTGCTAACAGATTCTCCAAAAGGCCTATTACGCGGTTTAAGTTAAAGACATTAATGTCAGTTTGTGTAAGTATTGAAGGATCGAATAAATCGATTCTTGCTCCAAGCTGGCGGTTGGTCATTACATCACCATCTAGGTCGTAACCACTTCGGATAAGATTCATATGCAACAATTGAATTAATTGCAAAAGCAGCCGTTTTCGGCATACCTCTCATATCGATATCGTGTGTGGCTTTACTTGTGCGTTGGATGCTGTATTGTGCTTGGTTTAAGGGACAACCAATCGCATGGGTGACGTATTTATTTTGTTTACGATTCATAACAATGCGAGATGCAATCGTTCACCGCAAAAATTGTCCCTCTGTTCTGTTATCAACAATTTTGAATAGTCTTATAGCGAATGTGTAACTGCGCTACGCATTAGCCCCAACATAGCATACCCTATACACCCTCTGATGAAGGCGCATCTACAGATAACATTCAGGAATAGTACACTGGAATAGTATATTGCGTGGTTGCATCGACTATACATATCATTAAGAACGCTGCTTGCAAGCTGCTACGTAAGCACATATATTGCTTCCCGTAATCTGATTATTTTTCGCGATTGTATTCGCTTTCCAATCATCAACTTACATATAAGTACATGTAATTCTGACAATAATCCAGAACTAGGTGAATTGCGATACTACAAAACATTACATATATCAGCCATTACCTATATAGAAACTTGAACTATGATTATCGGCCACTAACGCCCTACGGCAAGCATAATGCAGTAGATAGCGTCATCTGTTTAACACTTTATATCGGTGTGCAGTAACAGTATGATATAAAATTTAATGGTAACAATTGCGGATATCTCTTGCAAATTTATTCTCTTAGGTTTTTCTCTTTGATGTAACATAACAAAACGGTAAGTTTAAGATTTGAAGATAGCTTAATAGATCGTCGTTTGACATAAACACTACGCTTTATATACAAAAGCGAAAAGTGTACAGATCTCAGTCTCTAATTGAATTGAATTATCGCACAGCAGTTGGTTGATTTCTCTTATTACTTTTATATAACGATAATCGGCTCAACGCAGCTACTGCTTGTATTGAAGCAGCCCTTGTCGTTGCAGTACGGAAATATGCGATCTTGCTCCAGACGACAGTAATTGATAAAACCTCTTTAAATTCTGATCATCAGTCGCAGTAAATAGTGGACAGGTAATACCTTGACAGAGAAGTGGTATCCTTTATGCGAAGGGCACGGAACCTTTAAATCGCTGCTTTCTATAGCTTTTGTAAATAGCTATCAAACGATCTTCGAAGTATTCATCATTGATGAATCTGTCAGTTTGTAACTCATCGAACCGTTGTATAAAAGACAGTGCTTAGTTGATTATTAAGTCGACCATTTATTTGTTCCTGTTTTTCGTCCAAATGTGATTGAACTT